>CM060172.1:83962248-84222248 GCA_030549775.1 Tamarix chinensis
TCCCTCTCCCTGCAACTCCATTCCCCTACCACCCTACCGACACCCCTCGAGCCGCCCTATCCCTCCCCTTCTCTTCCTCTTCTATTTAATCCTCCTTCCCTGCCCTTTCTGCATTTTTTTCGAGCCTCCCCCATGCTCCCGAGCCTCTCCTTTTCTCCCATTATTCTCCTCCCTTCTCTCTCCCTTGTTTTGTTTCGCCGCCGCCGCTCCGCCGCTTTCACCGCCTCAACCACCACCTGCACCACCTCTTGCCACCCTCTGCCTCACCCTTGAACCATCACAGTCCCATCAAGCCACTTTGAAGCCCCCATCCTTCCTCCTCTCCTCTTTTTCTCTTCTTTACCCCCCTTATTGGAAACCGCCCTGCAACGCCTCATTACGCCGCCGTCCCGCCACTTCCGCCGCCACCTGAGCCACCTTATTACTCTCTGCAACCCCCTCTACCATCCCCAATCCTCCTTTGGTCGAAACCGTCACCCGAAAGCCTCCATTTTTCCTCCTCATTTTCCTTCCTCGCCAGCCCCATCTCGACCTCCCTCCTCGGCCGCCACCTTCGCAGCTTCGCTGCCGCCGCCTCCGCCGCCCTTAGCCGCCGTCAACCCTTCCCCAACGACCACCTACACCCCCTCTCCACCTCTGGTCCATTGCCTTGCCCTAAATCCTCCTTGAAACCCCTCCATTCTTAGCCCCAAACCACCAACCCGAAAACACTTCTCCCTCCTTCCTTCCTTGCCACCCTAAAGCCCTCCTTGTTCTTTCTCTACATGCAGCTCATGCTGCATGAGCAGCATGAGCTGCTACTCTTATTAATTTATTTGGGCAAAATTTTGAGGTATATTTATATTTTTAAATTTAATTATTTAATTAATTAAGCATTATAAAGTTGTATGCCTTGATTTTATTATTTTTAATATAATAAATCTTTATATTATTCTTAGGTATTGGTTTTTATAATCAAGGCTTGGACCTTTAACCGGAATACTGGTAAGGTTCGTTTTGTGAAACCGAGGTAACCGTTAAATTCCGCTTAAATATATGGATTAACGTATGTTAGCACATTAGGCATTTTTAATGTGTATTATGTTTAATATAGGTTGCCTAGGATATTATATATGTTTTCTTGAGTTGGTTGATAAAAAGGAAGTATAATAGATTATGTGCCATGTTTGGAGCATTTGTTTAAGGTAGAAGCTAGTTACTAATGAAAATGTTATGTATTATTCCCGTTTTATTATGGTATTGTGACCTTTATTGCATGATTGGTATTTTATGAGCATTAGTGAATTTTGTTAATGTGTCTTGTGCACGATTATGGCCTAGAATACATAAATGGGTACTAATAATGTTACATTAATTATAAAAATTGAAGATGAGGGACTTAAGTTAATATTTTATGTAGTAATAATAATAATTTAATATAAGTGGAGTGATAAGGGGTAAGATGGTAAATTTATAAGTGAAGGGATAAATTGGTAATTTTGAATTAAAATGGCAATTTGGGAAATTTGGAAATTAAAGGGTAATTTGGTAATTTTGTAATTAAAGGGACAAATTAGTAATTTTATGTATAAAGGGTAAAATAGTAATTTGTGATTAAATCGTAAAATGGTAATTTGTAAGAAGAGGGCAAAATGGTAATTTTATAATAAAATGTTAAAGTTGTAATTTTGTAATAAAAGGGTAAAATGGACATTTTATCATAAAAGGGCAATTTGGTAAATTGTAATGAAAGGGGTAATTTGGTAAATTGTAATAACAAGGATAATTGGTAATTTTGTAATAAAAGGGTAAGATTGTAATTTTATAATTAGAGGGTAAAATAGTAATTTTGGGATAACGGGCAGAATGGTAATTTGAGAATTAAAAGAGGTAAGATAGTAATTTCATAATTAAGGATAAATGGAAGTTTTAATAAGTAAAAGGGCGATATGGTAATTTTTGGAAGTTAAGCGGGTAAAATGGTAAGTTTGAAGGTGAAGGGGTAAAATGGTAATTTGTAAATCAAAGGGGTAAAAGTGGAAATTGGAAAGGAGTAAATTGGTAACTATAATAATTGAGAAGGGTAAAAATAATAATTTAAATAATTAAAGGGTAATTTGATGACTTAATAATGGAGAAGGGTAAAATCGTAAATATGACAAATGTGAGGGGTAATTTGGGTAATTTGGTAATTAGGATAATGAACGGGGGTAAATTGGTAATTTGACCAACTAATGGGTGAATTGTTAATTATAATAAAGGAAATGGGTAAATTGATAATCTAACAAACTAAATGGGGAATACATTAAATGTAACGATTATAAAGGACGTCAAGGGGCCTAATTTATGTGAAAGATAGCTCGGTAACCTAAACCGAGTAAGGGTGTAGCTAAAGTCGAATGTGTGCTATATGTCCTACGTGCCTTGAATGCCTTGTATAATTTTTATGTCGAGACCTATATGTTGCTATTTTAATTGTCTCATGTGTGGTATGGCTTGGAACCAAGGTGTGTTCATGTGCTCTTTTTGGTATGTGCTGATGTAGATATGCTATGTGTTATGATGTGATGTGATGTGGCCCTTAGGGACATGCATGCTAGGATAATTATTGTGGTAGTCGGGTATGGAGGCATGAAAAAGAGTAATGAGAGAGAAAGATGACCAAAGGGAAGTAAGTTGGCTAATGTAGGTACGGGAGAAACTAGGATTTGCAGGGGTTGGTTAGAGTCCGCATGGGGGCAGACTTTACGTGTGGAAAGTTACCTCAGGATGTGAGGAAGGTAACAGAAGTGTCGTTTGGGTGTCTAGGAGCTTCGGGCGAAAAATAGTACGTGGGACGGTATAAGGGTGCGTAGGAGACCCAACTAGGGTTAGGAAGAAACCCTAATGTGAGAAGGTAGAAAAAGAAAAAGAAAATAATATAATTAAAAGAGAATGAGTGGGGTAGAAAATGAGGATTGGATCTAAGGGTCGTGACGTGTGGGGTGTTGAATTAGTCGGGATGTGTACTACGGAGAAGGATGGGCCACATAAGGCCCGAGTTAGGGTTTTTGGAGAGAACCGAGTTAGGAGGTGCAGAGGTCTCAAGATATGGGACGGGCCCTTCTGGGAGGATAAGTGTGGATATAGTTAGCCATGCATGTCAAGGGTGGAACACTTCCGAATAAGATACGTTTAAGACACTAATCACTTAAAGAGGAAGATGCTGAGCCGGGGCCCAGACCGATCCACCGGCGAATAATAGTGGCCAGGAGCCGGGGTGCCCTGGAGACCGTGCCACCGGCGAACAATAGTGGTCAGGAGCGTTTTGCCCTGTATATTTCCGGTCCATCGGCTATAATAGTGGGGGTTACCGTGCTTAGCAAACCAAACGTAAAATCGATAAGATATGGGAAAAATACTAATCACTTATAGTGGAAGACCTTGTGAGTCGGGGCCAGACCGGTCCACCGGCGAATAATAGTGGCCAGGAGCGTTCTGCCCTGGAGACCGACCCACCGGCGAATAATAGTGGCCAGGAGCGTTTTACCCTGTATATATTTCCGGTCCATCGGCTATAATAGTGGGGTTCCCGCACTCACATGGACATATAAAATTTGAGATGATTGATTAATGATGGATTAATGGCCTTAAGGCCCTAAAGTATCGATTATTCATTATGGCCTAGTGATATTCGGTTAACTTGTTAAGTATGTGATTGGACAAAGATGAATGTCATGTATACACCATTGATATTTGATTGACCTGTTGAATACGTGAACGTATGGATCTGATTGTTATAGTTACATATGTCGTTATGTACGGTTATCCTAGTATATCATGTGTGACATTGTGTGCCTGTCTTTAAGCGCGTTTTTAAAGGGTTACTCAGTACCGTAGTACTGAAGGGTTCCCTTCGTGGGGCCCCTGCCTATTCAATGGGCAGTGCCCCTTGCAGGTCATGTTCGATGTTTTCAAGTGGGCCTCGGGAATGAGCGTAAGGAACTATCCGGACTTGTTAAGTTTTTAATTTGCCTCTTTAAAATTTATAAATTCAATATATTGTCATTTGTAACCACCACTGGTGGATTTTACTCTGATAAATTATTTACCGCGCCACTCTGATTCTTTTATGCTTAAGTTCTCGTAGAACTAGATTTCACTCCTTTAGCCTTAGCACTTGGTACTAGAATGGTATGAGTGAACCGGTCTGATACTAAGTGTGGCGGTAATACTCCCAAAGTTCACGGTTTATTAATTTGCTTCTGCTAATTTTCTTTCAAATAAACAAAATTTTTCAGTAGTGAATTTTGGGGGTGTTACAACTTAGGAGGCATCGGGTGGGCCGAGAGTTGTACCTAGACTTGGCTTGGGTATCGAGAGTGACTTGGCCAGATTCTATATTTCGCTTATTTTGTATTGCCTTATTCTAGCCTTATTTTATTGTACTGTACTTCCTGTTTCTTTAGGAACTTCAATTATGTACTCATTTGGATTGTAAACTTTTTACGCGTACTCTTATTTTCATGTTATGAACTTTCTAGTTCTTTTATAAATTCTTGGTTTTAAGTATTGACTTAAGCTTGACAATAATCTTTTTTAGCTTTAGCACCTGGTACTAGAACGGTAGGAGTGAATCGGTGTGGTACTAAGTATGGCGGTAATATCCCATAATTTATAATTTTATTATTTCTCTTCTATTAAACCTTTTTATTAAACAAAATTTTTCAGTAGTGAATTTTGGAGGTGTTACAGTATGTCATGCACTTGACACATATAAGATCCATATAACACTTCATCAGTGCCCACATCATTACTTTTTTTACACTATTTGCTAATTAATTTCAATACAAACAAAGCTACATACCTCTTAAATTGGCATAAAGCACGCTAGTAGCATGATGAGGAACATTGAATCATTGTCTCTCAAGTGATCTTCTAATGTTGCAATGTTGTAAGTCTAATAATTAGTGAATTTGTAGTAAAATGGTATTGAATCAGCTTATAGATGTCTCCAATAACTGCTTCAACAATCCATGAGCACCGTCAACCCTATATATAGTGGGAAAATACACTTAATGTGGAGATCACATTATGTACGTAGTTTCATAAGCAATAATTTCATGTAAGAATAAACTATATTACATATTTGTTTGTTATACCCTAACGAAAATGTAAGACTTGATCAACCCAAGCTGAGATGGATTTTTTCTTTATATGGAAGTAACCAAACTACTATTAGATAAAAATCATGCCGAGAATGTTTCTATAATCAATCTTTAATGATAAGAGACTTTCTTCATATATTTCCTCATCTTTTGCGTTTATTAAGTTTTTCCATTAAGGCATAAACTACATGCAAATGCTTCATCCCGAGCTTTCTTGCACTTCTCCTCGATCCTTTTATTTATATGAAATCTGAAAAATAAATGATTTGAAGTCAGAAATAGGAGAGAGGAGGGAGGTGTGATGGGGTTTTAATGGGTGAGGGTAATATAATCAAACACCTAATATTTGTTTTCTATTTAGTAACTTCTCATTTCTACATAACAAGACCCTATTTATTTATTTTGTAAATAACATCTATGATATTTGATATCATATAAATATGTTGCATAATATATATAGATAATATATATGGTTACAAATTCATCATTGAATAACGTACTCAAGCAAAAGATATTATCACCTAAAATAATTATAGGACCATAATGGCAGCATGAAATGAAGTATATTAATAAACATTTAATATTTTAGTTATTAAATAAATGATGTCATTGTATAACAATTAGGAACATTATGATATTTGATTTTTAGGTTAAAACCAATATATAATAGTGGGTGGCAATGAATAATTGCTCATCTTAGTTGATTGATTTAATCCATCTTCATTGGAATTGCATTGCCTACTTTATCTTGAAAAAAAATAACATATTGTTATAGTTATTATTATTACTATTTGGAATATGATTTTTTTAATTTTAATTTATCTAACCTATTTGATAAAATAAAAATATATTCCCGAGGATAAGTATATCATGGAGGAAGAGAGTAGTCATTAGGGCATCACTAAGAATATTTAAAGGAAAAAAGGCCATTTGAAATTAAATTTGTACATAGTTGGCAAGAATACCCTCATAAAATAAATTAATTGTATTATAATTTTCATATAAACAAAAAAATAATTAATGAAAACAAATTAAATTGATATATCCCATTAAAAATTTAATATTAGCTACTATAGTCTCTTGATCATCATAATGACCCTCAATTAAGAGAGTTTTTTTTACATGTTTTCTGTAAATTTTTAGCCCCACTTTCTTGAGATGGTTAGAGATTAATGTGGGTGTGACAATGTTTTATTGTTATTATATTGTGGTTTTGCATGCTTGTTGTAGGGTTATCACTTAGGTAACATCCATGTATAACCATTGTTGACGAAAAATTGTTAACTTAGCTTCTTTGTCCCCTTCAGTGGTTGAGGATGGCAAATTTTATCAACGTGCCTTATTTACCTCTTCAAGAGGTATACAATGTGTAATATCCCATTTTTGTAACCCTAATTATCTTGTGTGATTAATCTAATAATTCTCTTCTAAAAACCATATAATCAAATTCCACATTGTTAGTATTAAATTTGAACTTTTCATCATTCATTTTATTTATTTATGAAAATTCACATTTTCCACAATTATTTCGATCTTATTATCTTTGCTCAATTTGACTCCTTCAAATAATTAAGATGTTCTCAAAATATTTTTAACCTCCTTCATTTCATCAATTTGCTAAAACAATCCTTCATTTCGCTCAAATTGGTGAAACATGGAAAAATCTATTTATTTAATTAAAATATTTTAGTTGTTTTTCTATTTTTTGTGCGGTGAGTGTCAAGCTAACTCTGAGACTAAATATGTTTTATATATTTATTATTCTAAAATTTTTACATTTGGTTATTCATTTCATGTATCTACGAAAAAGCATGTTTTCACAACTTATTTGATTTTATCATTTTTGCTCAATTTTCATATAGAGAGAATAAAATAAACTTCAATATCAAATATTTTATATAATTAATTTTCTAAAATTAATTTTCACCTCTCCATAAATTTTTATAATTTTTGGGGTCAATTTGTTAATTTTTCTAATACATTCTTATTATTAGATTTTCCGATGATTTAATTAAATATTATTAAATGTAATTAATCCCATAAATATCCTTTTAATCTCAAACATCATTTTAAATAAACCAAATATGATTTGTGGGCTCAGTTACTCTCACTTGACCAAAAGTTTGGTTAAAACTAAAATACTGAATTGTTTACTATATAAACATTTACATGTTTAGCCTTAATCGGTTTCTCTCTTAGCATTTTCATGTCAACTTTCATCATAATTTCCATTTAAGACTTATCATATTTAAAGCACCTTCCACACTCCTCTACATCTAATTTACACCACTCAACTCCCTATTTTTGCCAAATCGTGCATCATTTGCATTATTGTCACATAAAATCTTGATTTTATATTTATCCTAACACGTGACTACTTTGCATTTTTTATCCCCTTCATTATCTTTCTCTACTCAGCCTCTTGAATTAACTTTGTTTCATATTAACCCTTGCATTACACTCTTTAACTTTCAGCCTCTAGTCTTCCCAAAATCACGCCTAAACAGTCATACTTTTCCCTTTCTTTTCCTTCATGACCAACCTACTTTGCCGGTAGCTAAATCATTAAGCTTATGTTTTGGCAATTTCGCCTAGCTTTCCCGTCCACAAATTTTGCATGATTTTCTTTGGTTTTTTTGGAAGTTGTTCCTTTCAACCCCCTCTACATTGTACACCATTTTCCTTCATTTTTATATTGGCTTTACACCTTGTTTGAAAGCAATTAATTTAACTCCCTTCTCATTTTAGTACTGGAGTTTTTGAATTTTTTTACTACAAATAGTGTGTTCTCTAGATCTTTTTTTCCCTTTTCCTCTATTTTTTCATTGCCTAATTATCCTTTTCTTATCCCCTAAATAATTTATCTAAGCGTAGGAAACTAAGGTTTCAAGGACATTGCGTAGGTTCTCGATTTATTCTTACTTAACTTTCTTATTCTTTCAATTAATGGTCAATCCTTCTTCTTTTTTTGTTCTTTCTCTCAATTTTTTCATATTATTGATTATCATTATGATATTTTTTTTATTTTAATTTGATATTATATGCTTCTTATTTTTATATTTTTTATATTTTGAAGGAAATCCAAGAGGATTTTGATTTATTCTTGGAGAATGCACTTTTAATTATGCCTGCTTAAATTTGGATATAAGTAAATCTAATTTCTTCTTTTTATGGTAGAATTTATAGGTGCTACCATTACATGTTTTTTTAGGATTAGAATCATGATAGGGTTTAATTATTATGAGCTTTGTGATTTTTTTGTTAAAATTTGAAGAGCATGAAATATGATATTTTTATATGCAATTTTTAAGTTCTAATATATTGTATGTTATCATGAAGATATTTTATTATCATGCATGTATTCATATATTTTAAATGTGGAAATATGCACATGTGATAATAAGTAGAATTTGTTTAAATATAATACTATTATATGGTTTGGATAGGGAAATTTTGCCTTTTATAGTCGTTTTCTTGCCATGATAAGAATTCCATTACTTTCTTTGCATTACTTAATTATATTTCATTATATAATATGTAAGCATGTGAGCATGTTTAGGGTTGAATATGTATGATTCTATATTTGTACATTCTAGCGGTAATCATTTTGCTTGTATCATGATTTTATTTCCGACATGTGCACCAATCATATGCTTTAAAGTATTATATATGATTATCATGAAATTTAAGATATTAGAAACCCATGCTTAGAGTTTTATATGTTGCTTTCATTTAAGTTATGAATGATGTTATCTTATAGTATCATAATCTATATATATATATAAACAGAGTTGTCTAACAGGCAATATACAAACAAATTTTTCTGCCTAAACTATATCCATTATTACGAATCATAAATTACTGCTGCCATATATTATTGCTAATTATTGCTATTGCTAATTAATAAGATGGAATAATTAATATAATTATTTATTAATATAATGCGACCATTCATCTCCTATGTACATTAAATGTATATAGCTATTCATTTGCTGCACATATATCAAACAATTAATTTTAATAAAGTATTAACTATATATTTTCTAATCAAATATTTTCTTAATTAATTATCCGAACATATGCAAAAAACTTTTCATTTCCTGTGTATTAATTGAATTGTCGGACTATTCGTCTCTTACATATTAATATATAAATAATTAATACGCCAAAGTGCATATTCATTTGCTTCACATGTATATATCCATTAATACAATGCAACTATTTATCTCCTATGTGCAGCAAATGCATATAACTATTCACTTGTTGTACATACGTCGAACAACTAATTTTAATAAAGTATTAATCAAATATTTTCTAATCAAATATTTTTTTAATTAATTACTTAAACATATGCAGTCAACTATTAATTTCCTATGTATTAATTAAATTGTCAAACTATTCATATCCTACATATTAATATATAAATAATTGATAAATAATTAATACACCAAATAAAGTGCATAAACCAATTGACCAATACATATGCATCTACTGCATTAATACAATATAACTACCAAATACTTATAACTAATTTTAATGAAGTATTTTTTTTTAAGGTTAGATCAACATCAATCAAATATGATAATGAGGATGATGATGATGATGATGATGATAATAATAATAATAACAATAATAATAATTTTATTATTTATTATTAATAATATGACTATTATTATTAATATAACTGTAATAATTATAACTATTAATATAATTAATATTAATATAATTATTTATATAATTTTTATAATTACTATTATCATAATTTATTATATAATAATGATAATTATTATTATTATGATAATAATGAATACTAATATAATTGATTATTACTATTATGAATATTATAATGGTTAATAATAGAATTATTATTAAAAAACTAATAACAGAACGATAACATTGGTTATTATATAAAAACATAGTTGTTTGACAGACAATATATAGATAAATTTTTCCACCTAAACTATACATATTATTACTAATTATATATTATCACTGCCATGTATTATTACTAATTAATAAGGTCAAATAAATGATGAAATACTCATGCGTATTAATTGATTTGTCAAACTATTCATCTCCTACGCTAGATAACAACAAAATGATATTCATCTCCTGCGTATTAATTGAGATATTCATCTATTGCACATATGTCGAACAACACATATTAATCAATAATTTTCTTAATTAATAATCTAAAAATATCCAGCCAACTATTCATCTCCTACGTATTAATTGAGTTGTAAAACTACTGAATATATAAATGTAACTATTCATCTGATGTACATATGTCGAACAACACATATTGATCAAATATTTTCTTAATTAATTACTTGAACATATGCAGTCAACTATTAATCTCTTGCATATTAATTGAATTATCAAACTAATGAATATATGAATGTAACTATTCATCTCATGCGAACATCAAATTCATATAACTATTCATCTGCTGCACATATGTCAAACAATACATATTAATCAAACATTAATAAAGTATTTTATTAATTCATTACTTGAACATATACAACCAACTATTCATCTTATGTATATTAATTAAATTGTTAAAATATTCATTTCTTATATAATAATATATAAATAATTAATACACTACCCGTGCAATGCACGGGGAAATGTAACTAGTTACCATTATTGCTATGTTTTAATATAACAAGAATGAAAATATAATATTATGACATTTGCATATCTAAGTATTAAGATTGAATATCATTATCATGTTTTGTACAACGGTACTATATTTATATGCTACAGTTACAAGTTCAACAAATTATTTATTAATAGCACGAGACACTTGCATATAGAACTAATTTTATGAGTATCAAATGGGTATGTAACTCGAACAAATATGCATGGGACATAGTTTTGTGAGCATTCACTTACGCAAATGTTATTACCTATCTGGTTTAGGGGTGAACTGTGACAAATAAAATTATTCAACTCTATTTACCTTATTAGGGTATTTTCTTTAAAATTTCACCTAGGTCATTTAGGATTAATTATCTTCCACTATTCACCCCCATAACCTCATTTTTAGGGGACAACGAAGGTGAATATGAAAAATTAAATGGTATAATTTTTATTCACCTCTATTACCTCAAATCCAAACAAAATATAAGTTTATTGTACTATCAAAAGAGATGACATGAAAATTTAAAAAATTGATAATTCTATTTTTTAATGTTTTTTTTATTCACATGAGTTTTTTTTTGGTGTGTGCTTTCAAGATGTATATAATATCTAAGTCAACATAATGATATCTATGATAAAATCACATTCCCTTTATTAGACATTCAAATAGATAAATAAACAAGGGTTCTAAAACATTCAAAGTTTGAAAGTGCATCATTAATGAATGAAAAGCTAAATAAACTAGTGTTCGTGTTTCAAAAATATATAAGCCTTTATGCTAAAAAAAATGTTTGGTCCCTAACAATAGTACATAACAACCTATCTAGCTGTTAGCATGAGATGAAGATAAAAAAAATACTATATAGTGTAGGTTTGAAAAATGGTAGATGTGAATAATTGATATCAATTATTTTACATTATTTAAAAAGTAAAATTACTGCAAATAATATAAAATTTAAAGTTTCAATTGAAAAATAATTGTTTGCGAACATGCATATATATTCAAATAAATATGTATAATAATTTATTTTATTGTTAAAAATATTGTATATTCCTTCGTTTCATAATATATATTTTTGGCTGAAAACTTGTTTTAATATATGTCATATTACAAAAACTAAGTTGAATCAAATATTGTATTTTTTACTATGCACTTTATCAACTTCATTGACTAATGATTAAACTGCCAAAAACATATTTATGTGAGGGTATGTTAGTTCTCTCATACAATTTATTTTCTTAAATTTATTGCTTATTAATCATTGTGTAACATTCCATATTTTATTACTGAAAAAAATTAATTTTATAGTGGAAGCTTATAACCAAAATATTGGGTGTTATTACTGTAATTGATGTAAGTCTAGTTGACCATATCATCCTCATATCAACCATAAGGCTAAAACCATTAGAGTAAAGATATAGTAACTCAAAATCAGATAAAATTTATAAATATAAATATTAATCTAGATATTAACTTTGGGATACAATAACATAATACAAGCTCT
The DNA here is from genome assembly GCA_030549775.1 of Tamarix chinensis. Lineage (NCBI taxonomy): Eukaryota > Viridiplantae > Streptophyta > Magnoliopsida > Caryophyllales > Tamaricaceae > Tamarix > Tamarix chinensis. The sequence goes on from CM060172.1 coordinate 83,974,526, forward strand.
CATGGATCAAAGAGTCAAAAAGGTATTCGGGTGAAAACATCATCCATATAACATAACTGTTCATCTAAACACCCAGTACAGGAAATACCACTCTTCATTATATAATGCATCAAAGGCCACAAAATCATCAAATTGGTCATCAAAGACTTACACCAAAGTATTTGATTCCCATGCTCGTGGGAATAAGCAGTACCTATAAAAACAATGCTTAGTAAGGTAACAATACTATTAAGTTAGGGATACTTTTAAATATAAATGTTTATAGTATATGACAAGTGCACATACAAATTACATAAAAGTCTCACAAGGTAAATATTGATCCAAGCCTCTTTATTAGATATAACCATTTTCATTCTTTTATCTATACTGAGTTTAATGACCCCACTATTCTTATATCGATGGAACAATCTAAAGTACCTATCAAGGACAATACACCTGAATCACTATTATCATCTAGTAAAACGCATCCAACTCTCCTGACAGAAGGCTCCTAAGCTACTATTCTTAAACTAGTGGAATTGTCTTACATATTTATCGGGGAAAACACACTTGAATCACTATTATCATCCGGTGGAATGGATTTAACACCTTAGTCCTGAATCACAAAATCTTCCACTTTTAAGCACTTATGTCTTATCCATTAGTTTACTTGTCTCAATTCGTGTTCTAATTCACAATGAGTATAGGACCCCACTATTTTTAATCAGCTGGAACGGACTGAAGCACCTCTCAGGAAAAATACACTTGAGCCACTATTATTATCAGGGGTAACAAATCCATAAACCACCTATTAGAGAAAAATATTCACGAGCAACTATTCTCAAACTGGTGGAAAGGTCTGAACTACCTTGTAGGGACAACATACCTGAGCCACTATTATTATCCAACATAACAGATCCAAAAACCACCTTGCCCCAAATCACATGATATTTCACTTTAAATAATTAATATCTTATTCGTGATTGATTAATAGGTACATAAGACATTTAAATCACTCAAGCACACCACAAATATCATTAGGATGTTCTCTAGAGTTAATATCCTTATATTTTCCTATAACTCTAATTTAACACTTTTATTATAACTCTTCTTCTGTTACTATTTTAATCACCAAACTTAGTACATATTCCTTAAATATTATTATTATAAACATATTCAAATTTCAAGGCCTAAACCTAATATCTTATACATATTATAATAACCATATCCCAAAAGTTACTCTTCTAATGGCTTATAAACTTTAATTTCACAAATCAATCATAACATTTCATGTAAGACTCAAACAATTATCATGTTTAGTATACATTCCCAAAACACCAATGTTAGTGACATATTTGAATTTCATGGTCCAACTTTCACACATGTGATAATAACCTCGTCGTTTTAGGGTTATTATTATCTAATCAAACAATTTTCATACTTTATTACATTTAGGTAATGTTCAACTACTCTAAGCACTTCAAATAATTCCTTAGAATCTTTTATATAATATAACACCTTAAAATACCATGATTATCATATTTAATCCATGTTGACCAAAACGCCCTTATCGGTATCAAAACCTTACTTCAAGTGAATCTTATGTGTTTAGTAACATTATTTCAAAATTCACATTTTTCACCACATATTTTATCATACTCATTTCACATTAATCATACCATTAATAAACCCATGATACATCCATATTTCACACCGAGGGATTTTCCACATAAAATTATAATACCGCATATTCTTTACTCACTTTATATCACGTAATATCAACCACTTATCATAGTGTTAACAATCATATACCAATTCACACAATCATAATAACATGGTACAATAAAAAATCATGGATAACACTTAGCAATCAAAACCATAGAGTACGAAAAGTATTTTTACAAAAAGGGCTCCAATCTCTAAGCATGTAAATCCTATTTTGCCTCTTCCGGGGCCATGGGAAAATTACCTAAAAGAATCATAATAAAATATCATTAGGATTAAACCACATAAGTAAGGAAATGCTTAAGGAATTAGAAGGGTGAAAGAAGGGAGAAAACCAAACCAAAAAAGGTAGTATTTGAGAAAAACTTGTGTTACCAACAAAGGGGAAAATGGTGGTTCATAGGATGGTGGATGAGCGATGGCACAAAATCCCATTGCTAAGGGAGGTGCAACGGTAGTGGAGCCTGATCAAGCGGGCTAGTGTTCGGTGGCAGGAGTCGAAAGGTGGTGGTGTAGTAAGGTTAGAGGTGTTGAATGGTGGATAGAGGGCTTCGATTGTGGCTGCCAAAAGATAGAAGGAGGGATGTGGTTAAGGTTGTCGAAGTGGAGGGGTGAACTTTGGTCAAGGCTGCTAAAGAGGAGGGGGTTGGTGTAACACCCCAAAATTCACTACTTTTTTTTTAAAGCGGAAGCAATTATAATAGAAATACTTAAAACCCGTGAATTTTGGAAATGTTACCGCCACACTTAGTACTAGACCGGTTCTCTCCGACCGTTCCAGTACCAAGTGCTAAGGCTAAAGAAAAGCTTTACATTAAATTCAAATCAACAGTTCATAAAAGAACTCGAAAGATCATACCTTAAAATCAGATACGCATAAACGTTTATAAACGTAATAAAATAGAAATCAGAGTGCGAAATCAAAGAGGATAATTACTTCAATACAAAGGAATAACAGCAGGAAATCAAATTACATAAAGACTGAAATACAGCCACAACTCTCTCGAACTTGAACCAAACATGCTCAACACTTAGCCCAGACTGATATCTCGCCCACCTGCACAAATTCAGAAGGCATACTACTCGTGGGAATGAGCAGCACCCATGAAAAGGGTGATCAGTACGCTACGTACTGAGTAAGGTAACCAAGCACTAAGGCCAACACATAAGCGCATAATCCATGCAGATTAATAACAAGGCATAATCCAACATAACAATATAAAGGTATATGAACAATTCAGGTAAAAGTACAAAGGCCCAATCATAGTCCAGATTAATTATTTAATTAATCTCTTATCAAAATCCAATTCACACCATGTCTTTTATCAATCCATGCGAGCAGAGGAACACCCCACTATTATAACCGGTGGGCCGGTCACAATAGAGCATCATGCCCTAACCACTATTATTACCGGTGGATCGGTCACAATAGAGCATCATGCCCTAACCACTATTATTACCAGTGGATCGGTCACACATAGGGTAGCATCCCTAACCACTATTCCTAACCGGTGGATCGGTTTGGTTGCTCCTCGCATGGTGTTCCACTGTAAGTAATTAGTATCTTTTAAGAGCTTTAATGATACTGGTTTGTGTTTATTGAGCTCGAGTCACCCCACTATTATTACCGATGGGCCGGTCACATATAGGACCTCATGTCCTAACCACTATTATAACCGGCGGATCGGTCGCACATAGGACTACGCGTCCTAACCACTATTCCTGACTGGTGGATTGGTTTGGACTCGGCTCAATAATCTTTCACTTTAAAAGATTAGTGTCTTAAATATCTTATTCAAAGGCTTTCACCATGGACATGCACAAATCATAAATCATAAATTCCATATTCATCATCATCTTTAATCACCACATACACATATGCTACCACCAAACCTTAGACATGCATGGATCGCTCCCTTTACACTTATCCTCCAATTCTACTTCACATCTCACTCTAGGATTTTATCCCAAAACCCTAATTTAGGCCTTAACATCCCCTCTTACTCCACCTCACATCACCCAAATCATTTTAACACTCCACACATCACAAATCATCGATTCCATTCTCATAATTACACATTAATCACCAAACACACATGCTACAACAAAAACCTTCAGCAGCCACATCAAACCCTAATCAACCACCACAAACCATAATTAACCACTCAAAACCTTATTTAACCATAACAACCATAATTAGCCATTCCAAACCTTAATTAACCACAACAAACCACAATTAATTTGAGTGAAATAGATAGAATCGGTTGATGATGATGGAGAACCAGATACTCTTGACTTTCTAATCGCTCAAATGAACTTTTCTATTTCAAGATTCACTGGTATCAACTCTCCTTGTGCTTTTCTTCTCGTGTGCATTCACCAGTGGATACCCGAAATAAGAGAAACACTTTACCCGAGTAAACCGTACTAAAATGAAATAAAATAAAAATAAATAAATAAATAAATAAAAACTAAGAAAACCTTGCTAGTATAATATAGGCAATGTTACCAATCCCCGGCAACAGCGCCAAAAGTTGGTGTGACCGTAGCCGGCACGCAATTTAAACCCTCTTGTTGTCAATTGTAGCACTGGTAAATAAGGGTATCGTTCTAGCCGGGGATTGAGAGGGCTCACCTCTATCTAACTAGCTTAAAAATAATTAAAAATAAAAACACTAAATAATACAAAATAAATAAATAAGAAAAATACTAATGGGGGTTTATCAAAATAATAAAATAATAAAAGGAATAAATAAAATAAACTAGTAATGAAAATAATGAAAATAATGGGAAACCACAGATATGAGAAATATGTTAGGGAAATAAAAATCCACCACTAGATTATGTCGTAATATAATATTTATTTCTAAGTCATCTTTTAATCGTGAGAAGGAGATCGACCAAGTTGCACACCAAACGCAGGTCCATACACCTTATATTACTTTCCTTAATTAATTAATACGACCACGTGCCTATATTAACCCTATTAAATACTAGCAGTATAGCAGCAACAAGTGGCTCCTATATTTAACTAGATTTAATGCATTAAGTGTAAGTGGAAGGCTGTCAATCTAAGTACCCAGACTAGTACAAAACGCATGTCTAGCTGTATTTCCTATCCTTGACCCACACGTATCGAAACGTTTTACCACTTCGGTTAGAATCACAAAACGATTAGGTGAATTGTTATCTAACCTAGCTGCAATTTATACACATAAATTCTAGTATATTTAGATAGCCACCTCGTAGGCAAATAATCCTACATATTGTCACTTATGAGGAACCAGAACAAGGCATGCACCAAATAAACTATACTTGACAGAATTATACATATAAACGATAGCAATTAATATATTGTCAAGAAACAATCTCACGAGAAAAAGAAAATAAAATTATAAGTCAAACCATAGTCTAGGGTTTCAATTCATTCCCTAACAATAAATAATCACCCACTCATAATTAAAGAATTAATTACACAGAAATATATATTTAAAATATAAATTAAAAATAAGAGAAAGAAATAACCGGAATTAATTTTGGATAAAAGTTTAAGAATTTATTCAGATAAAAATTAATTTTATCTGAATTAAATTATACCGGTATAAATGCTTCCTCTAATTTTGTTTTCCTCTCGACACCTCAATTTTAGTGTAAAAATTCTTTTTTTTTTCTTTTTCTGGCCGGCGGCTGATGGCGCTGTGCTGCCGCGCGTCCTTTGGCCTCGGTTTCCGTGCGCCTCGTACTGTGCGGCTGCTTTTGTTTCCTTCCGTGCGGCATCCTTTGCTGTGCCGAGCCTGACCTCCTCTCTCTACCTCTGCGTCGTCTCTCCCTCTTTGAAGACCGTGCCTCCCTTTCTTTTTTAATGCACTCCTCTCTCCCTTTGTTTTACTCCGTGCGGTCGACCTTTTATTTTGTGCCCTACTGTGTCTCACGCTCCTGCTCCTTTTATTTTCGTGTGCCAAGCCACGTCAGCCCTGACGGCTGACTCCCTTCTCACACTTTCGCCCGATTCTTTTTCTTCTCCTGGTTTGAGGTCTTGTTCGGCGTCATTTTGTTTGCTTTTTCCAGGCCTTTGGGCCTTCGGCCTTTGGCCATTGGTCCAAAGGTCCAATCTCTTTTTTTTTCTTTTTTTTATTTAAAAACAATACCTGCAAAATAAAATTCAATAAATATTAATAAATAATATTTTATTCTAAATAATTATTATCATTTTAGCTCAAATAATAAAATTTATGCAATTTTTACCACTTAAGCATAAAACAATAATTATTCCCCTATATTAACTAAATAAACTACCAAAAACTAAGATTATAAGGGTATAAAATGTGTCAAAATATGAACTCATCATAAGGTGGTGATGGTGGGCTACGTGAGGGTTAAAGGTAAGGGGTCACAATGGTTGGAGCTGTAATGGGGAGGGGGAGTTGGGTAGATGGTCGAGGGTTTGAGGTGTAGTGTAGGAGGAGGGAGAAGTTTGGCTGCGCAGGGATGGCTCGGTGGGTTGGGTTGGCTATGGTTGAGTTGTGTGTTGGTGTGCGTGGGTGATGGTTGCGGTCGGTGGATAGAAAGTTGGGAGGTTGCGCTAAAGGGTGGTTTGGTGAGGGAGCGGTGGCAAGCTCGAGGTGGTGTAAGGGTTGGTTGATGGTTCAAAGGTGGGGGTTGTAGGGTGTTGGATGGTGGTCGACGGTTGCTACGGGGGCTGATTGGGATGTGTAGAGGGAGATAGAGAAGGTGGTTTGAGTGTTGCAGCCTTGTAGGGTGTTGGGTGGTGGCTGTCTCAGGCCTAGGTAGATCGAACCAACAGGATCCGAGAGAAGAGAGGGATTTGGGTGCTGCGAGGAGGACTGTGAGGGTGAGGGAGGTTGATTGGTTGAGGCAGGTAAGAGGGTGGTACGCTGGGGAGGAAGGGAATAGGTCGAGGTAGTTGGGCTCGATGGTGGAAGGTTGGTAGAAGTGTGTTTGGGTGTAAGGTGGTGATGGTGGAGGGGCTGGAAAAATTTGAGCAAAATAGAGAGAGGGAAGGGTTTGGGAGGTTGGTGATGGTCGACTGGTGGTGCTACAGGGGAAGGAGAAAGAAGAGGAGAAAGGGTTGTGAGTATGTTGCATTCGTATGGTGCTGTGTGCGTGTGTATATATATAATGTAGGGGGAGGGGGCTTGATTGGTTGGAGGCTCAGGGAATGGTGTGTGAGGTAGGAAGGGAGTTGGGAGGGGGTTGTTTGGTTGGGGGGAGATGGTTGTCGAAAAGGAACATAGGGTGAAGGGGTTGGGTAGAGTGTTGCGGGAATGTGTGTAGCGTGTATATGTATATAAGGCAAAGGGTGGGTTGAGTGAAGTCAGAAAATGAGAGAGACAGGGAGAGTGTTTAGGGGGAGAAGGAACTACAAATGGTAGAGGGTGAGAGAGAGAGAGTAGAAAATATATTTTATATTTTGATTTTAAATTTAGTTCAGATAAATTAGGGTATTGGGTAGAAAAATAATTTGAAAAAAATTATCCGAATTAGAATAGGTTTAAAAAGGGTTGGAAAGAGTAAAATAATTGGGAATAAATTTTAGAAAATTAATTTGCATTACGAATTAAAAGATTATTAGTAAAATAATTTAGGATAAGTTTTACGGGTATAACTAGGATTAAATTAAATAATCCAATTTCTATTAAACCTCATGAAAAATATTATAGTGTATGAAAAATAATACTTAAACCGTCGTAATAATATGAAAAATAATAACACTTTTCATATTAAACCTCATGAAATAATAATTATAACTAATCATACGATTATTAATTTATAATTAAGATTTTTTTAAAAGTGGGGTATTATAGTGTATCACTTTATTAGGGAGTAGGAAGATTTGAGCCCAGAAGCGATGAATATTAAGTAAGACAAAGTTAACTAGTTGCATTCTACCAGCATAGATGAGAAACTTAGATGTCCAACATTTCACGTTACTGAGGAGCTTATCAAGCATAGGTTTATAATGATGGATGGACAAAGTTGCAATAGTGAGAGGCACTACAAGGCGCCGAAAAGAAAAATTACCGTCATTGCACCCCATTATTTGAAGTACTTATCTTTTATGTAACTTATTAACACTGGCAAAATAAGCACGTCTCTTATAGGATTAGTTTTCAGCCCAAACACACTAGCAAATTCATCAAGATTCTCCATGATGATTTCAACGTAATTCATATCGCCTTTGTTAGAAATAAGCAAATCATTAGCAAAAAAGATGTCAATAATTTTTAATGACTTACAGCTAGGGTGACACTTGAACAAGTGGTTCTCCCACTACTTAGGCTTTTGTGTAAGTACTCCATTCCTATTACAAATATGTAGGGTGAGATTGGATCTCCTTACTTTACGCCTCTTTCGCTGGAGAAAGGTGAATGGAGAGCACCATTAATATTCAAAGAAAGATAAACAGTGAAGAAACATTCCATAAGCCTCTTTACAAATCTTAGAGGAAAGCCACATGCCAACAAAACATGTTTTATGAAAAGCCATTCAATATTGTCATACGCCTTTTGCAAGTCTACCTTCAACATGAGACTAGGACTCAAGATTTTTCACCAGTTTATGAGCTAGAAGCACATTGTCACTAAGCAATCACCATTTCACAAAAGCAACTCGAGAGATGTCCCAATTCATGGAGTACATCATGCATTCTATTAGTGAGAGTTTAAGAAGTGATTTTATAGATCACATTACAGCAAACTCTAAGCTCGAAATCCTTAGCTTTTACTACATTTGACACCTTAGGGATAAGGGTAATAATAGAGTTATGGAATTTCCTTAGCAATCTCCCTATAGCCCAAAACTCCTTCACTTTGCCTACAATATATTTGGCAACAATATTCTATTGTTTTTTAAAAAAAATAAAGATTGTAACCATCTAGTTTGGGATTTTTTAAGATCACACATGACAAAGTTATCATCTCTTATTTCTTTATCAGTGATAGGCTTGAGCAAATGGGCTCTACTATCTTCTCTCAAGGTTTGGCTATGGCAAAGGTGATGATCAGTGTGTTGCATTTGATGTATGTTTGTACCAAGGAGGTTATGGTAAAAGGCAATCATAGTGGAGATCAAATTATCTCCATAGACAACATCACCATTATCATTAATGAGTTTAAAGCAAACAAAAATTTTGAGCTTGCCTTCCTTTCACATTAGTAAAGCAGTAATGAGTGTTAAAATCTCCAAGCTGAAAGAAATTTGTGTGAGATTTTTACCAGAAATAAGCTTTCTCCTCTCAAATTCTCAATTTACAAAGAGCAGCATCGTCCTTCACCTACTGCATCCGTTGTGCATCAGGTTTTGTTTGGCAATGTTATTGCTGTTATTAATGAAATATAATTATAAATATTATTTGTATCATAATTATGTTTATCGGTAATAATCGGATCGTATCATGAAAATTAAGCTGTGGACCACAGGCCCTAATGCTGGCGAACGACCACCTTCGATCCAAATGGAGTCAGAAGTCGTAAGCGTTAGTTCTCTTCCCTCCCGCCACGAGCAATCAAATATTTTCTACTATACCCCAATTTTCTCTCCCGGATTTCACTATGCCCTTGCCCTTCAAAGGTCCCAGGACTTTTCATTCTTGCTTTTCAGCAACTCAGTTCATAAATCGAGGCTCAGTCATTCTATTCTGCCTCCTAATCGTGCTCACTTGTGTAGTCGTCGCACTCATTGCGATCCCGAGGCCTCTTCAAGGACATACATGCAGTGGCCGAGGTCCAACGTCAGTATCTGTTGCGTGGGATAGAGGAGAGGGCAGTAGCACCAATGGTGAAGTATATGGCCGCGAGTCAACTAGGCATAAGGTTATGGGATTTGTTGGAATTTTTACTGGATTTAGATCAGCTGGACGCCGGCGAGCTCTCAGGCAAACATGGTTACCATCAGAACCACAGGGGCTTGAAAGGTATTCATTTCATTTCATTCAGCCTCCCTGCCTCCACATTTCATCATTCCATTTTCGTGCTATATTTCGTGTGCATTTCAATTTGGAATTGTCTGAGGCTTCGTTGGACGCCTTGTGGGTTTAATTTATTTCCTAAATCAGTCTAATCAGAAATCTCGTAAAGAATACATGCGTCCATCTATATCTGTAGGTGTTGACCTTTTTTGGGACCTTTTATTGAAATTTCCTCGTAGAAAATCCCTTTTTCATTTTAGTGTTGACAGAACAAAAGCCTTTCTTGTAGTTCGCTGTATCGGGTAATCACCAGTTAGGTTTTCTTCTTTATTGTGGATTTAATAACACCAGTTGAGCCATGTGCTTACGGCTACTTCGTAGTTACAAAAGTATTCATTTATCTTGTGTGATAAAAATGGCTTCACAGATCTTATATATGGATCTTCATCTTGTGCGGGACTAAGATGCATTAGCTCTAGATTTTGTGAACTAGTGATGTTATTTATTTACTTTGCCGGGTATCATCATCACCACCACCCCATGACTTGCAGTTGCATTATCGGCAATGTAGAATGAACGGAAATTACTGATCACATTTCTAATGTCCATACTTACTTTGATGGGATAACCTTTTTTCCCATTAAAAGGGGTGTTGCAATGGCCAGATATATTGACTTGGGATCATTGTTAAGTACTGCTTTCAAAATGTACCTTTCAAATTTCTGAGCAAGGTCCAAGTGCCTTTCAGCATCAAGTTTTCGTTTTATAGTACTAGGCTAGAAGAATATGCGAATGGCTGCATGTTGTGTTAAATTGGCTGACCAAGTAAATAATTTGAGGAAAGGACCTCAAAGCTTTTACGCGGACAATCTTTTGCTGACACCATCGTGCCATATAATGTTTCCTGTCTCAAAAAGTTGTCTATGGTTGGAGCTTGTTCTCTATTGTGCGTAGGGTAAAAAAGTGGGGGGGGGGGCTGGAGTAAGAAGAGTTGGAGATCCAGTTGCAGTTTACATCTATTCAGTTGAAGTTGCCCTTGCCTAGGCTTTCCTTGCCCTTGGTATACCGGAGAGTGCTAGTTCCCTTGTCTATTAGGTTGTGCAACTTATGTTCATAAAACATTTTTTGTCACTTTTTTATTCATATGGTTTTTTTTGGAGGGAGGGTGATCTAATTCTGGGGAGATTGAAAGATATGAATCAACTTTAATGTCCATTGAGTGATAGGTGTTTTCTCTCTGTGAGCGACGTCAAAAATAATGGATACTTTATGGGATTTGACATCTCAAATTTCCACTTCTAGAAAAGTTGTTTGAATTGTGAAACTAGTTTGTTTTAAGGCTTCTGCATTGAATAGGTCAAGCCGTCAGGGTAATTCAGGATTATGGCTTGGATGTTCTTATGGCATACCTAGAGCATTGTTTGGTGCAACTAACTGAAAAACTAATTCTTAGTTGAAAGCTCATAGTTGATTGGCTTATCAGTCAATTATTATTTTATTAGAAGTGTCTTGACAAAACTACTTGTTGAACTATAAAACGACAAATTCATTATGAATACACAAATGAATTCAAATCCATATTGGAGCAACAATGGAAAATGTTATAAGTTTGCTTATGATAAGTCACACGGTACCTAGCTTCTTAAAAAATTGTTTATTTCATTTGAAAAGTTACCTTCCAAATATTACTTATTTCTAAAAAAGGCTGTTTAAAATGGTTTCTATACTAGCTCATTTGCATGTCAAACATCCACTTAATTGAAGATTTTTCCAAATCATTTTGTGGTGTCTGATAGAAACAGCAGGTTATCTGCTGTTTAATCAGCCAAGAATAGGGATTGGTCCTTTTCCCTGTTGGATATTGATCATTAGCCTCGCTGTCTACTGTTCAGCTGATTTCAGTGTCCTCCATTGGATCCTATGAATTGTGATAAATTGCTGTATATTTCTCAATTTTTAAGTGATTGCAATGGGATTATGTGCTGCAGGTTGGAAGAGGCCACTGGTTTAGCTTTCAGGTTTGTTATTGGTAGGAGCACTGACAAGTGGCAGATGTCAGAGCTTAGAAAGGAGGTTGCAGAATATGATGACTTCATGCTGCTAGATATCGAGGAACAATACAGCAAGCTCCCATACAAAACGTTAGTGCAAATTGGTTTTATCATATATGGTGATGCTAGGAATACAACCAAGGAGTTAACAATTTATTTATAATCTTCGTACAAAGATTCAGTCCCTCATGCAACACGGTCGTGCATGCAGGATCATTTGTGATAGTGTTATAAATAAATTGTAAAATAAATGGTTGTAATCTTAGCATCTTCCTTTGTCATATGTCTTTGATGCCTTCACTGTGTAGTTATAGTAAGACTTAATAATTAATATCACAGGCTTGACTTCTTCAAAGCTGCCTATGCATTATTTGATTCGCAGTTTTATGTGAAGGCTGACGATGATATATACCTCAGGCCAGGTACATAATTTTGAATTTTTGCTTCTCTCTTCATTTGATTTATACTTTTTGTTGCTTATTACATTGCATGTTTTAACTTTGGCTTGCTATCTTATCAGACCGCCTTTCACTTCTCTTGGCAACAGAGCGTTCCAATCCTCAGACATATTTAGGATGCATGAAGAAGGGTCCTGTGTTCACTGATCCCAAGCTTAAATGGTTAGTGAAATGTGATGCTTTTATTTGGCATTGATGTATTGAATAAATAAAGTGATCCTGTTGTGGCATTGTAAGGATTATACTTCTACGTTGCATATCCCCCCACCCAAAACCCCGCAGTGTGCGGTTGTATTTGCTCTAGCAATTTCTTTGGATTTTTGATGATACCAACCAGGAAATTATTCATCTCCACAGGTATGAGCCATTGTCGCATCTTCTTGGGAGTGAGTACTTTCTCCATGCTTATGGTCCTATATATGCTCTTTCAAGCAATGTTGTTAGAAGCTTGGTTCCTCTACGAAATGACAGGCAAGATTGCTTCAACAAATATATTTTCCATTTTGCATTAATTTTTTTGAGGTTTCCAATCATATTAGTATTTTTGAGGAAAAAAACTGCCATCACTTGTGATTTTTGTGATCCTTGAATGTGTTGATAATGATCTAGGCTTTGTTTGGCAACTACATTATGCTCTTATTATAGATCATTTCAGCGGGCACAGCTTATTACTTTCTGAAAAGTTGGAAATTATTCTAACTTTTTATGACAAAAAAATATTAATTTACATATCCGAAAATGTCAATATTCATCATTTCATGATGATTTCCGAAATGGAGCCCAAAAGTTTTAATGTTTTTTTTTCTTTTAAGGCACAACTATAAAAGGAACAAAAATGAGTTCTTGCTTATTTTCTCCCCAACTATAAAAGGAACAAAAAAAAGTGAAAAAATTATTCCAATATAGCCTATGCAAATCTACTTTCTTGAGTTGTTCGCACTAGCCAACCTTCATCATTGAACCTTGGTTTCTTTTCTTTATATCTTCATCTTCATCCCTTTTTTCCTTAGCATTAGAGCCATTCTTGATGGATGTCTCCATATGCATTCCTCATGTGATCAGTTTGTTATTTGGATGCTACTTAATGGTGCTTTCCATTAATTGATTTACTAAGCAAATGCAGGGATCTTACAATTTCTTTACTATCACCCACTGAGGATAATGCTGTTGAAGGATTTTGGTATCTTATGAATGTTTATTACACATTTAGCCTTGAATTATTTACTAATATTTGTAGGATTGTTTATCAAACCTATTGTCACAATTTGGGAGAACTATGTAAAAGAAATTGAGGTTCTAAGACTTAAGTTTATGAGATAAGGCTATGCTTTTGGACTTAGGCATCTTAGAATGTAAATTGTAAGCTCCATGATCACTCAGAAATATCAAAATATAATATTGTGCTTTGATTTTCATTGGCTTTTCTATCAGGCTGAGCATGGGTTATTTAAAGGTGTTCATGCCCTCTAATTACTTGGTTTGTTATGAGAGTAATTTGAATATGGTTGGGGTTTGATATGTTGTTCACCTACTGATATGTTGGTTGAGATGTTTTCTACCTTTCTAATATCAAGTAGCAAGACGAGAAAGCTGAAGTTCTGTTGCTGTTTCCCAGAATAAATATTCTACATATGGGATACATGCATGGAAACTGCTTTTCCAATTCTATGCTTTGGATGTAATTTTACATCTACAAATATGCAGTTTTCGTATGTTCAGCAACGAAGATGTTACTATTGGTTCATGGATGCTTGCTATGAATGTCAATCATGAGAACAATCATGCTCTTTGTTCACCAGAATGTACATCATCATCGATTGCTGTATGGGATATACCAAAGTGTTCTGGTCAGTGTTTTTCTCTTTCTTTTTCTTTCTTGCTGGCTGCAATGAAAAGGTTTTTTTGCTCCATTTTTTTTTGTGGTTTTCTTGTTGGATTCCTTCTCCAGTGGGAGAGGTAGGAATTGTGTGAATAAAAATTGAATTATCTGTGTTTTTCTATACTATGATTGATATAATTTAATAGTGAGGGCTGGTTTTGAAATTGAATGATATATAAATTTCGTCAATCAGTAAGCCGAAATAGTAGCCTTGTTTGTAATATATAACATGTATACCAATTGAATTTTGAGGGATTATGGACCTAACGGTTCAATGCAAAATTTCAATCAACATGACACGGAAAGTTATTCCATGTTTTTAAAGGTCTCAAAGATATATCTGCTCCTTCCCAATGTTTTATTACAGACATGACATCAGTTTCAGTTGGGTTTGATTTAATTACTGGATCCTGTCACTTGTCTGTAGTCCGTGGGGGACATCAAGGTAGAAGGGGAAGGATGGGGACAAACCATTTAGAGAAACGTTCACATCCCGGCCTCCTAAGGAAAAAGGAGATAAAAAAATGAAATGAGAGATAATAAGAGAAAATTGGAGGGGGGGATGCTTGGTTTGGTGGTTGTTTGCTTGGAAAATACTTTTGGCTCTTCATCAAGCAGTATGCGGTGTTTGCCATATTGGTTTGAGAATCAGAGGAGTACAAAATGAGCCTTTTATTGCATTAATTGGAAGTTTTTCATTATCCGATAGTGGCTTTGTTGTTGAAGGAAACACGACATTAATGCTTTGGTTGAAAATTATTTTCCATTATTCCATTTGTACCTGTTTTTAACTCAGACAGTTGGTAAACTGTTCAGTTCATTGACACATGTTACCAGCTTTTAGCGTTTGCTAGACCATATAGATTCATCCATTCATGGAATTATTTGGAAAAAGCTGAATTGTTGAAGTGAGGATTGTCTTCTTGTATTTGATTTTTGTCACATTATGAGTATGAGCTATATGATGTACCAAGAAATGCGTGGCTCTGATGCAGTTTTAAGTTATTAGAGCTATCAGAGAGCTACATATTGCTATAGTTGGCTAGAACAACATTAGCTTACGGCATGCCGCTGGTATTTGATGCAGGGCTTTGCAATCCAGAAAAGAAGATGTTAGAACTGCATAAAATGGAAATATGCTCGAAAAGCCCTACGCGGGAGTCGAAAGCTTAGAGCTTTGCTTGTTGCTTGGGGGCATTTATTTTTTTTGGGTTGTTTTCTGGCCCGGCCCCGGCCCCGCCGCCCCGGGCCCGGGGGTGTGTGTTATGCTTTAGATGTACAGACTCTTTTTCTTTCTTATACTAAAATTTGTGTGCAGCCAAATTTCACGCGTAGCTAACACCACCACTTACTACCAAATAGAGGCGTTTTATATTTATGAGAAAAATGTTATACTTGATGATATAACACAACTCTACCTTTTCACTTTCGAATTCGGTATCTTTGTTCTTTATTGTTGTATTGAAAGGAAGCGTAAAAAGACCTTCAAATGTTAGAAGTGGGAAGAATCTGCCTTCTCAAAATCTGTACGCATTTTTTAAGCAGGAATACAGCCATACCAATGGAAGATAAACGTCTGTTGATTGCTATAGTTAGCTGGGAATTCATGACTGCAGAAAGGTACGTCAGACCAAGTTTGATAAAAGAAACTGCCGTATAGGCTTCTATAAATATATGAAAATGAATTTACTAAGAGTCTATTTGGTTTTAGAAAACTGTCAGGAAAAAAGAAAAAAATTAGGAGGAACCCATTTTAGGGCTGTTTGGTTGATCAGAAAATAAGAAAGGAAAGTCAAGAAAAAACTAGTAAAGAAAGTTATACTAGTCACATTTCCTTTTATAAACTTAAGGAAAGTTGGATCTTTCCATGAAAGATTTAATCCAGAGTTCAACCTGACATTTTCCTTTTTCATCCTTTGTCATCTTCTTCGTCGCGACATGTGACATTTTTACCTCTACTTTGTCTCTCTTACTCATTCTTCCTCATTATTTTTGTTTATATACCTTATTTTGTGCTTTAGATCTAGATTTTGGAGGTTGTTGTCAAAGGATCTAAAAGTTTAAAATCTCACATTTGCTATCTATAAAATGTTTAAAAGATTCTTCACTTTGAAAGACAATTGTGGTGCTCAGGTTTGGAATTCCATGTCTTTTCAGAGATGCTAGTGGCGGCGGTGGTCATCACGCAGCTCACCAGAAATGAAGGAAGGGATGAGGATGATGAAGGGAAGAAAAGTGGTGGGGATGTGGTGGAGCATAACGATCCTGTTGCTCAAGCCTCGTTGCTTTGTCCAACTCATCCGTTGGAGCTCACTAGAGGGCAAAAATGGTTAAAGCTGAAGGGCGAAGGTGAGGAGAGAAAGATGGAGTGGTGATATGGTGCTGCAATTTGAAGAGAAGGGGAGGTAAGAGCAGGTTGGGGCACTCGACAGGAGAGAAAAGAAGGAGGAGAGAGAGGGTGATGAGAAAAAAAAAATAGACTCGTTGGTATGATATAGGCATCCCCCCTTTTTTTCTATACATACTAATACAAATAAGAGGTTATAAAATATCTAATTATAAATAATAAGTTTATCAAAAATTTATTTAATAGAAACCATTCCATAAATTGTAATCACCAACCTGGTATGCCTACCACTTTTGATTAATCCAAGTATACCAACAATTTTTTAGTTAGATTTATATATATGAGAAATATTTTAATTTTATATATTTTTTATTTTTATTTAGATTTATATTTGTGTACTAGTGTCAAATTAATTATCTAGATTGTATATGTGAAATATTATTATTATTATTATTATTATTATTATTACTATTATTATTATTACCTTTTTATTTAAAAATAAATATAGTCATATAAATTGATAAATAAATTGTAGTAAAAAAGTGGTCTAAAGAGTATTAAGAATCTTAATAAAATAATATTAAAATATAATGGAAATGCAAATTGTAATAATATTTATAATTATATATTATTGGTTGGCATGAACTTTATTTTCCAAAATGCAAATTGCAATAATCTTATTTTATGATTTTATCATAAACTTTATGATAATTTTTATGTATCAATATAATATTTTATTTTATTTTTAAATATATAAAAGTATTTAAATAATAATATTTAATTTTTCTCCGAATTTTCTTTCTATACACCAAACACTAAAAATATTTTTCAAGAATTTAATTTTTCACAAATTTTTTTCCCAACAACCAAACAAAAGAAAAAAAAATAATTTCTTTCATTTTATTTTCTTTAATTTTTATTCCTCTACATTTTTCATTCCACTTAACTTTTTACAAACCAAACATAGCCTAAAAGATGCCTAAAAATGTCATTTTTACTTGATAAAAGATTGTGCTTTTTTCACTAGGAAAAATTTAATGAGCGACAAGATTAAGCTTGCAAAACTCCACGAAAGAGATGATGTGTGAAAGAGAATCCCAATGAAGAAATGGAGCTTCAACAATAAGTTACCCGAATTCCCTATTCTTTCTTGAGCTAATGCTACCTCTACTTCTTCTCAGTCTATTTGAACCTCAATACTTGAGAAAGGTAAGCGAATGTTTCATGATGCTAGTGAATTTTGGCTTGTTATTATTCTTGAAGAGGAATCGAAGAATCTTGCTCTTGGAATGAAGGTAATTTTGTTTCATAAATGTTGAATTTTTCCGGTGTTTTTTTAATAATTGATTAAAAGCTTCACACAAGAGCTAGAAACATATAAAACAAGAAGGAAACACCTATGACAACATTTACGTAACCCCCATCAGAGGAGACCCTTAAGGGACAAAATGATCCCAAGTAAGCCAGCGTTGTCACTCACTAGTAGAGCAGATGAGTGCAGGAAAACAAACAAAATGAAAAACAACCACTCAAGGTCAAAACCACCTGCAGTCTGAAAAACTTCCATGCCCACGGCATAGGTCCTTCAGTGTTTACATACTATAGTAAGTCAGTGATCCCCAGTTAGTGCTTGGACATTTTGGATAATATCACCAACTATGTAGGCAAGATTTCGATTTGTATCCTTAACCCATAAACCAACTTGAATATGTACACTCATCAGCATTCACTTGCTACAGACTTCTGTCGTGTTTATTGATTGAGATATTTTGTCGAGCACTAGACAAGGATGGGGCCAATAAAAAATACATTGAGTTGTTTGACCCCATGTGATTTTATATTATATATATATGCAATTGTTAACGGATAATTTCTTAGTTGAGTTTGTTAAACTCCTTTTTCATTTCTAGTGCCTTAAGGACTTGGGTTTAAGCCCCCTAGCACCACACAGATGCATAATTTTTTAACTTCTTGTTTTAGCTTGAAATTCAAAATGCAGTGCTTTACTCCTTAACTTTTGTTTATTTTTGGAATTATCTTCTATATGTATTTTCTATTGTTTTGTTTGAATTTTAAATTGGGGTTTGTTTATTTGGTTATTTATAATTTGATTGTATATTTATTCTTATTTTTTTCTTATCTAATTAGTTAGTTCTTGAGAAGTAATTTTGATTTAGCATTTTGGATTTTGTTTATTGTGAGATCTACAAGTTTTTTTTTTATTTGGTTGGGACTCCATATATTTTATTTTTTTTGGCTTTGCCCCTGGCACTAGTGGTTGTAATGTAATTGTTAGTGATATATATTTCTATCTGTAGAGTATATATTTTTTTCTTTTTTCCTTTAATATAATTGTGTGTATACTTTTTTAATTTCTTATATTTCTACACTATTTGATTCATTGGGTGTCAAGAAAGGGGAACTCGAAGGCTATTAATTGATTATCTATTTCATTTGTATAATCATCGGTTAATTTCTAAATGTTATTAGCATTGTCTACTAGCCTCAATAAATAATCACCTACTTTCTATAGAGAGTTATTTTCTACCACCTTAGAAAAAATTAAAGAGATTTTACACACAAATTTAGAGATGAGTTGTATCTTATCAAATATTTAGTTAGAAGTATAGTATCAGGATGATAACAAATAAGAAGTTGTTGAGGAGGTTTCTATGCCAAATGTTGAGTGAATTGAAATTCAAGAGCCTATTTTGAAATGGCTTGCTAAGAATACTAGTTTGTTTGAAGACAAAGAAGATAAATAAGGGTCCCAAATTGAAGAGAAATTTCATGGATTCAAATATTATAATGTTCAAGAGGCTAAAATAAGTGATGTGGATTTTTCATTCACCTATTGATTCTTGGATCGATTATTTATTGGTCTTCAAGTCTAAATTTGTTACATTTCAACCGCTATTCATACAAGACCCTTTTACAATATATCATTTTCCCTTGATCTTTTTGATATTATGTTTCTACAAAACTTGAGGTCGTGTTTTCATCAACAGGGGAATAATGATGTAGATACAATTATCTAAGATATTCTATCTTTTATTAGTTACAAGTTTTGGATATTATTTGGTAGATATATCATTTAGTAAATACTAATATTGTTTAGTTTAAATAATATTAGGCTAGATATTATTTAGTTATGAATAATTATCTCTTAGGAATAAGATATTATCTTAGATTTACACTATCATCTTAGAGATGATCTTGTTTATCTTTGTAGTCCTTTGACTTATATATATGGCCTTAGGCATAGATTAATTTTTAGATTTGGATGAATGAGTATTGACTATTGATTATCCTCTCTTATTATTGTTTCCCATCCCCTATTTATCCTATCTTATGCTCTTCTATTCCTTTCTTTGCCCGTGACCTCCTTTCTCCCCCTCTTCTTCTTCTTCTTCTTCTTTTTCAACAATTCACACCAAGAAATTCAATTCCAATAATAAATTATAGAGAAGGGAAATAAGATAAGCAGAAGAAGAGAAGTAGAATTGAGATTTGGAGGAGGAGAATTGAAGAAGGAGAAGGAGGATTCTAGGAGTTGGTAAAAAAGTTGAGAGAGATAATTGAAGGAAAGAGAAAAGGCTCCTTAGGACAAGTTTATTTTCCTTAGTTTCAATTAAAAGGCTCACATATTGAAATTAATTAGGCCTATTTATATACCCAACCTAAACACACTTAGCCTATCCAAAACTAAACATGCAAAAGTGATATCGCAACAAAGACTGGTTAGGTCTTTGGGATAATATAAAATATTACATCAAGGCCCAAATACAATTATACTAAAATCAAAATGGCTCAATAGTACTCTCAGAACATTCTTGAACATGATCCGATCATCACGCCCCGTACATTAGACCATTATATAAACTTGTATTTCCTACAAATAATTGTAAGAAATGTAAGAAAATGAAACTTAAATTAATCATAATTGTATCATTCCGCTTTATAAAGTTTAGTCCCAAAACCTATAAAAGGTTAAAGGAGACGAAAAGAGAAACACATAAACGCTTAAATGTTATAACCAATCTCATATTGGTTATATTAGATAAGTGCAAATAAGAAAATAATGAATAACAAAACCCAATTCAAGTTATAGTAACCAACATTAAAATAAGTATATTATTGACAATCAAGAGGAACATGCTTTAGAAGATAAGGTTGCTTCAACCCTCAAGTGCCATTTTTTAGCCCATAGGGAGCATGAGCACTTAAAGAGGAATGTTATTCATTTCTAAGTGCTCTTATTCATAATAGACTTGCATGGACACACAAGCACATAGAGAAAACCACAAAAAATGAATCAAATATACGACACACACCATCACTAATATGCATACAAGTGAAGCCTCACTAAAACACAACATACTTACTAGAATTACCATGAAGCACCAATAACATAACATATAAAAAATAAGACAATACATAAACAGAGGCAATAAGTTAAGCATAAGTAGATATAGAGCTTACTCGCATTGCACTAGGAAAATGACCAAGATGAAGGACATGAGATGAGATGAGAGTTAGATGAAAATAAAGGGATGAGAGCTAGATGAAAATTAAGGGAGCTGTAGACAATAGGGAAGTTACAACTCTAATCCTAACAACAACACAACACAAAAGCTTATGCACACTAATGACCATCAAAATAAAGGATGCTAATGTATGATAACAAGTAGGGATGATAATTCTCCCTGCGAGTTTGGGGCCTCACTGGGGACTCCCTATTCACTTTCAAGTTCGAGGATTAAGGTTGGGTTAGGGGATTCTTGTCAGGGAATTTTTTTGGATGGGGTGGGGATGGGTTTGGAGTCTCCATCCCTAACTTGCCTTCAATAACTCTATATATATTATATTTTTTTTATATAGAATCTAAATTAAAAGTATGTTGTGAAAAAAAAATTGGGTATTTCAATGGGGTTAGGTTTTGGGTATTAGGCTAGGTACGGAGATTTGATTCCCCTAGTGATCTAGTCAGGAATTCTCCGATAAAAAAATTGGGATTATTTTACTTATTAAGTTTGGGTATGGGGATGGGGTCCCCAGGACCCCATCCTTGGTCTACCCCATTAATCCATATATTGGTAACATTTATAATTAACAACCATAAGTTCATATTTTTACCTCTTACTCATGATGCCTATATCAACAATTGGTGCACTCATACTACCTTGGTGAATGGTTGGTATGAGTGTAGGAAGAACGCATATACACCCACAATAAATAAACAAAGGCTACCAACCAAGATCAACCACTTTTACATGACAAAAAAAAAAACAAATGCATTGACTTACTATAATTAACAATACTTCAATAAGAATTTTGATGTAAATAGATAAGAAATAATGTAACACCTCCATATGTGGTCAATCAGAGTAGCAAAGAACTCAAACCTATCAATTAGATGATCAAGAGACCCAAAAATTTGGACACAAACACAATACATTCTTAATAAATAATCAAAGACTATGACAACAAATGCTCAACTCAAATACAACCATAAAGCATAAAATAAAAAAACATAATGAAAATGGGGTTAGAGTAAGATTTTACAACGACAACTATATTTAAACTATTTCCAAACCTTGACATAAATATAAATTAGATAACAATTATGACATAAATAAAATCTAAAATAAAATGGAAATTCAAGATTAAGAGTGGTAATTAGATAGTCATCAATCGTTGAAAAGAAAAGGAGTATGAGGTAAAATTTTCGCTCATCACATACTTAAGATGAAGAAATCAAGCCTTTACTTATTAAATTTTTTTTGACCTACTAGCAACAAGGGGAAAATCAAACAAATTCCAGAAGAAGTAACAACAACTAAAGGAATCCGTCAAAATTGGTGGTATTTCGTAAGAATGGCATCAAATATCCGAACTCAATTGAAATATTTTGGTAGGATCATGATGACAATGAATGATTCTCACCAAAAGGCTCATTGAATGGCAACCACGCTTTGAAATCCCCCCATACAAGGACGGTACCTAGAATTTGAAGAGGTGAACATATCCATAAAAACAAACCAATACACAAAACCAAAACTCAAGTTACAAAATAAAGAGAACAAACAAGACCTCATAAAGACTCGGATATACAACACAATATAGAAAATTTAGATAAAATGCAAGACTCATAATACTCAAATCAAGAGAATTGGACATTCTCACAAAATTGACACAAACACATAGCAAAAAAATCAGACAACAAAAATTGAAAATAAGACTCAAAATATATAAAAAAATCATTAGATTCAAGCAATTCCTATTAAATCACCAGATTCATAATATATAGGACAATGGTACGAATGACTAAGTGATGATGGAAAGGGTAGGATATAATTCTTGAAGCTTCAATACCAAAAAGATGATTTCCCAAACTAAATTAGCTCAAATCAATGATAATTTCTATGATCCTATGCTTAGGTAACTCATTTGAATATAAGAGGGAATATTGGATGGAGAAGTAGAGAAGAAGAAGAATGTTGAAGGAAATCGATTAGAAAAATAAAAAGGGAAGTAGGAGTTGGGAATTGAGAGGGAGATGAAGAGAGAGAGTCGAGTGAGATAAAGAACAAAAAAGGGGTACAACTTTTGGCCAATATTATTCATGGGAATTCAATCACACTCAAGACTCATTGGGGATCTAAGATCTAATCAAAATTATCAACAATTCATATCAAGAAATTTTTTAACAATAGTGATTTATATACACAGCCTAAACACTCTTATCCTAGTTAAAATATAACATACAAATGTGATAGAAACAGAAAGTCTGGTTAGGCCTTTGGACTAATACAAAATATTACAGCAAAGCCCAAATACAAATATATAAACATCAAAATGATCTAATAGTACTTGTGGCACATTTCGTAACGCTATCTAATCATCAACTCCTCAAATGTTATCCCATTATATAAACTTGTATTTCCAACATATAAGTATAATAAATATAAGAAAATTAAACTTAAATAATCCGAGATTATCTCTATAATACCCCAAAAATTTCGAAAACTTATATTTTAATAAATTACTTTTATTTGGAATAGAATTGCTTTTGGATTATTTATTTTAATTATTTTATGAATTTTAGAGTATGTAAATTTGGATAAAATTATTTAATAAATTAAAAATAAATATTTTGCTATTTATCATATTGTTTTATTTAAATAATTTTCCAAACTAATATTTTACCAACTTTATTCTTTTTTTTTAAACTAAAATATTAGATTATAATAAATTAAATTATTAAATTAAATAATTTATCAAGAATATTACATTTTATGATTTATAAATTAATTTAATTTATTTTCCTATTTTTCCATTTCCTTCTTTTACCTTTTTTTTCTTTTCTTCTCTTTTTTCCTTCTTCCCCCTTCCTTGGGCCGTCCGCCCGGCCTGCACAACCCCTCTCCCCCGCACGATTGGGCCAGGCCCGATCTTTCTCCCCCTCTCGCGCGGGCTTCCTCCCTTCTCTCCCTCGCTCGCACGCCCGTCTCCCCAGCCCGCCTCCTTCCTTTATTTTTTTCCCTGGACCGGTCGGCTCCCTCCTTTCCTGCGCCGGTCCGACCGCCCCGTCCCTTTCTTCTTCCCTTCTTCTTCTCCCACGCCCGACCTGCACGTTCGACGCCATGCCTGCTGCCACCGCCTGCACCCATCGCTGCCACCACCTGCTCCCTCTCCCTCTCTCTCTTCCCCGTCGTTTTCCTTCCTTTTTCGAGCCAAACCGGCCCTGGACCAGCCCCGCATGCCTCTCCCCCTTTCCTTCTTCTTCCCTCCTTTCCCCTGCCACCCTGCGATGCCCTGCCACCCTAAGCCTGCCCTCCGATCAGCCCCTATTCCCCTACCCTTCCTCCTCTTTTTCTTCTCCCCTTCAGCCATTTCCCTGCCCATTGTTGTCGAGCCCCTCACCCCCTTCCCGAGCTCCCTCCTCTCTCTTTTCTCCTCCTCCCATTCGCCCCCCGTTCTTCTTTTTCCACCGCCGTCCGCCGCTCCTGCCGCCTCACCAACCCCCTGCGCCGCCTTCTGCCACTGCCTACTACCACCCTGCACCACCACACAGCCCCTTCGAGCCCTACACTTCCTCCCTTCTCCTCCTTTTCCTTTTTCTTCCCAGCTTTTCCCCTTACCACCGAGCCACCTGCAACCACCATTTCCGCCGCCGTCCGGCCATCTCTGCCGCCACCTAACCCACCGTTCGACACCCTGCAACCCCCTCTACAACCGCCATCCATTAGTTGGCCGAAACCAACCCTTGCACCCCTCCATTTTTCCCTCCACTTTTCCTTCGTTCTCAACCCTTCCACCTCGACCCACTTCGGCAGCCACCTTCGCCGCCTTGCCGCCGCCGTCTCCGCCGCCCTATGCCGCCTTGAAACCGCCCTTTGCCTCCACCTACACCCCCTCTACACTTCTGCACCATTCACTTGCCTTAGAACCTTCCCTAACCACCTTCTTTTCTAGCCTAAAGACCCTAACCCGAAAATGGTTTATTTTTCTCCCTTCACCCCCTTCGAACCCTTTTCTTCCCATAATTTTGCACGAAACTCACGCTGCTCATGCAGCATGAGCTCCCCTTCATTTTAAAAATAGTTTGGATAATTTTTAAGGTAAAATGGTATTTTATGTTAAGTGTTTTATTAATTAAAATTTATAAAATTTTATGCTTTGGTTCTTATTTCTAACATAAGTATGATGGACATTATTTTTAGGTGTTGAGTTGCTAATTATGCTTGGTAAGATTGATATTTTGCGGGATTAAGGTAACCGTTAATCCTCCCTTAATTATATGAAAAAAACGCATGCTAGCACATTTAGGGTTTAGTATGATTTTATGCATGTTTTGTATGCTTAGCATGATATGTTTATGGTTTCTTATATTGTTTGTTAAAAAGAAATAGCATGATAACTTTTGTGCCATATGTAGGTATGTTAATTAAGGAAGGAGTTGGAATATGGATAGAAATGTTAAACACTTGATTATGATGTACCATGTTGTTAATGCATGAATGATGTTATTGTTTAAGGGTATTTTAGTAATTATGCTTATGAGATAAATAAATCAACGTGTATAGTTGCTAATGAGTATTATGTTGAAAAATGACAAGTTGGTGGACTTAGATGATAAAAATGAAGTATTAATATCATTATTTTATGTAGTGTTAGCAAATTCATAAAAATGGTGAATAAAGGGGTTGAGTGGAAATTTTATAAGTGGAAAAGGTTATTTCGGTAATTTTTGAGATAAAAGAATAATATGGTAATTTTATAATTAAATGGCCAAATGATAATTTACAAGTAAAGGATAAAATTGTAAGTTGTGAGAAAGAAGGGTAAAATGGTAATTTTGGAAGTAGGGGTAAAATAGTAATTTTGGATGAAGGAGGGCATTATGAAATTTTGGAGGTAGAGGGGCAAAATCGTAATTTCATAAGTAAAGGGTAATATGGTAAATTTTATAAGTGAATGGCGAAGTGAAAATTTATAAGTAAAGGGGTAATATGGTAAATTGGAAAAGAATGGCAAAATGGTAATTATGTAAGGAAAGATAAAGATGGTAATCTTGGATGTAAAAGGGTAAAATAGTAATTTGTAAAGTAAAAGATGTATGGTGGTAATTTTCATAAATAAAAGGATATTATGGTAAAATTGGATGTAAGGGGTAAAATGGTAATTTTGTAAATGAAAGGATATTATGGTAAACTTGGGAGTAAGGGGTAACTTGGTAATTATGATAACGACAAAAGATAATTTAGCAATTAAATTATGATTGTAGAAGGGCAATTGGATAAGTATGATACTATAGAAGGGTAATTTGGTAAATTAACCAACTAAAGGGCATTATGGTAATTTTAATAATGGAGAAGGGTAATATAGTAATTTTGATTATGAAAAAGGGTAAATTAATATTGGTGATTATGAAGAAGAGTAAATTGGGATTTGTGATAATTAAAAAGGGTAAATGGCAATTAAAATAATTGAGGGGGGTAAAATGGTAATTATGATAAAGGAGAAGGGCAATTTGGTAATTTGTTCAACTAAAAGGGCAATTTGGTAATTTAGCCGATAAAAGGGTAAAGTGATGATTGTTTAACCAACTAAAGGGGCAAAATAGTAATCATGATAATGAAGGAGGGTAATTTAGTAATTTATCCAACTCAAGGGCAGTTTTGTAATTATAACAAAGGAGAAGGGCGATTTGGTAATATAACCAACCAAAAGGGAAATATGACAAGTGTAGTAATTATAAGGGGTGAACGGTGGTCTAAAAAGTGTAGGAGACAATTTGGTAATCTAAAGTGGACAAGGGGTAATTTGGTAATTATGGAACCTTAAGGGTAATGTGGTAATTTATCAAGTAAGGAACGGATACCTAACAATTATATAAGTAAAGGGCAAATGAGTAATTTGTACCTAATAGGTCCTTGAGATTGTGGAACATTAATATGATTAAATAATGTTGATTAGCCAAGTAAGAGTATCTAATGATTAGTGTGGCCTTGATGGTTTCTCTGTGACATCCTGGATAATCCTCTGAATAAGAAACGATTAATGATATCGAAACGATTGAAAGTGAATAAGTATCGGATTATCGTGCTTTATGTGATCACCTTAATTAAGACACTATTACTTAAAGTGAAAGACCTCGAGATCGGGAATGGTGACTCCTTAGGGGTCGCTACCCTAAGGACGTGGTTTAGTCAACGATTATTTTGGTATTTGCTGGTGTGCCTTTGTGCCCCAGCCAGGCCCTATATCTTACTCTTCCTAGCTCTACGGACCTAGTTAGGGGGTATGCATACTTATGGATTAGGTGTCCTTGTCGGTAGGGTACTGAGTTAGCTTTATGCACCAGTACGACCAGGGTACCTTTGCGTCCTTGGGTTCATGGTTGAAGGGTACTGAGTAGCTGATATGCACCGGTACGACCGGTGTACCTTTGTGTTCCGGGTTATCGATCTCCCAATCGAGGCAAATAAATATGATTGATGTGCTGATTAAAGAGAGGAAAGATACTATAATTGAAAGTGGAATATTAATGAGTCGGGCCCAGTGATTTATGATATTGCGTACCGGTCCACCGGTTATAATAGTGGTCCAGGAGCGTGTTGCCCTGGTATGAGATATTGAGTACCGGTCCACCGGATATAATAGTGGTCCAGGAGCGTGTTGCCCTGGTGTGTGATTATGAGTACCGGTCCACCGGTTATAATAGTGGCCAGGAGCGTTGTGCCCTGGATGATGATTACATATATATTCCGGTCCACCGGCAATAATAGTGGGGGTCCCGAGCTCAATAAAATCAGTTATGTATGTGAATAAGATTATGGAAAAATACTAATCACCTATAGTGGAACACCATGTGAGTCGGGGCCAGACCGGTCCACCGGCAAATAATAGTGGTCAGGTGCGTTCTGCCCTGTGTGTTTATCTTCCGGTCCACCGGCAATAATAGTGGTCAGAGGCGTTCTGCCCTGAGTGTATACTTTCCGGTCCACCGGCTATAATAGTGGGGTTCTCGTACTCACATGGATATAAAATATGATATTGATGGATTAATGACAGAATAATGGCTTAAGGCCCAAAGTATCGATCGTGACTTATAAAGTATTATGTTTGTCATTGTTATGTATGCATCTCTCATTATTTATATGTGTGTGGCTTGCATTATGTGTCGTATGCGGGCCTATCTTTAAGTGTGGTATTAAAGGGTTACTCAGTACCGTAGTACTGAAGGGATTCCCTTTATGGGGCCCCTGCCTATTCAATGGGCAGTGCCCTTGCAGGTATTTTCAGGTGCTACTCAAGTGGGTTACGGGAAGGAGAGTAAGGAATTTTCCGGTACCATTAGGCCTTTTCTCATTCTCATTTACATTCTTGTTTTAAATATATATGATATTACTGTAACCACCATTGGTGGATTTTATTCTTGAAAACGATTTGATGCGCTACTCTGATTTAAATATGTTGAAGTTCTTGCAATTTACTCTGATTTATGCATGTTGAATGTCTTTCGAATTGTATTTCATTTTTTTAGCCTTAGCACTTGGTACTGGAACGGTATGAGTGAACCGGTCTGGTACTAAGTGTGGCGGTAATACTCCCAAAGTTCACATTTTAATTATCTGCTTCCGCTAATCTTCCTTTAATTAACGAAATTTTTCAGTAGTGAATTTTGGGGGTGTTACAATCTCACCTTCTCTTAGGCTTATTAATTAATGGGTATTTCATTAATAATAAAATAAACATGTAGGATGGGATAGCTAATGTATCATTGTGTACATCATGAAGTCACTTTGTGTGATATACCATATGAAGTCCCTTGAAAAATGAAAAAAAACTAGTTGAATATATAAAAGATTGATTATCATCAATTTGTTTAGACATCTTAGACATTGAATGTGTCTTAAAAACAGTTGCACCATTTTGTATTTAAAATGTTGTCTGATGTTGTCACTTGATTTGTTTGTTTTACCCTTTTATATATACGAATGCCATGTTTTAAGTGAAGATTTTGGATTATTTTTTATCATTAAGTTGGCAAGTTTCAAAATTTTGGGTCATTTATATTTGTGTTTGACATTTATGAGATGCAACAACAGGTGGGTGAGATTTGGTATAGAAGAATAAATGAGGGAAGCCTTGAGCAATATGGAGATGCAAGTGACCAAGAGCTACACCTCTATTTTTGTTTTGTTCTTCCCGTGTCTCTTGCTATGCCCTCCTATCCTTTCCTCATTCGCCACCTTATTTTATTTTCCAATTTTACCATTTATTGTCATTTAAGGATTTAGTTAAGCCTAAACCAATAATATTTAAGTCACTAAATAACATTGAAATAAATTAGTTTGTTGAAACTTATTATGATGAATGTTTATTAAATTTAAAAGTGACATTTCTTAGAGGACATATTAGTCTCAAAAGCTTTTGACGTGACTAAGATAATTCATGATGAAGAGTTGGAATACATCATTGATTTGATGCTTAGGTATAACTAGGGATGCATTTTTTTATTATGTAATCATTTTCATAATATTAGATTAACTTGTTCCCATTATCTATTTTTAAATTGCTTTTAAATAAATATTTAAATGCCAAGACAGTTGAACCAGTTGAGGTGCTTGTTGACTACAACATGATAGAAGATTTGATATTAGATAATTATGCATACAAGAATATAATAGAGCTTGATGACAATATGTAACACTTCCATTATCACACAATAAATATTTTCCTTTAAAATAAGTTTTATAGAAGCCAAAAACAAAAACACGGGATGTTTCGTCGCATCTCACATGAAAAATGTACTTTTTTTTACTCAATCTATGTTGGGTGCAAAACTAAAAATTAACACGTACCTAGAGATTAGGTATATGAAACACGTGATTCCATAATAATATAGTATTACAAAACATGAGAGAAGAGATAGAGATAAGATAAAACATTCTACTTAAAGTCTAGAGAGAGAGAGATATTTGGACAATTATAGAATACCAATCCAAATAATCCCTCCTCATAGAAAATTATATTAAAAGCATCAAATTAATAGTTTCCTACAAAATAATGTGGCATTTGTTTGTGAGTATGAGAAACACCCATAAAAAGGTTGCTCAATATACTATGTAGTGAGTAAGGTAACAATACACATCAATAGAATATGACACACGTAATACAAAAGAATAATATGACAAGATATATACTATACATACATATGCGCTCATGACATGAGATAACTGAATAGAAAAACATATTAAAGTTCAACATTAGGTGATCACAATATTCTACTTACTTAGTCATAATGATATTGACTAGCAATCCCATGCTTTGGGTCAACTTCATTGAAATGAAAATTGTCAATTTAGTCAAGCGGTAAACGATGACCTAGACCATGTTGCACCCACTACAAGTTATTCGTAAATCACTCACAAATTCTATAGAGAAGGAGTCCCACTTCCATATTAGATAATCTAACGACTAAACCAAACTTGCAGGTTAGACATTTGTGTATGAACTTGACTACCTCTTGCTTTATATGACGCCACGGTAAGTCCTTCTAAGGCCCTTGGGTAACTTATCTCCTTTAGGATGGATAAAATATGGAGTACTATGACCCTCTTCCAAAATCTAGCACTTCACACTAACGTAAATATATGGCACACACCTACAACCTCTATAGTGTATACTACCATATTCATGAATTTGAAATCCCTTAGCTATACTCTTATATATTTTCTATCAAATCCATTCAATCTTGAAATCCCTAGGTTGTCCCACTTAAATCTCATTGACTATATTATGTGTAATGGTTAATGCACTCATCCTAACCTTCAATTCATCATCTTAGATTAGCTTAATCCCCATTTCACCAAGCTCCTGTAACGAATGACAGTTAAACGACACTAAGCTCAAAGAGTAAGATGTTTTCCTACTTAAGGAATCTACAATGAAGTTGGCCTTGCCCTCGTGGTAGGCTAACTCAATATCATAATAGTTCACTAACTCTAACCACCTCCTCTATTTGTAATACTCCATAATTTAAACTTGATCATTGCTTAAATTTTTATGATGATATAACACCTTATATTAAATGTATACTATTTTATTCATTTTAATGTTAAAAAAGCTTTTTTTAGTTTTATAAGTCTTAAGAAAAAAAACTAATATTTTAGAATACTTTTGGTAACCTAAAAGTTGGTACTTTTAGAAAATGGTTACTTTCGATAGTGTTTTGAAAGTATTTTAAAGATTATTATTTTATTAGTTGTGCTTTTTCTACAATTTAAAATTTTTTTTAAGCCCTTATTTTGCATAAAATTGTAAAAGGGTAAAATGAAATTTTCTAAAAAATTTCTGAAAAAAAAGACAACAAGTTATTAAAATAATAAGATGTCTAACTTATGAGTGACATAAGGTGCTACATTATTATTATTTTGAAATAAAGGTGGTTAATTAATTAGTTAGAGTGATTAATTTATTGATTTGGAAGTTCCTTTATATATTCATATAATTAAATCTTACATTATTTTCGTAGTTAATTAAAATATTTTACATAGAGACACTTTTTTCATATATGATAAGATTTTATCTTATTTATTTATTTATTTATTCCTTACTATTTTAATTAGTATCTACTAATTTTATTCATTCTTTTTCTCATTTCTCTAAATTCACAGATAAACATACCAACATTTAGTAATTTAGCCATAACTTTTTCATTGAATAAATAAATTAATTTATTCTTTTTGATTTAGAAATACAACTCTAATATCTACAACTTTTGTCTTTTGAGTTTTTCCAATATCTAAACTTAACTTAGTGAAAAATATCAATTAATGTTCGTGATATCTTACATATGCAATTTTATTATATATTTATATTTTAAAAGCCCATATACACCTATATTAAACCCTAAGAGTCAAACCTACATTATTATTTATCCTCTTGTGTTGTGGCTTATGTTCGATACGTCCCTCTAGTGTTAATTCCATCTTCAACCAATTCATCCAGACTTTCAATTTATTCATCAAATATTAAACCATCTTCAAGATTCTAGATTCAATATCCAATTTTTATTCTTCTTCTTTTTTTGAGTTCAAGGAATAATTATTCTTTCAATATCATCAAATCTTAGAGCTATTTTGGTGTCATAGTATCATTTTGCATGTTTTAAGACCTTATATTATATATATATATATATATATAAGGATTTTACATTCGATAACATTATTTCTTTAAAACTTATATAGAAAATGGTATCAGAGCAATGATTATCACAACTCATTTAAAAAAAATTAATGTAAAGTTTTTCATTATAATTTTGAAGTACATTTGAAACCTTTTTAAGAAGCATTGATTTTGAAACTTGGAAAGTTACTAAGTGAAGAATGAGTAGGGACTCATTAAATGCATGATTATGTGTCTCTTTCATTGTTATATGACGTTGTGATCTTTGTGAGTTGTATGAGGACATGATCATAACTTTTTTATGTGACGATATAAGTTTCATTCCTTGATGTGTTATGGTATACCATTATGAATGTTTTTATTTGTCCCATGTTTCCTTTTTATTAAGGGGTAGCATCCTCATTACTTCTGATAATATGATGTTGTGATCTTTTTAAGAAGTATTTTGGATATGTTTTACTTAATGTATGTTTAAGGTTTTGATGATATTTGAGGTTTTAAATATTTATGTTTATACATAGTTATAAAATTTAATTTGCTAAAGTTTTAAGGATCATAATTTATGGAAATCCTTAGATGTTGTAGATTGATCTTTAGAGTTTTGACCAAGTGGTCCCTTCCTATGTTTTGATAAATATGTATTATCATGGATGTTATTTTTGATGCATCACTTTCCTTTAAACTTTAGATTTTTCATGGATATTGATTTCCAAAATATTTTCTTTTGAACATTTCCTCGATGATCCTTTCTTGATTGATATATTCTTTTGGCATGCTTCTCCCTTTGTTAATCCTACTATTTATACACTCCTTGTAGATTACCTTAGTTGGTAATATTTCTTCATTATACTAGTTTTCTTATCATTGTTATTTTCCTTTGCATTACCTCCCTTTGTAAGATTCTATTAATTATTATGACACTACCCTTGTAAAAAAAAAGTTCCTACATAATTTTCCTAATTATCATCTATCCTTTGATATTATTCATTTTTCTGGATCAACATGCCTTATTGTAACTTTTCTATGCTCACTCGCAACTAACAAATGTTTTGATTCCTTGGTTGTTATCTTCGTTCCTCTATTATATCTCCTTATATATTTTCATGTTGTTATACCTCTTGGAGTTACTTTCCTATCATGGTTGGGGATCCTTACTATTATACTCTTATTATGGTTACCTACCTTATTATTGCTCTTTCATCATGTTATCTTTGTTTATTGGTACACTTTTTTATGATAATTTTTACATTATTTCAAATTGTTTCCTTAATCTCCAATGATGTTATGAACATAATCCTTTCCTTAATATAATTTTGTTCCATTTATTTATTTTCAAATGTTTTCATTTTTTTAGACATATATTAAATCCTTTCTAAATCACATGTATTTTCTTACAATTATTTCCTTATGAACTCCTTGTGTTTCCCCTATTGTACTCGCTGTCATTTATATTTTTGGTATTGGAGTCAAACACAATTATCTTCTTTACTTATTAGCTCCATTGTAATTCTTTTTATTTTGCTTTCTTACGATGACTTATGTTCTCCTTATAGTGATAATTCTTTATTTTGACTACCAATCATTTATTGTTGATCGAGGGAGTCCTCTCTTACTATTTACACTCCTTATTTTATTTTTAGTATTTTTTTTAATGTCATTCCTTATTTCCTCCTACACATCTCACTTTTAATTTATATTGTGGAATTAGTACGTTGGATTATGGATTGACTACATTAATCCCTAAAATTTAAATTTATTAACAATTCAATTTACAAATTCCCCTCATCTTTAGTTAAATTTGTTATCATGAAATTAGTTTCCATTTCATAAGCCTCTATTCTTCTTTTTCTCCTTTTTAACTGTGTGTTAATATTGATTTGGTTCTTATGATCATACCATATGTAAATCATCCTCTTTCCCTCACTTGATGTTGGTTTCACATAACTAACATGCTATATCATGAATTCTTTGTTTGAGCCCATCCAAAAGTATCTCACTCTTGTTGATTAGAACTCTTTCACTTTGATATTGTGAAATTGTTAATGATTAACTTTCATTTGGTGAATCTATTCATCCTCTCGGTATTTCTTTTCCCTATTTGGTACTAAGACTCTATTATTATTTTAAATTTTGTGTTAAAACCATTCCTATGTTGTACTTTCTCAATTGTCGTTCTTCTTCTTGGTTATGTCGTGATCCTCCATGTAATAATTTTTTATTGTTTATCTTGATACCTTATTACTATTGTCATTCTTTCTTTTTCTTTCTTTTTTGATATTTCTATATTATTAAGACATTCGTATTACTAATCTATGCTCATCTTGAAAGATTAATTTAATGTTCATCTTCCCTTTTTCCTTGTTCTTGTTTTGACTCCATGATTTCTTATGGTGGTGTAATATACATATTCCTTTAAGTTGTTTCTCATTGAACCAAGAAGACAAGTTCTTTCTACAAAGGGTATGTATCCTACATATTTTGATAAAGTGATATTT
Source organism: Tamarix chinensis (assembly GCA_030549775.1). Classification (NCBI taxonomy): domain Eukaryota; kingdom Viridiplantae; phylum Streptophyta; class Magnoliopsida; order Caryophyllales; family Tamaricaceae; genus Tamarix; species Tamarix chinensis. The sequence goes on from CM060172.1 coordinate 84,009,086, forward strand.
GTGCAACTATGGCATTCTAAATATGTCCTTTGAGAAGAACATCATATGTAATTTTTTTCTTCAGGGATTTTTATTTTCCACTATTCTTGAGGAATTCGCATTTATAAATATATTATATTTAATGTTAATATTTCTAAATTGTATATCATTTTTCATTAGAATTTCTTATTTGATGAACTTCAAGGACAAAGTTCTTTGTTAAGGGGTAGTAGCATAATACTCCATAATTTTAAGCCTTTCAAATTTTTTGTGATCATTTTTAAAAATTTTATGATGATGTAATATCTTACATTTAAAATTGAAATTGTATTACATTTATACTATTTTATTCATTTTAATGTTAAGAAAAAACTTTCTTTTCAGTTTTAGAAGTCTTAACAAAAAAAGCAGCTATCTTAGAATGCTTTAGGTAATCCAAAAATTGCTAATTTTAGAAAATGATTATTTTCATGCGATAATGTTTTGAAAGTATTTTAATTATTATTATTTTAGTAGATTTCATTTTTCTACAATTTAAAAAGCTGTTTTATATCCTTATTTTACATAAAATAGTAAAAGGGTAAAATAATAATTTTCTAAACAAATAATTTTTGGAAAAAGAGAGTAAGTTATTAAAATAATAAGATTTATTACTTATGAGTGACGTTGGGTGTTATATTATTTTTATTTAAAATAAAAATTTTAATTAATCAATTAGTGTCATTAATTTATTTATTTGGAAGTTCCTTTATATATTCATATGATTAAATCTGACATTATTTTCGTAGTTAGTTAACAAAAATTAGAGAGATATGTATTTTTTTGTAATATATTATAAACTTTTATCTTTTTATTTATTTCTTATTATTTGTAATTAGTATCTACTAATTATCTTAAGTGATATTATATGACATATCATTCTTTAACTCATTTCTCCAAATGCATAGATAAACATACCAACATTTAGTAATTTAGCCATAACGTTTTCATTTAATAATGAATTGAATAATTATTTTTGAGTTATAAATCTAACTCTAATATCTAAACCTTTTGTCTTTTGAGTTTTCCCAATATCGAAACTTAACTTAGTGAAAAATATCAACTAATGTTGGCGATATCTTACACATGTGATTTTATTATATATTTCTATTCTAAAAGCCCATATAAGCCCATATTAAACCTTAATAGTTGTGGCTTATGGTTTATATGTCCCAATAATGTTGTTCACATCTTCAACCAATTCATCAAGACTTTTAATTTATTCATCGAAACCATCTTCAATATTATATATTCAAGATCCAATTTTTATTCTTCTTCTTCTTCTTTGTTTGAGTTCAAGGAATAATTATTCTTTCAAGATCATCAACTCCTAGAGTTATTTTGTGTTATAGGATCATTCTTCATGCTTGAAGACCTTATATTCTATATATAAGGGTTTTACATTCAATAACATTATTAAAAAAAAACTTATACACACATATTATATATGTGTGGAATATGATGTCTATAAAGTATGTATTTTTATTTATTATATAACTTTATACCTTCTTATAACTATATTTTTTATACATAATGATATATAATATGATTAACCTAAGAATATATGATTTCATGTTAAATCCGTGATAGATTCAATTTGGCTTCAACTTTGCATTATTTTATAGAAATTACGCAAAAATTAATAATGATAATTTACCCATCATATTATTTATCAAATCAAAGTCTCAAAATTCTAGTTTTCCATTTTTTTTAGTGATGTATGAAAAACATATGGGGTTATTGTAAGGATTGGGCTAATATGGAAAATTAGTATAATTGCAAAAATAAATTTTTAGTGTGATGTTGGTTTTGACCAATATTGAATTTTGGTGGTTATGTTAATACTAAATATTAATGTTTGACTAGGTTTACTGAGATTGATCTTTTAATATACATATGGTTTCAATATTTTGGTTAAAGATTTGAGTTGGATTCAGAAAACCAATTATTCTAGTTGGACTTGTCTATTTTTAGAAAGTTACTTTTTTGGAGAGTTTTCTATTTGGAAAAGTTTTCATATTTATATAGTGGATAATAAAAGATAGAGATTTAATGAAGAATAGTTGCTTATGTGCATTATATGATCACTTTAATGAGACATTAATACTTTAAGTGGAACAAGTGGGATTTTGGGTCCTTCAAGGTTGGCCACTTGAAATTGGGGATTGGTAATAACCTTTCTCTTTTTTCTTGTAGATATTTATTTATTAGCTAATTATGTATGGTTAAGGCGCATCGTCTATTCTATAGGCTTCTTCGGACCCTTTTAGGGGTTATGCACACTTAAGGACATGATGACCCAGGCAGTAGATCTTTAGACTTTTGTTATTCTCTGTAGACTATGTCATTAGGATGATCCAAATGTGATTTTTAATCCTCTTGTGATTGGTGATAAGTTTTCGTACTTTTGTTATCCCCTTTAGACTATGCCCACTGGGATGACCTAACTTTGATATTTAATCCTCTTATGGTCTTTGGACTTTTATTATCCCTTTTGGATTATGTCCACTTAGATTACATGGGTATGATTTCTAATCCTCATGTGGTTGGTGGTAGGCTTTGGAATTTTGTTATTTCCTCTGGACTATGTCCACTAGGACTGCTAGGATGTGATTTCTAATCCTCCTATGGTTAGTGGTAGGTCTTAGAATTTTATTTTATCAGGTGACCCCCTGGTTGGTTTACCCACTTAAAAAATTGGAGGTTTTAATCACATAAATTAAATATTAATAATTGGATGTTTTATTTATTCCCATTTGGTTTACTTATATGATTTGAAGAAGAAGAAGAAGAAGAAGAAGCACACACACAACTATATTATATTCCATTGTACTAACGTGTTACGTAGTTGTTTCCCTAACTAAGTTGTTACATGTTTTAAACTGGGTAGTGATGATCCATGATGTACATGGTGAACATATGATCTAGTATAGATTGAGTGTGGAACTATTTAAAGTGTTGATGATATGTATAATGGGGAAAAGTGAGAGTTGTGGCCATTTTCAAGGATTTGCTTATCATCATTTATTTCAATAACTACTTTTATACTTTTTGGTTGTAATTGATATTTTTATTTTTTATTTTCATTTAGTTTTTTTTTCATTAATTTTACTATAAATTTATATTTTATATTATATTGAATTAAAAATAAATTTTTGTGTGTATCCTTATTATAATTAGCCTTGGCAGCTAGTGTAAGTGGGACATTGGCGTCTACTTATACTAATTATGGTGGTAATGCTCTAATTGTATTTAGCTTCTGTATATATTTTTCTTATTTTTTAGTCAATTGGTTTTTTAAAAATGGGGGTGTTACACTATCTAATATTTACTTTCATATTCAACTCCTTCAAAGTAACTATATACTTATGACTCTTGGGACTAGTGAAAAGTTTGCATTGTTTCCTGTATAGATAGTATCTTCAAATATTGAATGTGATGATGAATGTTGTCAACTCCATTCATGTGTTAAGTATTTTTACTTATGTTGCTTCAATAATCAAGAAGTGTGAGCTACCGCCCTACCATGTTGTATTAATACACAACCCAACTCTTAATTCTAAACATCATTATAAACCTTGAACCCATGTGATCTCAATGTCAGAGTCAAAGATGGTGTTGTATTTTGATGTCACTTCACCTCTTGAAACACTCCCTTATGTCATATATATCATCCATTGAAATGTGGAAATTTATTTTAGAATGATCATCAAGGGATGATCTATCTCTCATAAGTCCTAGACAAAGCACCTATAGTATTTTGCCAATCTTAGAAAACTATGAACCTTAGATATATTAGTTAGTACTCTTTACTTTTTAACTGCCACAATATCTATTAGGTCCATGGTGAACCCTCCAACTAACACCACATAACTGAAAGATGCAACCTCTTGAAGCCCAAACTCACAATTAAAGAGTTTGATGTACAACCTATACTCTATAAGGACTGACAAAATAGTATAAAGATACTGCTTGTGCTCATGCCACCTTTGAAAATACACTAAGATATTATATATGAACACCACTATGAATTGGTTAAGGTAGGGCTAGAAAATCCTTGTTATAAAGTCCATGAATATGAGAGATGCATTGGTGAGCCCAAATAACATCATCATAAACTCATAGTGCCTGTACCATATCCTAACTCAACGGGAAGAGTATGTGGTAACAAGGGAGGTGATGATTGGTATGGTGGTGTGCCGGTGATTAGAGAGGATGGTAGTGCTAACTTGAGGTGCATGGCGAAGGTGATGGTAGAGAAGGTTAAGAGTGTAGGTGATCAGGTGGTAAATGGTGGTGGCGGTAGAGAAGGAGTTGATGGAAGAAATTTGGGTTTGAAAAAAAATGGAGAGGGCAGAGAAAAAAGGATATGTGTTTATGTGTGTGTGTGTGTGTAGCATGTGGCTGCGAATACTAGAGGTGAGGGTTGAGGGGAATGGTTCGGTCAATTGGAGAGATGATAGTGCTTGGTTGTAGAGGGCGTGCTAGTGTAACACCCTTAAAATTTACTCCTGAAAAATTTCGTTTTATTAAAAGAAAATTAGCATTAGCAAAATACCACACACAACTATCACCTCACCTTACATCCATTTAATTTTTCTCCTGCCATCCCTCACCCTTGCCATACTTTTCTTATTTCTCTGACATACCCATCATCATCACTCTTTTCCAATCCATCATGTCCACTGCATCTCCTCCCTACACCACTAATTTGCACACCATCATGCTCACACACACACATACACTACTCATCCTCTCTTCCTCCCTATTTTATCTATCATTTATTGCCTAAAAGATTTTGTCAACACCACTACCCAAGCCCTTTATTCTTTCTTCTTCATTCTTCTTCTTCCTTCCTTCACCTACTCTATTTTCAACACCCAAACCACCACCTCCATCACCTCGCACACCACAACCACTAAGCACCGCCTTGATCTTCGTGGATCAACCACCAAGACCACCCCATCACTCCCCTCCTCTCCATCACCATTGACCACTGCCATTTTCTCCTCTTCTTTCCTCACAGCTGTCGTATTTTTTGTGAGGCGCATGACTCATGCACAACCTCTGCACGCCCATGTGCACCTATTCATTATTTCCTAGGTAATTCATTGCTCAAGCATGGTCACGCCTCTTCACACAGTTTGCCCGTGCAGGATCTTAGCTCACAGGTTGGGTGTGCATCATCTTTCACACACCCATGCAACCCCCTCTTTTCGGTTGTACACCCTCTTTTTCACACCCAAACACCACCAAAGTTTTACCATAGCACTACCATACATTCCACCACACTTCCACGCAACTCAAGCTTCCTTTTAACTCCGGTTATTTCCATTTTTACCCACCCTTACCTTAAATTTTTCCTCAATTTTAATCTTCGATCCTAATCATATATTATTTCATTTCTATAGGTGATATTCTAGTGATCTCGAAGGAGTAGATTTAGGATTTATGTGTTTAGAGTCCGGTGTCCTTGTTGGTAATAATACTAATCGATGGTTTAGGGGTTTTGTGTTCATTGCTTGCATGACTATGTTTATTATTACGATATTGTTGTTATATGATGGAATGCATGTTATTAATTATATAATATAATATGGATTTAGATGATAGAAAGGAAGTAAGAATAGGGAAATATGTGTTGATATAATTTTATTACGCTAAGTCTTATTGGTGAAAAAATATAACTTATGGAATAGTAATATGAGCCAAATTAATTATGATAAGTGGGAAATTAGTGTATTTAAGAGATATGATGATAAATGGAGGATTTGGAAAATAATGGTTGTTGAAGATACAATAATTTCATAAAATAAGAGCATTTTGGTCATTATGGGTTAATATAAAATTTTTAGTATTTTAATATGTTAAGTGGATTAAATATGATAATGATATCATAAAAAGTGTTTTGAGTGATTACTGAATGTCGTAGGTTCCTCAAAATGAGTTATTTGCCTAATTAAGGCCCAGTAACATTAAAATAATTATATCATCCCATGCGTAAAACCCTTAAGTTAGACCACAAATTTTGGATATATTGTTAATAATGGTATTTTAAGGATGTTTATTAAATTTGGGTAATCATACGAGTCTTACGGTAAGAATTATGACTAACCTATGAAATTATGATTTTGGGAGCTTTGTGAAGTAGTAACTTTTGGAATCAAACTATTATTGTATGTGTGAGACATTGGTGTTAGACCATAAACTTCATGTATGTTAACAATTATAATATTTGAGAATGATATACTATATTTGGTGGTTGAATGATCAATATAAGATAAGTTATGCTAGGAGTGTAAAATTAGGGTTTGAGTAAATTGAGGATCTTAACTCTAGAGATAAGCCTTATGACCTAAGCAATGTGCTTATCTACCTTAGTGTGCTTGGTACCCGTAAATCAATCACGAATAAGAAATTAATCATTTAAAGTAAAAGATTACGTGAGTAAGGCCAAGATGATATTTTACATCTGTTCCACTGGATGATAGTAATGGCTTAGGAGCATTTTATTCCGAGAAGGTGTTTCTGTATATTCCACCAGATTAATAATGGCAGGCCCCTATTCATCATGAAATAAAATATAAATTGTGTAACGTATGGATAAGACATTAATGAATTAAAGTGGAAGAGTACATGAGTTGGGACCAAGGTGATATTTTCATATTCGCTCCACCGGATGATAATAGTGGCTCACGTGTGTTGTCCATAAGAATGTGCTTCAAATCGTTCCACCGGTTTAAGAATAGTGGGGTTTCTAAACTCAACGTATACAAAAAAAAAATAAAAATGGTTATATCTAATAAAGAGGCCTGGATTAGTATTTTATCTTATGAGAATTTTCATAAATTGAATGTGTACTCATCATTAATTGTGAATGCATGTTTTTATCTGTATCCCTAATTTGATAGTATTGTTACCTTGCTCAGTACGTAGCTTACTGACCACCCTTTTATGAGTGATGCTCCTTCCCATGAGTATGAGACCCTAATTCTTCTATGCAAGTCTTTGAAAACCCAATAAATGATTTTGTTGCTTTTGATACACTATGTGGGGATGAGTGACATTTTATTTGTACCGAGTGTTTGGTCAAAGAGTTATATTATCCAGTTGATGCATTTACTCGAATACCTTTTTGGACTTCTTGATCCACGGTATCTCTTAGTTTGTATTTTGTTATTGAAATTTGGAATTAGCCTCCAAACTTGTATTGTATTTATAAAAGTTTCTTCCATTTATAATTACCTTATTTTACTATGAATGATTTTAGCCTTGTGATTGATGTAAGGATGGTTGGGTAAACTAGACTTATGTCAATTACGGCAATAACACCCAATACTTTGATTATATGCTTCCACTATAAAAACAAGATTTTCAATATTGAAATTTGGTGTGTAATGCAACCTCTATGCACCAAAGAATATAGCATATGGGCATATATGACCTTTTTTGTAGGCCTAGGCTCGCATATCATATAGAAGACTCTAGAACACTAAGATCCCCGCAACACTACTCACTCTTGTTCGTAGTCTATCACTAATCTATGCCTTCTTAAAATCAATCCTAGGGATGACATTGAAGTCCCATAAGTCTATCTCAACCAAGTCCACTATAAAGTCTACCCCACCTATCTCTAAATCCATGTCCAAGTAAAGCCTAGTGCAGTCCAATCTATCTCCGAAGGTAGCATCATATACATAGATACACTAGTAGATGGAGATAATACAACTCTAGTAATAAAAGCAGTAGATGGAATCATAGGAACAATAAGGAAACACCCAAATCCCCTCTCGTTTTGGTCAACTCACCCCACTTTATAGCATCATGAATGACCGTTATGTTGCCAATGATCATCACGGTTTATTCAAATCCAATCTCAACATTAGGCTTCTCTATTGTGAGCTTATCCCACTTTTACAGGGGAAGGTTGTGAGCCTAGTGTCACACACCGACTCTTCACCAAGTCTAGCTATGTGCGGCCTTAGTCTTTTTCTCACTCCTTGAGAGACTAAGTCAGCCTTCCTCCTTCAAGTGTATTCCACACTTAGGCTAGAGATGCCTCTTAGAGCACCACACCGAACCTTCACACAAGAACACAAGAGAACTTTTAGAGAGAGAAAGAAAGATTGTATTTAGAGAGAGAAGCTCTGCAGATACAACTCTTGTTGGATGATCCCCCTCTATTTATAGGAGAGGATCCACCCCTTCACCTCCCCCAGGAAGATTCTAGATACGGGCCTAATGGATTTCTCTAGAATGGCCTAATAAGCCCATTAGGGGTTCTAGAATAGTCCATTAGGGTTTCTAGAATAATCCACACAATTCTACATAAATAGAGAAGGATCTAGAGACATTCCCCTCTAGAACCTTCTAGAACATTCCAGGAGAGTGTAGAACCCTATACACTTCTCCATACTTATCTAGATTATAAGGATGATCTAGACTATGCTAGGCCCGGTAGAACCTCGATGTCAACCTTCCGATCCGGCCCATAACATTCTCCCCCACCAAAGTCATCGACGTCCTCGACGATGATAGAAGACAGGTACTTCTGGATAGCCTCCGGGAACTGCCATAGATCTTTTGCCTTCTCCCAACTATTCTGGCTCTCGGGTAACCCCTTCCACTTGATGAGATACTCCTTATAGTTGGACATCCCTCTCTTCTTGATGACTCGGTCGTCTAGAATCTCCTCAACCTCATGAGTGAAGGAAGTCACATTCGCTGGAGGAGCACGCTTCCTTGAGGGGTCTTCCATGTCTTCATGATAGGGATTCAACAGGCTCACATGGAAGACTGGATGCAACTTCATCTTGGACGGCAACTCCAACTGATAGGACACTTTCCCCACCTTCTTCAAGATAGGATAAGGCCCCTCGTACCTCCTCACCAAGCCTTTGTGCACTTGGCGGTAGGCCTTGAACACCTGTGGGGACAACTTTACCATCACCAAGTCTCCTACATTGAACTCCAAGGGTATTCGGTCTTTGTCGACCCACTTCTTCATCTTCTTCGAGGCCTTCTCCAAATGTGCCTTGGCTAGGTCCAGCTGTTCATGCCATCCATGAGCAAAAGTATGTGCGGCGGGACTACTCCCCTTGTAGCCTCGAGCCACGGTGTGCGGAGTGACGGGTTGGTGCCCCATGACCAACTCAAAAGCGCTATGCCCCGTAGCCTCACTCCTTTGCAGATTATAGGAGAATTGAGCCACATCCAGCAACTTAGCCCAATCCTTCTGATTAGTACTTACAAAGTGCCTCAAGTACATCTCCACTAAAGCATTCACCCGTTCTATCTGGCCATCGATCTGAGGGTGAAAACTTGTAGAGAAATGAAGCTCGGACCCCATCAACTTGAACAGCTCTCTCCAAAACTTAGCAGTATAGCAAGGATCCCTATCACTGATGATAGACTTAGGCAATCCCCAATACTTTACCACGTGCTTGAAGAACATCTGGGCACACTGATCCGCCGTACAATCCCTCGGGGCAGGGATGAATGTCCCATACTTGCTCAACTGATCGACCACGACCATGATGGATCCATATCCCTTGGACGTTGGGAGTGCGGAGATGAAGTCCATAGAGACACTCTCCCAAGGTCTTTCAGGAATGGGTAAAGGCTCCAACAATCCGCATGACACTTCTGCTCGTTCTTTTCTTGTTGGCACACAAGACAAGTCCTCACGTATCCTTCCACATCGTCCCGCATTTGTGGCCAATAGTAAGCATCTTCAATGAGTGCTAGAGTGCGCCGCATACCTGAGTGTCCAGCCCATTTGGAATCGTGGCATTCCTTCATCAAGTCCCTCCTCAAGCTTCCCCATCTTGGAATGTAGAGTCGGTTCCCCACGGTGTAGAGCGCACCATCTTGCTCCCAAAATCTTCGAGTCTTTCCTTCCTTTGCCATCTCCATCAAACTCTTGGCAAAGGCATCGTGAAGGATCCCTTCCTTGACTCGATCGAGGATGTCACCTGTAGGACCACTCATACTCGCAAGCATCGCCTTGCGACTCAAAGCATCAGCCACCACATTGGCACTTCCGGGCTTGTACTCCATCTTGTAATCGAACTCGGCCAAGAAGTCTTGCCAACGAGCTTGCTTGGGACTCAGCTTCTTCTGATTCTGGAAGTAGCTTGTTGCAACATTATCTGTCTTGATCACGAAACTACTTCCAAGAAGGTAATGCCTCCATACCCGCAAGCAGTGGATGATAACAGTCATCTCTTTATCATGGACGAGATACCGCCTTTCCGTGTCGTTGAGCTTGCGGCTCTCAAAAGCAATGGGATGCCTCTCTTGCATGAGAACTCCTCCAAAGGCAAAGTCGGAGACATCCGTATGCACCTCAAACTCCTTTGAATAGTCGGGTAAGCACAGAACCGGTTCCTCTATCACAGCCTTCTTCAGATCTTCAAAGGCCTTCACACACTCTTCATCCCAGCTCCATGGGACCTTCTTCTTTAACTGGTTGGTGAGAGGTGTGGCTCTACCCGAATATCCTGAGATGAATCTCCGGTAATAGTTCACCAGCCCAAGGAAGCTCCGTAGCTCCAAACATTCTTCGGGGCCTCCCACTCCTGGATAGCACGGACCTTGGCTGCATCCATCCCGATCTTCCCGTTCTTGATGTAATGACCCAAGAACTGCACCTCCATGAGAGCGAACGAGCACTTCTCCTTCTTCATGTAGAGCTCGTTCTCTTTGAGTACTTGGAAGACTTGTCTCAAGTGCACCACATGATCTTCCAAGGTCTCACTATAGACCACAATGTCATCAAGATATACCACCACAAACTTATCCAAGTAGGGGTGAAATATCTTATTCATAAGAGTACAAAAGGTTGCTGGAGCATTCGTAAGACCAAAAGGCATTAAAAGAAATTCATAAGCTCCATACCTCGTCACACATGTGGTCTTGGGCTCATCCCCTTCAGCGATCCGCACCTGCCAGTATCCCGATCTCAAGTCCAACTTGAAAAACCATTGGGCTCTTCCAAGTCGATCGAACAAGTCTGCCACCAATGGGATCGGGTACTTGTTCTTGATGGTCACCTTGTTGAGTGCTCGGTAATCGATGCACATTCGAAGACTCCCATCATGCTTCTTCTGGAACAACACCGGTGCACCAAATGGGGCCTTGGATGGCCTAATGAATCCAACATCTAGCAACTGCTTGAGCTGTCTTCTCAACTCTTCCAACTTTGGCGGGGCCATCCGGTAAGGACTTCTTGCAGGTGGCTTTGCTCCAGGCTCCAACTCAATGGCGTGATCCACCTCCCTCCTAGGTGGAAGCCTTTAGGGCAACTCTGCTGGCATCGTGTCCTTGAACTTATGAAGGACCTGTTGGATCTTCTCTGGGACCTCCATGGGTTCTAGGGACTCCTCCTCCTCCATCATGGTGGCCAAGTAGCATGAATCTCCCTTCTTGAATCCCCTGGAAAACTGCATAGCAAAAAGAACTCGGGACTCTACCTTGGCTCGGGATAAGGGAACAACGTGGCTTTACTTCCCCTTGGTGAGGTGCATGGTGCTATCTCCAGGGAATGTGAGTGGGGTTGCCACATCCACGAACTCCATGCCTAGCACCATGTCGTAGTCGTCCATCTCCGATACGGTGAAGTTCACCCTTCCTTCCCATGAACCAAGGGTGATGGGAACTCCATATGCTACCCCATAGGTAGGCTTGGCATCGGAATTGACGACCTTCATTCGTCCTGCCTCCTTGGTCACCTTCAAACCCATCCTTTGTGCTTCCTTAGGACTAAGGAAGTTATGAGATGCTCCGATGTCCACTAGGGCCTTACTAGTGACACCCTTGACTTGTGCCTCCACATACATCAACCCCTTTGTTTGCTTGGTGTTGATGGAATTAAGTAGGGTTAGGGACCCCATGTGGGTCTCACCCTCATCCGCCTTCTCTCCTTGAGTATTCACCATGGCACTCAAGGCTTTCTTTTGAGGACAATCACGAAGGAAGTGATTACCACCACACATGAAACATTCGCGCTTGTACTTAGATTCCTTACCTCCATGATCGGCTTTGTCCTTTCCCTTCAAATCAGAGTGCTTGGATCCTGTCTTGTAGGGCTTGGCTCCCCCACCTTTGTTAGAATTCTCCTTCCGACCCTTGTCCTTCTTCTCGGACTTGAACTCGATCAAAGATTCGGCTTCCCGATAAGCTTCGGAGAGATCTTGAACCTTCCTTCTACGAAGTTCTTGCTCCGCCCATCCTTGGAGTCCGTCAAGGAAATAGAACAGCCTTTCACTCTCGGGCTTGTCTGGGATCTCCAACATCAAGGAACTGTAGGCCTTGATATACTCCTTTATGGTCCCGGTATGCTTGAGAGTTCCGAGCCTCCTCATAGCATCCATCTCAGCATTAGCAGGGTAGAACTGCTTCTTGAGCTCTGTCTTGAACTGCTCCCAGGTGTTGATTACACAGACATCCCTCTCCATTTCTCTACGGTGGGCACGCCACCACAGCATAGCATCATCCTCCAAATAGATGGTAGCCTGGGTAATCTGCATATTATCATCAAGTAAGTGAGTAGCATCAAAGTACCTTTCAAGACCATAGAAGAAGTTGTCGATCTCCTTCGCATTCCTTGCTCCTTTGTACTTTGATGGTCGGGGAATATCAAAGATGGCTGGGGATCCCCTCGAAGATCCAGCACCTATCAAAATGGCTTCCTTGCAACGAGCACACTCGGCTTCAACGGTTGCAAGCCTCTCCTTCAACTCGATATTTTGGCTACGAGTTGACCATACGACCCATCCATACGAGCCAACATCTCCTGCATGAGCTTCTTGTTGGACTCGAGCATGTCTTCATGGAGCTTGGTGGCTAGGGCATTCACCAAACCCTACACCTCTTCCCTTCTGGGTAAGGACTCCATATCTTTCTCCAACACTTCCACCCTCTCATCTAAGGTGGTGAGATCCTCCTGGCAAACCGTTATGGAACGGTCCATCCTCTCTGTAACTTCCTCCAAGTTCATCCCGTGGGACTTGGAAGTGGACTTGCCTTTCTTCCTCTTCTCAGCATCAGGGACATGAGTGACTTGCGATGATTCGGGGTTGTGGGCCATTGGAACCGGGCTTTGATACCACTTGTCACGCACCGACTCTTCACCAAGTCTAGCTACGTGCGGCCTTAGTCTTTTTCTCACTCCTTGAGAGACTAAATCAGCCTTCCTCCTTCAAGTGTATTCCACACTTAGGCTAGAGACGCCTCTTCGAGCAACAGACCAAACCTTCACACAAGAACACAAGAGAACTTTTAGAGAGAGAAAGGAAGATTGTATTTAGAGAGAGAAGCTCTGCAGATACAATTCTTGTTGGATGATCTCAAATGCCTCTACCCCCCTCTATTTATAGGAGAAGATCCACCCCTTCACCTCCCCTAGGAAGATTCTAGATACGGGCCTAATGGATTTCTCTAGAATGGCCCAATAAGCCCATTAGGGGTTCTAGAATAGTTCATTAGGGTTTCTAGAATAATCCACACAATTCTACATAAATAGAGAAGGATCTAGAGACATTCCCCTCTAGAACCTTCTAGAACATTCCAGGAGAGTGTAGAACCCTATACACTTCTCCATACTTATCTAGATTACAAGGATGATCTAGACTATGCTAGGCCCGGTAGAACCTCGATGCCAACCTTCCGATCCGGCCCGTAACACTAGGCCTTCATAAATTGTGGAGTTGTAAGGCCCTAAGGAGGTGTCACTCAACGTTGATTAGATTTCTTGACAAATGAAATAATACAATACAGAGATATAGAATTTGGAAAAGGAGAATTAGATCCTACAAAGTCAAAGCATGACATACCCAACTAAGAATTTGCAAGTCATCCTACCACCATCACCGTTGTTAGGCAAGCAATTGTCATCGTGTAGTATGGTGGCCTCATCTCAAGCCACAAGGGATCCCGCTATAGTTTATGGACCATTGCCTAATATGATAGATTTTTATCTCCATTACATCCTCTTAGCCCCCGAAGTTATAGGAAGCCCCCATGGGACCGAACCAGCCGAGATTTGGGAACACATGATTCTAACCCTTTTTCTCAACCTTATGGGCCTCATCTCCGTTCCACCTTAGGTTTCATGGTGGCAAATAAGGTACCTTTCAATGCAACGTCTACTAATATCAACTATTATTACCCTTTGCATGTAGGGTACTAGTCCTTGAAGGCACCATAGTACACCTACGAAGATCTTGCTTGAAGAATGATGCACCTCAACCAAATGATACGCCAAATCCCAAGAGTGCTAGTACCAATTAAAAGGAGCCTCCCTAATTGCTTGCATGTGGAAATTATAGAAGCATGCATGTGTAAGGGATTTGAGACCAATCTTGTTGATCTGACACTTTAGTTATATGCTTCTTTACCTAGCAAATCAATTTTCCCTTTTGTGCAACTAAGGAACACTTTTGTCCGGAAATTTGTGAGTAGTAAAAAACTCTAGAAGTTATCATGATAGGATTGAACAGGGTATCAATAAGAAACTTTGATAGCATGTTGAGAGATTCAATAGGTATAAGGTATTAATCCCAAGATATCGCCCCAACACCGCAATAATGACCTTCTAGAAAACATGGCTGCTACACTCAAACCTCTACAAGGAGTTGACAAAGCGCCCTGACAAGACTATGGATGCCCTTGCAAATTCCTACACTCATATAAAATGGGAGGAGGATAAAGCCAACTATGTGTCACCATTAGAAAACTCTTACTATAGAGAATGGAGCAAGTCGAGTCGCAAAGGTTATTGAGCCAAAGTTCCCAAACTCTATGACTATGACCGGGGTAAACCATGAGGAAGCAACTTTTAAGACCTTCCACTTAGGCAACCTATTACAATTTATAACCGTAATATCACACCCATTGAGGTTGTAGCGGTGATGAAGAAAATGGGCAAAAAAGTTGGGTGGCCCAACAAACTCATGGGACTCATTAAAAAGTGTGATATGACCAAGTCCTACAAATTTCACGCGGACTGTGGCCACACCATCGTCGACTATATAACCTTAAAGTTTGAAATTGTAGAGTTAAGTAAGAATGAACACCTCCACAAGTTTATGATAGGTAAAGGAAGGGAGATTATAACTAGTGGTGAGTCTGGTGACAAGCGAGGAAAAGTCGCCAAGCCTTCGATCTTGCCTAATCCACCATAAAAAACTAAAATAACAAACATAATCATGGTAGGATTAGATATTAGAGGAGTCACAATCTCTCAAACCAAGAAGCCTACAACATGGAGCATAGTTTCCACAAGATGGTCAATCCTGCTCCATTTAACCAACCCATTTGCCATCACCATATTGATATAGAGACTATAAACCTAAAAACCTCACATCACGATGCCTTGTTTATCTAATTATTCATCACCAATTGGCTCACCAAATGCATTCTGGTTGACATTGTAGTTCAACAAATGTCGTGTTCCTTACTACCCTTAAGATGATGATAGTATTAGATTAGCATATCCAAAAGAAACCTATAGTTGTGATTGGGTTCAATGGAGAACATAAGGACATTGTAAGCAAAGTATTCTTATCAATCTATGCTAAAGGATCTAATCTCAACACTAATTTCTCTGTGGTCAAGTACCCCTCTACCTACAATATCATCCTTGGGCGCCCCTCGACCCACAATATGCAAGTTATGCCCTGAACTTATCACCAAGTTATACACTTATTCGCCTAGTGGGGGACAAAGAATCCAACAACGCTCGTAGAGTCACTTGCGTATGATACCATAACACGATCAAGGCAAAACCTTAGGTCTTATAAAAATTTGTAACACTCCAAAATTCACTAATTTTTTTTAAGCGCAAGCATTTTTTAATTAAAACTCGTGAATTTTGGATATATTGCCGCCACACTTAGTACCAAATTGGTTCTCTCCGACCGTTCCAGTACCAAGTGCTAAGGTTAAAGAAAAGATTGACATTAAATTCAAACCAAGAATTCATAAAAGAACTAGGAAGAATCATACATCAAAAATCAGAGTACGCGTAAAGAATTATTATTCAAATTAAAAAGAGAAATAGCTTACAACCGATAAAAGATTCATTTAAAATACTCAATACAAGGTAATAAACTAAAAAGGATAAATTTGATACAAACGAAATAACAAACGGACATAAATCACATAAAGAATGAATACAGCTATGTCACTCTCAAACTTTGAGCCAAAACATGCTCAACACTCATCCCCGCTGGATGTCTCACCCACCTGCACAAAGTTAGAAGGGCCTACTACTCGTGGGAATGAGCAGCACCCATGAAAAGGGTGATCAGTACGCTACATACTGAGTAAGGTAACCGAGCACTAAGGCCACCACATAAGCATATAGAATTATGCAAAATAATACTCAACTTACACTTTCAAACCCACACATATAGTACATAAGGTCATGAAGGAAATTATACAACATACAAATGATCCAGGCCACACATAAAGTACATGAGTATTCCAGATTAATTATTTAATTACTCTTTTATTAGAAATCAATTCACGCCATTTTCTTTATCAAGTCCACACGAGTACGGGAACCCCACTATTTTAGCCGGTGGATCGGTTGTGAGGGTACATGCCCTACCACTATTTTAGCCGGTGGATCAGTAGCGAGGGTAACATACCCTGCCACTATTTTATGCTGGTGGATCGCTCTGGCCCCTTCTGGTACAGTGTTCCACTGTAAGTAATTAGTGTCTTTCCCATGTTTTAGCAATTGTAGGGTTTGATTTTTATAAGCTTGGGATCTCCCATTATTATAGCTGGTGGATTGGTCGCGAGGGTACATGCACTGCCACTATTTTAGCCGGTGGATCGGTTGCGAGGGTAACATACCCTGCCACTTTTATACGCCAGTGGATCGGTCTGGGTCCGGCTCAACATCTTCCACTTTACGTGATTAATGTTTTAAGTATCTTATTTAAAAGCTTCCACCCTGGACATGCATGAATCATTCCCTTTACACTTCACACAACACAAATCATAAAATTCCACCATCATATTTACACTTTAATCACCAAATGCACATGATACCACAAAAAACCATAAGTAGCCACACCAAACCCTAATTGTCCACACAAACCCTAGCTCGGTTCCTACGTACCCTTATATTACTCCACGCACTATTTTTCATCCAAAGTGTTCCAACACCCGAACAACACTTACATTACCTTCCTCACATCCCAAATCAACTTTCTATACGTAAATTTTACTCCCATGCAGACTTTACACATCCCATGCAACCTTTTGAATTTTTCATGCAGAACCCTAAGTCCATCTATATGAAACCCTAAATTCTTTCATGTAACGCCCAAGATTCCGTCAGTCAAAACCCTAGATTCAATCCACACAAAACCAAAGAGCCATCCATACCAAACCCTAGATTTGAACCATATAAAACCAAAGATTCATCCATACCAAACCCTAAATTCAACCCATACAAAACCAAAGATTCATCCATAACAAACCCTAAATTTGAACCATATAAAACCAAATATTCATCCATACCAAACCTTAAATTCAACCCATACAAAACCATAACTTAGATTCTCCCATACAACCTCATAAAATATGCCATGTAAGTCCATCCATATGAAACCAAGGATTCTCCCATGAACAACCATAGATCTTTCCATGCATAACCATAGATTAGAATCTCCCATGTTATACCATAAATTAGATTCTCCCATACAAAACCGTAAATTAGATTCTCTCATATAACACCATAAAATTAGGTTCTCCCATATAAAACTATAAATTAGATTCTCCTATATAAAACCATAAATTAGATTCTCCCATACAATATCATAAATTACATTCTCCCATACAAAATCATAAATTAGATTCTCCCACATAACACCATAAATTAGACTCTCCCCTACAAACCATAAATTATATTCTCTCACACAAAACCCTAAATTTCCCATTTTATTCTTCCACTCATGAATCATTAAAATACTTAGGTCAACTCACATCCCTTAGTCAACTTCTTTCCCCATCCTCCTTTTTCATCCTTTCTCCCACACAAACCACATCAACACCCTCACATGCATGCCTTACAAGGTCACAACTCGTATCATCACATACCACAATATTTCATCACATATGCCTAATACACATGCCATATAACCACATATGAAATCCATAGAATGATAAACATATGATGCATAACATACAAAGCATATAATGCACATTAACACACAATAGGCCTTAGTAACCCCTTACCTAAAACGACACTGATCGTGGAGCACGCTCCTACGCCTCCTTAGGGCTTTAACAAAATAATAACATATTAATAAAATAACATTAACAAATTTCTAACTTTACTAAAGATATAAGAAATAAAAGAAATATTATAAAAGTTGATAATATAAGTTTGAAAACTTTACCCTAATAATAATAATAATGATAATAATAATCGCATAATAATAGCAAAACTAAAAGTAAAGTAGTTGTAATATTAATAACGAAATAATAATAATAATAATAATAATAATAATAATAATAATTCAAAATAGTAATAATAAAAATAATAACATATTAATATTAATAATAAAGATAATAACAATAACAAAAATAATAATAATAAAATCAAATTAAAAATATAATAGTGCTTTGGCCCTCGGCATAAATAATAATACATACATTAATACTAATAATAATAATAATACATATTAATAATGGAAATAATAATAATAATAATAATAGTATTTATATTTAAATAAATGAAATAAAATAAATTAAGGCTTATAAAAATAGGGAAATGGGTTGAGAGGGTCTAGGGTTTAACCTTAGGCTGATGGTGATAGGCAGCACCGGCGGTGGTGCATGGCGGTGGTCGGAAAAAGAGAAGCAAAGGGGAAAAGTTGAAGGTTGGGAACAAAATAGGGAGAATGAAGGTGGGAGTTGGGGTGTTTAGAGTTGCCTAGAGGGAGAGGAACAGAATAAGGGTGGTGGCGCAACCAAAGGTGGTGGAGCATGGCGGCAGCGGTGGTGGCCGAATGGAGGAGAAGAAGAGAAAGAGGGGAGGAGAGGGAGGAAGGGAAAAAAGGTAGGGGAAGGTAGATGAGGGTCTGTAGAGCAGAATGGGAGGTGAAAGAAGCGGCGGAAGAGGTGGCAGATGGCGGCGCGAAAGGCAGTAGAGACTAAATATAGGTTGGTCGAGGGGGCTACTTTGCATAACCTGAGTGTCTTTTGTAGGAAGAATCGAGGGATATGGGATGTTTGGTTAGCTAGAGGGCAGTGCAAGGAAGATTTTGGTGGCCAGAGATGGCGGCGAAAATGGCGTTTAAAGTGGCGGCAACACACAAGGTGGATTTTCTGGGTAAGAAATCAAAGGCTCAATACAGGGCTATTATGGGAGTATTTATAGAGTGTAAATGAGAGGGTAGGGTTTTGTGGGTTGGTGATGGAGTAAGGAAAGTAGGGCTAGGGTTACTGGCGGCGAGGTTGGCTGGTGGCAGCAAAACGGGGTAAGGGTTATGCAGGCCAGGTAGGAGGGAAAAATCGTGCGAGAATAGGGGAGATGGGGTAGGTCAAGTTATTCTACGAGTAAGGAGGAGAGAAAGAGGAGCAACGGCCGGTCAAAGGGCGTAACTGGCGGAGAAAACCTCGGCTGGGTGGCGGAGTTATAGGTACGCGTCGATGGCAAGTGGGAAGGAATAAGAAGAAGAAAGGTGGGGGGAACTGGGTGGTTCGGGGAAGAAAAAGAAAAGAAGAAAAGGAGGAGGATCGGACTGGCGACGCGGGTAATTTTTTTTTAACAAAACGCGGCATCCAAAGAAAACAAGAAGCAAAACGCGGTGCTGCGAGGGAGAAGGAAGGAGAATCGACTGCGCGGGCTGGGCCACGCCAAAGGAAGGAGGGAGGGGAGATAAACTGGGCCATGGGAGGGGCAGGCCCAAACGGGGAAAAGGATAGGAAAAAAGAAAAAGAAGAAAAGAAAGGAAAAAAGGAAAAGGGAGAAAAAGAAAAATAATGGGTTGGGTTAATTAAATTAATTAGAATATTTGAGATATTTAAAAATAATAATATTTAAATAAAATAATATTTAAATCACTTTTTAGGCTAATTTAGTGTTTTTAAAAGGTTTTTCATAAATTCCATTTTAATTAGTAAAATACCCTAAATTTCTTCAATTAAATTATTTATAAAATTAATATTAATTTGGAACTATTTTCTCTTTCTTATTTTAAATAAAATAATTTATTTAATTAATTTTCAAAATAAAATCATTAATTAGCTAAAATACTCAAATTTCTCCTAATTAAAATAATTATAAATTTCTTCTTAATTTGCCCAAATTAATTTCCTTTTACTTTAATAAAAATAATTAATTTAATTAATTTTTATAATAAAACCTCATTTAAATATAATTTTTAAAATTAAAAATTTTCGGAGTATTTCACAAATATTGTCTGAATAGCATGAGTTGCATACAAAAATAAAAAAAGGAAGTCTTGAAGGGGGGTGGAGGAAAGGAATAATAATTATTTTCGGGTTGGGGTCTTTAGGCTAAGAAAGAGGGTAGGTGTAATACCCCGTATTTTTTAAATCCAATTTTATTAAGCTTAATGATTTTATTAGCGTAATTTGATGTAACCATTTAATTATTTTAATTTCGATTCGTTTTATGGATTTATCAACGATTTTGACTTCATATTTGAATTTAATTAATCGTTGTCGTTACGGACCATTCTAGATAAATTTGTTCACGACCATGATTTTATTATATTCATATGATTTCAATTTTCGGGTAAAAATATGTCTTCTCGTTCTTTCTGGTATTTTACTTTTTAATATTTTGGATTCATTTTCGATTATAACTCCGTCGTGTGATTACGACTTTATTTTGGGGTTATATTTCGTTACCGAAATATATTATTTAAATTGTAGAATTTCTATTTAAATAGTTATATTTATTTAAATGATTTTATCCGTAGAAAATATTTCCGACTTTAAATTTATTCATTTCTAGAAATCGTTAATATTTTTGGGAAGTTTCAAATTAAAAATATTTTCGAAGCTTATTTATGAATTTCTTTCCAAAATAAGTTTTCTTCCGCTTTACCCTTTTTGATTTGCGGAAAACCAGTTTCGGAAATTATTTAAATTAATCTCAACTTATTAAAATTTTTCTTAAATATTTCCGTATATGTTTTGAAATATTTTTGAGGTCTCATAGTATATTTTCATAAATAATATAAATTTTTACGTTTATTGGTAAATTTTCAGAAAAACATTCTCGAAATTCTTTATGTAGCTTGTATATCAATTTTTAAGTCTTCGGATCCTTTCAAAATTAATTTTCATTAAATAAATTTTAAATAAAATCTTCCAATAATAATTTTACATATTTAGTATTTTATTTTTACTTGTATTTGAAAAAAAAAATCTCGAAACCTACCCGGTACCCCCCTTCTTTTCCTTTTCTCTCTTTTCTCCCTTCTCTTCTCTTTCCCTACTCCCGACCCTTGCTCCCTGTTCGCAGCCCCAAACTCCAGCCTCCTCCTTGCTTCGCCCCGCCGGCTGACCTCCAACCAACTGCCACCGACGACGCTGCAGTAGCCGCTGAAGCAACATAGGAGCAGGAGCAGCAGCAGACCGCAGCAACGACGAGTCGTGCTGGTTGCGCCGCCATCCAGCCACGGCGAGAGTCGGTGACTGCCGGCGAACAACCCCCGGCCTTCGACGAAGCTTCTCCGGCCTTCCCTTGTTTCGATTTGTTGATTTTCATTTGGTATAAATTTCTAAAAATCCTAATATTGATTTGATTAATTGAGTATGAATTAGCTTATGAAAAGCTAAATTGATTGTTTGATTATGTATATATATGTTGTATGATTGATTTAGAGTGGTTGATTGTAGTGTATTTAAATGATTTGTGAAAATCAGATTTTTAGTCGGGTTATGCCCAAATTTTTCGGATTCGCTCAATTTGGCGATTTTGGATAAATTGATTATATAATACGTTTTAAAATGTATCTAATTTCATGTCAGAATTGTCAATTTGAGAAATTTATGCGGAATCAATCGGAATTTGATTCCTAGGTCAAAATTCGCGTGTAATGAAATTGGGTCACAAAATTGAGTCTTTCCGCTCAATTGATTTTATAATATCGTTTGAAATGTATTTATTTTCATATCGCAAGTGTTAATTTGGGAAAATTGTGCGTAATTAATCGGAATTGAATTTTTGGGTCAAAACTCTTGCAGGACTAAATTGGATTGTGTAGTTGAGTCGTTTTATTCAATTGATTATATAATTTACATTAGAATATATTTAATTACATTTCTAAACCGTCAATTTACATATTTTAGCAATAATTGATCGGATTTATATTCCAGGCTCAAAAACCCTAATTGTACTAAATTGGGTATTTCTTTTATTAGTATTAATCAATTGATTATATGATATGTTATAAAATGTGTTTAATTGCATTTCTAAACATTCAATTTAATTTAATTAATAGAAGTCAACTAAATTGTATTTTCGGGCCTAAAACCCTAGATTTTAAGTGAACTTTTGAAATTGATCATTTGTATAGTTGTTTTTCTAAAAATTGAATTTATAGATATAGTTGAAATGGTCTTAATTTCATTCTAACACTTTTAATGGGAATTAATTGATTTGAATTATTCGAGTTTGTGCCTTGGGTTGTGAAACCCTAATTTCGGAAACCGATAGTCATAAATTGGATACTCGTAAGATTGTTTTTGTTGAAATTGATTATCTATATTTACTTAAAATTTATTCGATCGTACTATTAATCTATCAAATTGAGATAATAAAAGTTAATTAGTCGGTTCCTAGTTTAGGCATTAAAAACCCTAATTTTCGGGGATGGTTTTATAAAACTGATTTTTGGCTATGCGTCTTTTATATAATCGATTTCTGCCTTTGGGTTTTAAATCATTTGAATTATGTTTTAATCTAATCGGTTTGGATTTGGTTCTATGCAAATGGTTGGTTTACCTATTTAGTTGTAAAACCTAATGAATAAGTCATTTTCGATAAATTAACTTATAATCGAATATATTCTTTCTCGGGCTTTCCAAATTAATTTGAAATGTCCCAAGTGATATGTGTGTTAAACCGAGTTGATTAATATTTAACCTTAAATCTTAATAGAGCTATTCTCTTGAGTCCTAGGTTTTGGACATGTTTTCCCAGAAAAATTATTTGCGTCTCTTTGTGTCGATTTAATTATAATAATTGAATTATTGATCAATAGGATAGTTTCTAACTTAGTTTTTTATTTCCATCGGCGACCTAGGAAAGATTTATTGTGGATCCTCGAGCTAGTGATTTCTCTCTTCCTCTTATCTCACTTAGCTAGCTTCGGATTTAGGTAAGTCTCTACTTACCTCTACTTATGAATGTTTCGTAAGGATGTGGCTAAGAACAATTACGTGTGTATTATGTGCCTTGTGTACCATGTGTTATGTCATGTTGTGTACTTTATGTTTTTAATGACTAATTACTTGTAGCGCAGCTTGGATTTGAGGTATGTTTATATGAATTCCTTATGACATGTGTGTAATGATTGTTCTGTTGTGTTTATGATATTTTATGACGTGACCCTCTAGGACATACATGCTAGGATGTTAATAATATGATGTGGGATGAAAGGATAAAATTGGGGAAAATGTGGAAGTAATAACAATTAAGGAAGAGTAGAGTAATGGGTTAAGAGTGGAAATTTAATATACGAGGGATGAGTAGGGGTGCCATAGGAAGTAAGTAATGTTAGGTGAAAAGTAGAGATTACTTGTGGGGGAAGAAATGTGCTAGGGTTTGGAGTGGCCAACAAGGGTTTTCGATTGATAAGTTCATATTTTGACACATTTTATATCCTTATAATCTTAGTTTTTGGTAGTTTATTTAACTAATATAGGGGGATAATTATTTTTTATGCTTAAGTGGTAAATTTTACATAAATATTATTATTTAAGCTAAAATAATATAAATTAAGTAAATTTAGAATAAAATATTATTTATTAATATTTATTGAATTTTATTTTGTAGGTTTTATTTTTAAATAAAAGAAAAAAAAAGATTTCAACCTTTGGACCAATGGCCAAAGGCCGAAGGCCCAAAGACCTGGAACAAAATGCAAACCAAACGGAGCACAGGCTTGGCGCACGAAACAAAAAAAAAAATAAAAGGAGGAACGGCTGCGATGTGAGAGCTGACGTGGCGTAGATAAGTCAAGAGTGTCGCACGAAACAAAGAGAAAAGGAGAGTCAGCCGCAGCAGGGCTGACGTAGCACAGACGAAAAAGCTGCCAGGCACGAAGAAAATAAAAAGGAGGGCTGCACGTTATAAATAGAGGACGACATTAATTGAGAGAGGAGGACGAAGCCACAAAGAGAAACACAGAGGCTCGGTAGAGAGAGGAGAGAGCCTTTACAGGCTCGGGCGAGGCAGCGTAGCAGCAACACATCGACGCATGGAGTTCGAGGCAACGCGGCAGCAACGCATCAACGCACGGAAAAAGGATAAGAATTTTGCACAAAAATAAAAGGGTACAGAGAGAAGAAATAAGAGGAAAGAATTTATCCGATAGAATTTATTTCAGATAAAATTAATTTTTATCTGAATAAATTCTTGATCTTTTATCCAAAATTAATTCTGGTTATTTCTTTCTCTTATTTTTAATTTATATTTTAGATATATATTTCTGTGTAATTAATTCTATAATTATGGTTGGTTGAATATTTGTTGTTAGGGAATAAATTAAAACCCTAGATTAGGATTTGAATTATAATTTTATTTTCTTTGTTTCGTGAGATTGTTTCTGGACTCTATTTTAATTGCTATTGTTTGTATATAAAATTCAGTCAAGTATAATTTATTTGGCGCATGCCTTGTTCTGGTTTCCTCATAAGTGACAGTATGTAGGATTAATTGCCTGTTAGGTGGCCATCTAAATATACTAGAATTTATATGTATAAATTGCAGCTAGGTTAGATAACAATTCACCTAATAGTTTTGTGATTCTAACCGAAGTAGTAAAACGTTTCGATACGTATTGGTCAAGGAAAGGAAATACAGCTAGACATGCGTTGTGTACTAGTCTGGGTACTTAGATTGACAGCCTTCCACTTACACTTAATGCATTAAATCTAGTTAAATATAGGAGCCGCTTGTTTCTGCCATACTACTAGTATTTAATAGGGTTGATATTGGCACATTGTCGTATTAATTAATTAAGGGAAGTAATATAAGGTGTATGGACCTGCGTTTGGTGTACAACTTGGTCAATCTCATTCTCACGATTAAATATTGACTTAGAAATTAATATTATATTTCGACCTAATCTAGTAGTGGATTTTGATTTCCCTAGCATCTTTATCATATCTATGGGTTTCCTATTATTTTTGTTGTTATTAGTTTACTTTATTTTATTTACTCCTTTTATTATTTTATTATTTTTATAATCCCCCATTAGTATTTTTCTTATTTATTTTGCATTATTTAGTGTTATTATTTTTATTTTCAAGCTAGTTAAATAGAGATGAGCCCTCTCAATCCCCGGCTAGAACGATACCCTTATTTACCAGTGCTACAATTGACAACAAGAGGGTTTAAATTGCGTGCCGGCTACGGCCATACCATCGATCACCTACAAAATCAATGAGTAAAGTGATATGATTTGGGATTGAACCTAAATGGGATGAGGTGTTTGATGATAAATGAATTAATGGTAGTGAAGTAAGAGGAAGTTGGGCCACATAGGTCCGATTAGGGTTTCAAGGGAAACCCTAGAGGATAATAGCGGGTGGAGTTTGATGTCACGAGGTGTTGGGCCTTAACCCACACCCTTAGGAGTTGGTTTTCATTATGTGTAAGTGTAAAGAGGAATGTATATCGAGGTGTGATAAGGGGCACAAGAGTCCCAATATATGGGACGGGCCCTCTCAGGAGGATAGAAGTAGAGGGTTAGAGACATGCATGTTAAAGGTCAATCGCTTACCAAATAAGACACAAATAAAATACTTATCATTTAAAGAGAAATATTGTTGAGCCAAGCTCAGACTGGTCCATCGGCGAATAATAGTGGCCAGGAGTCGGGGTGCCCTGCATGACCGTTCCACCGGCTATAATAGTGGGGGCTTCTATGCTCAACAAACCAAACATAATGATGATAAGACATGGGAAAGATACGAAGTAATTATATTGAAACATCATGTGAGTCGGGGCCAGACCGGTCCACCAGCAAATAATAGTGGCCAAGCACATTTTGCCCTGCAAAACCAGTCCACCGGCTATAATAGTGGGGTTCCCGCACTCACATGGATTGATAAAGACTATGATGTGAATCGATTATATTTACCAGAGATCTAAAGAATGAGTCTACCAGGACCATAGTCGGCCTTCATTATCTGTATTACTACATGCTGCTTATGTGATTATGCTATGTATGCTATATTGTATGTTTTATATGTTTGGCCTTAGCTGCATAGTTCCCTTACTTAGTACGTAACGTACTGACCACCCGTTTCATGGGTGCTACTCGTTCCCACGAGTAGAGGACTGGGGCTGGACATGTCCCTAAGTAATGTCTGTGGGGCTAAATGCCCGATTGGTTTGGTTTGGCATTGCCCATCCGTCATACCACACGTACATGTTTAAATAGGATGTTACATATGTTTCACATGTTATTATATGTGTATGGTAGGATTTATGATGTGGGTATTGTGTATGCATAATATTGTATCAACGTAATGCACCATGATTCAATATGCACTTGATGTTACAGTTTACGTCTCTCCCATAAGATAGGGTAGTTGGATTTACTTAGTATTGGACCCGTACTGATACTACCTTGGTGGAATGGGTCCTATGATGATCCACTGATGGTGGGGAGCAGACCTTTTGTGCAGGTTTGAGATCGGTATTGTATTTGGGTGGAAGGCTTGGCTTGAGAGCATAGGTAATCCGGAATTTGATCCATTGGGATTGTCTTGTTTAACCATATTTATTTTTGGCAGTTACAAGTGTTATATTTAAAATTTCAAGGGCTTTGTAATTGACTTTTAATTCCTCGTACTCTGATAAGCTTTTAAAATTCAGGTTTATTTCACAGATTTCGCTGATTCATTTAGCGATGATTTTGTTTAATGAAAATATTCACTTGTCATCTGCCTGTGGATATCTTCTTGTGGGAGTATATCCTCATGGCATAGACGTTGTTTGAAATTTTGTTTGACAGGTTTTAGCCTTGCATCTAACATGAGATAGATGGTGGACATTTATCTTGTGTTAGATGTGATGGTAACATTCCCCAAATTCTATTTTAGCTTCCGCTTTATTCTTTCAAAAAAAATTTAGGAGTGAATTTTAGGGGTGTTACAGTAAATGGGGGAGGATTAGAGGCAAGGGAAGGGTGCAGGAGTGAAGAGGGGGTGTAGGTGGCGGCTGTTGATGTGTTGTTGGCGGCTAAGGGCGGCAGCGGCGAGGCGGCGAAGATGGTTGCCGAGGTGGACGGGTTGAGAAGGAAGGAAAAGAGAGGAGGAAAATGAAGGGGTTCAGGGGATGTTTAAAAAAAAAGGAGGCATGGGGGTGGTAGAGGTGGTTGTAGAGAGTTGACCGGCGGTTTGGGTGGCGGTAGTAGCATTCGGATGGCGGCAAACGGTGAGGTTGCAGGGGGTTGCCGAGAAGGGAAGAAAAGAAGAGAAATAATAGGGGGGAGGATGAAGGGACTGCAGGATCTCGAGGGGGTATTATGGTGGTCCGGGCGGTAGGCTGAGGTGGTAGAGGGCATTGTAGGCTATTGGTGTGGCGGGGGAAGCGGTGGTGGTAAACAAAACAGGGATGAAAATGGAAGGAGAAGAAAATGAGAGAAAGGAATCGGGGAAGGGGAGGCTAAAAAATAATGGGGCGGGGAGAGGCTGGAGAGTGAAGAAAAAGAGGAGGGAGGGTAGAAGGGGATAGGTGGTCGGTCGGTGGCAATCTATAGGGTGGCAGGGAGGGGAGACAAAGAGGGGGGAAAATAGGGTAGGAGGGATGGTTTGCATGGCTAGCCAGGTGCGAAAATAGGAAGAAAATGACGAGAGAGAGGGAGAGGCAGGTTGTGGCAGGAGGTGGCAGCAAGGGCCGGCGTGCCCGAGGTGGCAAAGTTGGCCAACGAAGACAGGTCCGGGGGGCCGCTAGGTTGAGGCAAAAGAAGGAAGAAGAAAGAAAGAAAGAAGGGAGAGGGAGGAAGCAGGCTGGCGTGGGAAGAAGGGCGAGCGAGCTGGCCCGCCCTAGGGAAAGGAAAAGAAAGAAGGGAGGGGGTCTGGGCTGGGTCGAGACACGCGGGAGAGGAGGGGAAAGAGAGGGAGTGGGGAGATGGGCCAGCTGCCCAAGTGTAGGGGAGAGGCTGGCCTGGTGCGGTAGCCCGAGGGGAGAAAAAGGAAAAAAGAAAGGAAAGGAGAAAAGGGAGAAAGAGGGAAAGGAAAAGAAAAATAGGGGAAATAAAATAAAATAATTTATAAAATATTAGAATATAATATTTTTGGGAAATAAATTTATTTAATAATTTTAATATAATATAATTAAATATATGGGTTAAAAGGGATAATTTTAGTAAAGTATTTGTTTGGAAAGTTATTTAAATAAAATAAAGAGGGTAAATGCCAAAATATTTATTTTAACTTATTAAATATTCCTACTCAATTTCTATACCCAAAAATTCATAAAATAATTAAATTAATTAAATTTGAAAGCTAATTTATCTCAAATAAGGGCTATTTATTAAATTATAGGTTTTTAAAATTTTAGGGGATTACATATATACTAATCGCAACATGTTAACATGAGATTGCATAAGATATGCACATATATTAACAAGACCTAATACTGAGTTGTGCATCATTACAAAAGGCTCTGCCGGTCTCTTAGAAACAACTACTCCTAAATACCTCATTACACACCTTGATCACTGAATAAGACAATAAGAAAATTAGAAAAGATAAAATTAGCAAAGGAAGATGGTAGATGAAAGGAAAGGGGATTGAGTTAGCAAGAACATTAAAAAACCCAAATGTTTGCGGTATGAATGCACAAAGGAAGAGAAGGGAAACGTGAGGGAGGTACGACACTCAATTGGGGGCAAAAATAGGAAGGCCGTGCAAGAAACATGGGGTAGAGTTGAGGTTGAAGATTTAGCGTGTTGTTAGGTATGGTTGGATTAAACTAGGAAATCATTAACCAATTGACACGAGGATGATTGATTACACAAAAAAAAGAAGGTTAGGGTTCTAAAGGATAAAAAGGGAACTGAGAGTTAAAATAAGATAATTAAGCTAGTGTTTAGGGTTAGGTTAGTATTAAGAAGCTAAACACTCAAAGATTAGGATTAAAAAATTTTGAGGTGTTACAATAACCCCACATTTTCATGTTTAGCTTATGTACAACCATTTTAAAAGAGAATGTTTGGTTTGTAAAAACGAGGGTGATATAATCTCAATATGGGTTTTGATAATAGATTATAATATTTTGGAAATTTTCTTAGAATAGAATTTTTAAAACACTATTATTGAGGGCCAAAATAATAAATAGGATAAATATAATTTAAATATATCGATATTTGGTTTAACATTTTACGGGTAACCCTATTTTAAATAATCACATTTATATACCTTCTCATTTTAAAATATTATCACACTGACACTCTTTTTTATTAATAAAGATAGATTATGTAAACTCTAATGCAATTAAGGTTATTTTTTTCATGATAAATAATAAAAAAAATTAACAATTTAAAGTAAATATTTAAAAATATAAAAATATAATTTTTTCAAAAGTCAAAATTTTTATTTCAAAAAATAAAAAAATGATTTTTAAATTATGAAAATATATTTTTTTAAATGTGAATTTTTAGAATATATATATATATATATATATATATATATATATATTTAAAAAAAGGGTTAAAACAACCTAATTTTTTTATTATAGTTCTTTTAGTAATTTTAATAAATTTTTTATTTTTTATTTATCACCAAAAATACCCTAATCATACTTAATTTAACCCAATGTAATTTTTTTACTATCAAAGGTAACTAAGTGATATTAATTTAAATGTGAAGGTACCTAAATAAAATTATTCAAAACATAGAATGTCTATAATATATTATGTCAAATGTTGGAGTATCTAAATAAAACTTATCCTAATATATATATAATTTACAACCAAGCCCTAACGATGAAAAATACGACACAAGGCCTAATTCTATTTTTGAATTTAATAGAATAAAAAATAAATTTTATTTAGGTACTCTAAACTTTGGTATAATATTTATTATCTTATACTTTTCATAATTTTATTTGAGTACATCCACATTTTTTATTTTTTTTATTTGGATACTTTTTATTTATTTCATGTTACTACACAGGGTAAAAATAATCACCTTTATAATTTCATTTAGTTGTTTGAATAAAAATTAATTCAAAATATAATGTTCCCTAAATAAAATTATAGAAAACACATAATCCTTAAAATTTTCCGTATGAATTTTTGGATAAAACATTTCAATAAATTATTTATTTCTGACTTTTCCACCACTACCCCTGTCGAGGCCCGAATTAATTCGCCACACGTGGCCCTAACTACCTTCCGGACCAAGCCGGCGCAGCGTCTAATCGATTCCACGTTCCCAACAACACGTCAACTCCCAATTTCCATCCACCATTAAGTCCTTCCCTTCCCGGGGCTCTCCCTCCCTTCTCTCCGTTTCGCCCTGATATTATAAGTAGCAATTACCACTGTCGGTACACTTCACCCTTACAGCTCTTGGTCGCTCGCTACGGTCGTGTTTCACTATGCCTTTACCAAATTCAGCCACCGCAGTCCAAGTAGAAGAATACGTGTTCCCGCCTACGGTCAAACCTCCAGGAACGAATAACAAATCGTCGTTTTTCCTCGGCGGTGCAGGTTAGCAGATTCCCGTCATATTCAAATTTCCTTGCTTTTTTCCCCTTCTAATTTTCCCGTCTGCTCTACTGTGATAGTACTCTGACGTCGCTGACGCCTAAGCTGTGCGCAGGGGTTAGAGGTTTAGAGATTGAAGGCAAGTTCATAACGTTCACTGCGATAGGGGTATACTTGGAAGAAACTGCTATTCCGTCCCTTTCTGTCAAGTGGAAGGGTAAACGCCCCGAAGAGTTGGTCGAATCCGTTGAATTTTTCAGGGATGTCGTTACAGGTAACTTAAATAATCTTCATTGCGCAATGAGCAAATGTATCAAATATTTTCCGATTCTTGCAACAGTGCCCAGTAACCATCCCTCCCCACCCCCCACCGGCCACCCCCCACACGGCCGGGCCATTTTTTTTAGCCACTCGATCGAGTCTAATTTCTCGCCCAAATTACCGAATTCTTTCATTTATAAAACCACTGAGTCAATTTCCGGGTTGTGTTGAGTAGAAAAGGCATAGGCCCATACCGCCATAGGCCCATATCAGATGTGGAGAGGGCAGTGAGGAGCTCTCGCCTCTCAGTGTTTCCTTGTTCGACACCGGTGGGCAGCGAGATTATTTAATATATATGTATATATACTAAGCCCCCGTTTGCACTAATTATTTTTAATAATTATTTTTAGATAAAAATTATTTTTATGAAATTATTTTTTTTTTAAAATGTTTTAGTAAGTAAAATACATGTTTGTTTTTACTTTTAATATATAAATAATTAATATTAAAAAATTATTTATTGTATCTTATTAGTGTTTAGTTTTTATTTTTCTATAAATTTATTTTTTATTTTCCTTCTTTAATTTTTATCTTCCTATATCTATATCTTTTGGTAATAATTATTACATAAATTTTTTAATATTAAACATTAAAAATCATACAAAACATAAAAAAAATTATAAAAAAATATAAAAAGTATAAATATATTATTAAGTAGCAAAAATTGTAAAATAAAAATTATTAAATTATTAAAAAAATAATGAACAATCACTAATTTTTTTTTATATAAAATTCACTAACATCTAAACTTTAAATAGCGACAATGATTAAAGTTTATATTATGCAATGAATATTCTTACATTCATAATAAATATCATAAAATAAAATAGCTCAATGACTTACATGGTAAATATCATCTGTAATCTTATATTATACCATTTCCATTTCTCTATCAACTCTACCCTCTACATGCTGTCCGACATCCCTATTCTTATTATTTTCTTCATATATTTATCTGCTACAAAAATAATCAAATAATATATCATCCATTCCATTCGACCTAATAAAATTGTGGATTATCATTATTATAATGACGATGAATATTTATTTTTCCAAAATATAATTCGACATTTGCGTTAACACGGGAAAGCAAGCTTTCAAAACACCAAAGCAACGTTCAATCACAATTTATACCGACGAGTGTAAATTATTCTTTTTGGAGCATTAATTGGTGAACAAAAAATAAAAATGAATTGATATATATATATATTAGTACTTTAGGATTTATGTATTAATCTTATTTTATTATTTTAAATTTATTTAGTATAAATTGTAATAATATATGAGATTAGTTTTGATATTTTTCGAAAAAAAAAATTGTCGCAACAAATTTATATACAATAAACTAAGAAATTGATGAACCAACTGTCGAGCGGTGTCATGCTTCTTTTATTATATTAGTCTCGAGCCACGTCAGAATATTGCCATCTTACGCACGAAAGTGGGATTGACATTCTACTTTGGTTGTGTTTCTATTAGAATTTGCTTGTGGGCCTATGCAATGTACGGGTATTTATGTAGAATTTGCTTGTGGGAACTGGTGTTTGTCGCTGCAACGCAAAGGCAAGGGAGAAGATACCTTTTAAACGATTTTTTTAAAAAAAACTCTACCATACCGTTTTACAAAAAGTAAATTTTAAAAGTAGCCTTTACTTACTTCTGATTGATAACTTTTAAAAAATAATTTTTAGTAATTACTTTTCTATAATAGTTTTTTATAAGTAAAACCAAACATTGTTAATTAAACTAAAATCACTTTTTATAATTACTTTTATAATACACTTCTTTTTATAAGTAGAACCAAACAAAGCCTAAATCATGGTGTCACTCCCTTATACAAAACTCTATGCTTTTCGATTGCGGTGAACTAGGTTAAATTAATTTACTTACCTGAATTTAGGTTAGTTAAAACTAGTTGAAAGTTTTAAAATGTTACTCCATGTGTATAAAAAAGTAATGCAAGTTTTAACCATTAATTTCTCTTAAAAGATAATATACCACTCCCTCCTTTTTATAATATAGAGCACTTTTAATTTAGACATTGGTTAAGAAATAATAAATCTAAGAAAATAAAATGTCTAAGATGACCAATATAGTCTCACATATATACTCTTTTGGTAACTTGATCATCAATTATCAATCAATAGCTGTAAGAGAAAATAAAGGGATAATAATAAGGCAATGTGTAAGAGGACTTAACAAGGTGCTTGTGTTCAAAATGAGAAAAAAGCTATCAGCATGTTCATTAATAAAACTTTTGTCATTTTTGTTAACTTTGTTTTAAAACGCTGATTCCACCACATTGAGCTATGAAGCTACGAACAACACACTAATACATGATATAAATATGAGGGATATTGCATGAAATGTCCTTGTATTTTAATGAAATGCACAAGTTGCTTGTTCTCTAATTTACACTATATTAAATGACCTTGTATTTCAAATTTCACGCACACCATACCCTTATGTTATATTTTTTGTTAGTTTTGCTGACGTGGTAGATAAATTAGTAAAGTTTAAATAATATTTTAAGACGAAGTGACAAAAATGTCCCTATGTCTATAATTTCTACTCATCTTCTTCAACATTTAGTAATCTCACTCATTTTCAACTCATTTCATATTTCACACAATAACATATTTAAGTTTTGAAATCGTCCACTCTATGAAACAAAGCAAAATTCTTTATTTGATCTTTAACTCTTAACTCTAGGAACTAATTCTTCATGACCACATCTTCAAACCTAAAATTTGTTGTAACATCATCCATGTGCATCATTTGTCTCTCTCCTCTTCACCTTTCATAGTAAAAATTACATCAAAGCGGCAATTGAAGCCCACATCAAGTAGATTAAAAACGTTAGTCCACTAAAATTAATAACACAATTATAAGAATCAGGTGGAGAAAATCTAAGTAGATTAATATCATTACAAATAAAATAAATGATCAACGGTTACAAAATCCAATGAATGGATAATACTTAAGGACATAAGAGTACAAGAACATCTAGATAGAAGATATTGGGTAGAACGCTAGATAATCCTCACTCTCAACCTAAAATACCAACCTTTAACTGATTTCATAAGCTAACCTGCAAAAATCGCTACCCATTAAATAAGCAGGGGTCCATGAAATGAAATCCATTAGTGCAAACCCATTATACGAAGCTAATATGAAAAGCCTACATGAAATACATAGAAGGCATCACTATAATACAAGGTATAAAATATTAAAATATACATCGATGATCAAAATATGATAATCATATTAGATAAATAAATATCACCAAGCGACATACCGCTCATACCCATTCATTTAGAACATATTAAAATTTACCAACCAAGCATCTAAAAGATATTATCTGAAGTAATGATTAGAACCAATTTCAACACAATAACCATAACCTTCACTATATATCTTACATCTCAATATCAAAACTAATAATATCCATAACACTACAGGTAGTGCTCAAAGGTACACTACTAAATATAGGGAGATACAAATGTTACTATTAAACCATAGGTAAGTACAAATGCTACTACTGAACCACAAGTAGGCATGAAAGCTACTACCAAACCACATGTAAGCATAAAGGCTACTGCCAAACCAATTCAATAATCATTTTGAACCAATAATGATAATCTGGAGACACTAAGATACTCTAGTCATATGGGCGCATCAAGGCAACACAGTATCCTTTTGACTATTAGCCAAAGGACACTAAGGTACTTTGGTCACACTGACACGCAAAGGTGGTACAATATCTTACTGACAAGGTCGCCTAATTCATAATTATACATACCCTCTATAAGTTCGTAGAGCTAAAGAGGGTAATATATGTAAGGCCTGACTGGGGCATTAAGGTACACCAACGAAAATCCATAATCAACTATGAGCTAAATTACGTCTTTAGGATAACTACCCTTAAATAGACACCATTTTCAATCTCGGGGTCTTTTACTTTAAATATTAATATTTTATTAAGGTGACCCAGAGACTACATATTAATTACATAGATCTAATTTTCATAGTTAACCATCTTTACTTATTTCTAGTTATTCAAGACAATTATAATTAAAGTTAATATGAAGGTCAATATGATAATATACCAAGGTCATCATAGGTTCTGTTATTCACATTTAGGCGCATTAGGCTAAGAAAATTAAAATACCTTTGAGGACATAATTTCCATATTATTGTCCATTTTAAATGCAAATTTTATTTTATTTATTAATTTATCATGAAAAGGCTAAAATACGATAGTTAACTTATTTAATATGCAAATAAATTACCAGACATACCAAATAACTATTTTACACTTACATATGATATAACACGTAAAACCCTAACTTGTGTATCTAATTAATCTCATCAATAATAAATAATACATATTCGGCATGCTTACAGGAATAAATAGCATGATATGTTTATATAGACCAAAGTGTCCCTATGGCACAAAATAATAATAATGATGTGTTTCTAAACAGTCAAATTACACACGTCCGTACTTAATAATAAATAAGATATATTAGACATTTTATTTGGAATAAATATCACAATACACTTAAAAGACCAAATTACTCTTAGGGTACACATTAGTAGCATTAATGCAAAAAAAAATTGCTTAAGCGTGTTCAACCTATCATATTGGACATACATGACCCGCATTATTTATTTTCGACATTAAACCCATTTTAACACACATTTTACTTTATACAAATCATCATACTCCATTTTACCAAATTTCATGCCAACATTTTTAGGCAAATGATTACAACGTAACGAATATACTTAATAAAATTTAAAAAAAAATTCTAATGTGCTATCATGTGATATCTAACATTTTAGTGGAGTATAAAAATTACCTGATTTCTAACAAAAACATAAATTGTATGCAAGCTACTAAAATTTATTAGGCTCCACTAATTAATCTTTTGTACCTAAAAATAATATCATATTAACCATATTACTATTTAACTCATAAAATAATACCTTTTTATTATCATATTTATTATATGAAAAATACCAGAATACCCTTAAGTTGAAAAGAGGGAAAAATTTCCAAGCTCGGGCGTGTAGGAAGGGATAGATGGGCTGGCTAGACTTGAAGGGCGTCATATGGAAAAAAGAAGGGACGGTGGCTATGAGGTGCTGGGTATGGCACCGGGCTTTGGTGGTTGAGGGTGGAGTTGCGAGGTGGAGGAGTTGGCGGTGATGGAGGTGGGTTGAAAGTGGCTGGAGATGGAAAAGAAACCAGAGACAGGAGTGGTTGAGGGGGAGGTGCATGATGGTGGTTGGAGGCAGCACGATGGTGGTCAAGGTAAGGTCAGGGAAGGTTGGGAGGAGAGGGCAAGGTCGAGGAAGGCACAGGCTAGGGCCTAGGGGTGAGCAATGGATTGACACAGGTGTGCAAGAAGTGCATGGTTGTGCGTGGGTGGCGCACAGTCGTGCGATGTCTACCAAAAATAGAGCAAGGCTGGAGAAAGAAGGAGAGAGAGGAAAGGTGAAGAAAGGAAGGGTAAGGGGCTTAGGGTTGGTTTTGCTGGGAAATCGAACGAGAAAGTGAAGAGGGAGGAGGCTGGGGTCGAACAAATGAAGAGATGTAGTATGGTTGTATGTATGTACAGACGATTGTTTTTGGCGTGGTTGGAGTTGCAAGGAGGGACTAGGGATGTAAACGAATTGGGTTCGGGGCGGGTACCTCCATACCTATATCCGAATAAAAGAATAAGTGGTCGAAAATACAAGTTATGAAATTTCAGGGTGTTATAGTATGCGCTAGAACTAGTTTTGATATAGCAATGGCTTGATTAGTTGAATCCTAGACTTCTTTGTGAACCTTAGAGCTAGAATTGAATCTAAATTGAGGATGGTCACCAGTTTGGATCTTATTTAGGCAGTGTTCTTCTTTTGTCCAAGCTAGTTTCAAATGTTTGCTTGACCTGTCTAGATGTTTGTACTCAGTTTTGATAGGGGAATTTTTCAAAAACTTGTTTTTGATGTGAAGAGAAAAGGATTTTGGTTAGAACTATAAGCATGTTTGTTTTGGGCTTTCAGATTTAGGCAAAAAATAATTAGGCAATTTTGTATCTAGGTTATGCACCATCGATTTGTATATTTTTTTTTTTTTGCGGATTTAATTGGTTAGTGTTAAATTTTTTTCCATAACTAATTCGATTTTTATGAAGAATGTGTAAATTTGTAGATTTAATGAATAAAGATTTAGTAGGAAAAAGATGTAGAGAGGAGAGAGAGAATGAATTCGATCAAGTGTTTTTTTTGGGGGGGAAATTTAGAGTTAGAGCAATAATGTAAGGATAAAATGAGAATTACAAGAAAAATTAACGTCGTTACAAGAAAAATACAGGGTCATTTGATATAGTGTAACTTAGAGTAGAAGTATCTTATGTTTTTTTATTAAAATAAAGGGGCGTTTCATGCAATATCCTAAATATAATAATAATAATAATAATAATAATAATAATAATTTAGCTGTTTTAGTTTTAAATTATAATAGTTATGAATATAACTGTATTTCTTACTCATAATAGTTATAATTTTATAATTATAGTTGTAATTATCATTATCATAATAAATATAATAATAAAACATTAACCAAAGTAAAATAAACATCAAGCCAATAAAAAAATCTAGCAAAACTTAAATAAACATGAATCCAAATTTAATTAAAACCAATCCAAACTTAAATTAACACCAACCCGTATAACAAAAAAATCAATCAAATCTTAGATAAATATTAACCCTAATAAGGAAACAAATTAACCGAAATAGTCATTATAGTTACGTATCATAATCATAACTATAATAAAAATAAATATTTATTATAAGGAAAAATAATAATAATCAACTATCGTAGCTTAAATAAATACCGACATAAAGGAGAATAAACATCAATGTCGAAGAAAACACATCAACTTGAACAAGAATAAATGTCAAGCTAAAGGAACAAAATAAGCAAAATTTAAATAATCGATCTAAATAGGAAAAAAATTTGATCCAAACTTAAATAAACATCAATTTGAAGAGCATGAATTACTTGTTTTTTCACCAAATAGGTGGTGTGTGGCTCAATCACAATGTTTCGCACAGTAGATAAATTGTTGCCCATCTCTGCTTCCGATTAGAAGGTGAATCAAAGAAACACACACCATTATTAGGGGCACGGAAGATCTACCAAAATCATAATTAGAAATAAGAAGAAACCAAGGCGATACCTACCAAGAGGAATGCTCAGTAATGAGTAACTCCAGTCACTTAGATGCTACATATATGCGCACATCAAGGTCAGCTTATGTTGATATGCGTACATTTGCAAACAAGGTAGAGAAAAATTGAAGTCCAAAATCAAAGATGGGAGTATTATCAAATGGCTCCTGAGCTTGGAATTAAAAGACGAGACTAGACTAGAATGTTAACAACGGCAATATCAATGGTGGGAGAGTAGACGGTGGTAGAGATGGTAGTTGGAAAGTTGATGATAATGGAGATGATGGTCGGGGAGTCAGTTGATGACTAGAGAATTGGGATTGGAAGGATAAGTGTAGATGATTAGACGACATTCAAACTCATCAATATAAATCGGGTGTCTTGTATAGTTATATATAACTATATAACTCTCTCTCTCTCTCTCTCTCTCTCTCTCTCTCTCTCGCTATATATATATATATATATATATATATATATATATATATATATGGGAAGGGTCACATACAAAATTTTACTAATATACAAACATAAGAACCAATCTCATCCATTAGATCAAAATTTAATCAACATTCAAGATTTTATTAATACCAAACCAAAAAGCTAATCCAAACCAAATATCCAAACCTCTAAAACCATAAATTATACAAATCCTAAACCCCAAACCCTCTAAATCCTAAACCCTAAACCCGAACCCCTCTAAACCCTAAACCCCAAACCCCAACCCCTCTAAACCCCAAACTCTAAACCCTAAACCATAAACCCTAAACCCTAAACCCCAAACCATCTAAACCACAAACCCCAAACCCCAAACCATCTAAACCCTAAACCCTAAACCCCAACCCCTCCAAACCCCAAACCCTCCAACCCCAAACCCCAAACCCTAAACCCTAAACCCTAAACCCCAAACCCCAAACCCTAAATCCCAAACCATAAACCCTAACCCCTAACCCCTAACCCCAAAACCTCTAAACCCTAAACCCCAAACCCTCTAAACCCTAAACGCAAACCCTCTAAACCCTAAACCCCAAACCCTAAACCCTAAACTTAAACCCTAAACCCCAAACCCTAACCCCTAACCCCTAAACCCTAAACCCTCTAAACCCTAAAACATCAACCCTCTAAACCCTAAACCTAAACCCCAAACCCCAAACCCCAAACTCTCTAACCCTTAAACCTAAATCCTAAACCCCAAACCCATCAATAGAAGAAGCTTGAAGCTAAAGTCGAAGACTTGCAGTTGCAGATAAAGATTCAAGTTTTAGGTTGCCATGAGGGAGAGGGAGAGGGAAAGAGAGAGCAACCCAATAAATAACATAAAATCATCATCAATCAGAGTGTAAAACCCAAAAAATTATAAATAAGAGTAAACAAAATAATAAAATCTCATCTCATACCGATAGATACAACAAGCTTCCTATACAAATCAGCAACCAAGCAAAGCAATTACTTGACCACCTCCCTCGAGCTGCCGATTTCACTTCATCCCTTAACCGTGGCGGGGACTAGTAGGCGGACTTAGCCCCTCCGGCAAATTCTCCGGTACTAATCCACCCTCGGGCGGTTGTGCTCTAGCCAATTTTCCTCCGGCCACCCTCCAAGAACTAAGAGCGCGACAGAGATGGCTTGCCATCTAGCAATCACAAAACAAATCCTATCAACTAATTTGGCTTAACAAAAGCCAAATCACGCAAACAGACTTACGAATTGAGGAAAGGGTTCGGAATTATACCAACGGTGTGGACTGAGGTGGCGGTTGTGGAGGTTGTGCGCTGGACTGCTGCGTTGGTTGTTCTAGCTGCAGCAACGGTGGAGCTCCTACTCAGGTCGTGCTGCCGCTGTGTTGGGCCACCGGTGGTGCTTGTCCGCATCCCCTGTGTGGCGGTTGAAGTTAAGAAGGGGTAGAGGAAGATTGAAGAATGGAGGAGGTGATGTTTGGTCAAAGTGAACAGGGGCAGAAATGGCGATAGAGAGAGGGAGACGAGAGGTGCGATGGAGAGATGGAGACGGGAAGTGCGATGGAGAGAGGGTGCAATGGAGAGATGGAGATGGGAGGTGTGATGGAGAGAGGGAGACGAGAGGTGTGAAGGGGGGTCGGGTGTTCGGGATAGATGACAGGCAGATAGGGGGCGGGATGGAGACCGGGATAAAGAGGCAGAGTGGGCAGTGCGTTTTCAACCGTCGGATATTTTAGATCCAACGGTTGAAAAACGTTCCTATGTTTATACAGTAAAAAAGTTCGCATAAGATACCTCTTCTATATATGTTGAGGATATTCAGAGTTAACAATGCTGATCAAGATAGCACCTTTAGCCCTCAAGAACTCACTACTCTTTGATTAGAAACAGAAAAGAATAATTCTCTCTTAATCTATGCAACACACTATGTAATCTTGTGTAGAAAAGATGAAATCTTGAATTAAGACTAATTAGAAGAAAGCTGAGGAACAAGCAAAGGAAACATCATAAGAAGAAAGCAACTCAGAAAAATATTTCAAACTGAAACACCAAAGGAAGTTTATTAGCTGTGATTGATTATTACAATTAAACATGCCTGCCCTATTTATACACAAAGAATCATAGGAATCTCAGGCTACACCACACGTGTACATGCCTTTTCCTATCTTTTCTAACAGCCTAAAATATGCTCTTATAACTGCCTAATAATCAGCTTGACAATAAGAAATAGTCATGGGTTGATTATCGGCTAGTATGACTATTTCAAACTTAATTATCCTTAAGTACAAAATGTAGGCATATTTAACAATAGATCTATCCATTTTACACTTCAGATGCATCTTGCGTGTATAATTTAATTTGCGATAGTAGGAAATATTATATTTAGTTTGTATGAGTGTTCGTAATATGACTTATATTTTGAAACAAGTTTTATAAGAAAAATTGACCTATATTGTGAAATAGAGGGAGTATGTTTGTAGATATACAAATATATTCTATATTAAAAAAATCATTTTGATAATTTGTACATTTTTTTAAGAATTAAATTAACCTTAGCATTATGCTTATACCTTTTATTGAAAAAGAACAAAACATTTAATGTATAAATAATAAAAGAAAAAAGTGAGTAAAAGTTGAAAACAAAATTTGGCTTTTCCAAAATATCTTCTTCTTTTTTAACTAATTTTTACATTTAAAATGTCTTTCTTTTCTTTTTTTATATAGAATGGGTAATTATTATATTCGTGTTGAAAAATATTTTTTATTAATATATATTAAAAGATATTATTAATCAAAATTTGTTATCAAAATCAAGTGACATTCTTTTTTCTTTTTTTTTTTAACAAAAGGGGTATTTGATTGCTTAGTCGGATAACTCATAATCTTATTTGGATTGAGATTGAGGTGAATGAATATTAAAAGGTTGTCGAGATGAATAAGCGATAACTAATACAAAGTAAAGGGTAAAATAGTCATACATGACAACTTTTATTAAAGCATTAATCTTAGGTTACTTTAAACACCAGTTTAATGGTTAATATTAATTATGATACCTACCATACATGACAACTTTTATTAAAGCATTAATCTTAGGTTACTTTAAACACCGGTTTAATGGTCAATAAATTTGAGATGAACTTTAATGTTTAACCTACCATACGATATCCACCATCTCCCCTCGTCTCATTATAATAAAATAATCATTACAGATAATATTTATATTACTTAAAATAATTAATTAATAACAATAAAATTAATTGTTAAGGTAAGTAAATAAATAAATAATAAAAATGATTTAATCAATGCAACACACATACATACACATATAAGTTATAATTGTAATTCATAAGAATAATATTAATTATAACTATAAATTAATAATTAATAAAAATATTATTAATTCGGTTAAATAAATAATAAATGGATATAGATAATATTGATTTTAATGATGAATAAATAGTTTGCAAGAATAATATTAATTATAATAACTATTATTACAAGTAATGGTAATATTTATGTAACCTAAAATAGTTAATAACAATAAAATTAATTGTAAAGATAAGTAAATAAATAAATAATAAAAATGGTTTAATCATAATTATAAATAATTAATTAATGATATATATATATATATATAAGTTATTATTATAATTCATAAGGATAATATTAGTTATAACTATAAATTAATAACTGATATAAATGAATTTGGTTAAATAAATAATAAATGGATACAAATAATATTGATTTTAATGATAAATAAATATTTTAATGATAAATTTATTGATATATAAATTGTTTATAAAATTAATATTACTCATAATTATAAATAATAATGTTAATTATAATTATAGATAATTTATAATAATATTATTTTTAATAATTATTAATTATAATTAATAAAATATTATTAGTTTGATTGTAATTAATTAAATAAAAAAATAATATTAATTCTAGCTATAATAAATTACTTAACAATGATACTATTAAGTGTAATGATAAGTTAATAGTTATTAAAATTAATGCTAATCTTAATTTTAA
Source organism: Tamarix chinensis (assembly GCA_030549775.1). Lineage (NCBI taxonomy): Eukaryota > Viridiplantae > Streptophyta > Magnoliopsida > Caryophyllales > Tamaricaceae > Tamarix > Tamarix chinensis. The sequence goes on from CM060172.1 coordinate 84,052,095, forward strand.
ATAATTAATCGATACAAATAAAATATTTATTATAATCCTTATTGGTAAATTCATAAGGATAGTATTTAGTATTGTTATAAATTAATAACTATTAAAAATATTTTTATTCATAATTATATATAATTAATCAATATAAATAATATTAATTTTAATGATATATAAATTGTTTGTTAGATTAATATTAATCAGAATTATAATTTTTGTTTAATTATAATTGTAAAGAAATAATGAATATAAATGTTATTAGTTATAATTTTTAATGATAATTAATAAAAATATTATCAGTCTTGATTGTAATTTAATAATCAACACAAGTAATTATAATTAATTAATTAATAGTAATAATAATATCAATTGTAATGATAAATTAAGAAATATTGAAAATTATATTAATCATAAGTATAAATAATCAATAAATGCAAACAATGTTAATCATAATTCTATATAGAAAATTAATAAGGATAATATTTATTATAACTATAAATTAAATAATTAATACAAAATTATTAATCATAGTTGTCAACAATTAATTAATATTAAGTTTATTGATATATAAATTATTTACACAAATAGTATTCATTATAATTATAATTAGTTTATTATTACATATAATCTGAATTATAATTGTAAGTAAATTATTAATAAACAATACTAATTTTATTCATAAATGATTAATAAGATTAAAAAAATCTATCAGGTTAAATCTATGAATAAATATAAAATTAATTATCAGATTATGTCTTATTAAAATTTTGAGTTGACAAATACTATTTATTCTTCATCAACTTTGATACAAAAATGAGATATGTATACTAAATATTATTATTACTCAGATATGGCTCATATGGGTTACCAAAGAAAGAGTTCTATTGAAGCATCTGCATACCATCTCTTCATGTTGATGTGAAGCATGTTTGTCACACGCTATGAATCATTTATATGCCTGTACGAATATTATGTCCTTCCATCTCAACTTAAATAATTTGCAATGTTACCCTGGCCTGTTTCTGTGGGTGGAGCATATGCTACAACAAGTGGGATATTCGTGATTGGATATCCTAATTTTTTTTAAAAAATATCCAAAATTTCGTATAAATAAATAAATAAACTATCAAATCACTGGAACCTTCGAACAAACACAAATGAGACGTATTAGATAAAAAATTATTCGTTCAAAAAATAATATATTGATTCAATTTGATTCGATATGATCTAATGATGTGATTTGAGTCTAAATAACATTACATTCAATTAGTATTCCTAAATTTTGGATAACATTTAAATATTTATTCAAAATAATAATTAAAAAGTATAAAATTTACTTACAATAAACACTTGATTTTAAGTTGCACACATGTATATGCTTGTATATAATAAAATTTTATGAAAAATTAATAGTGTTTAAAGTATATATATGTATATAATTTATTGAATTTGACATTATCTATTTTTGTCGGATCACATATCCAATTTATTTAATCTTTTATCCATTGGATTGGTTATTTGATTTTAAAAAAAATATCGGATTGATTATTTGACTTTTTTGAATTAGATCAATTCGGATATTGGATCCAATCTTCAAATATCGACTAACATGAAGAGCCCTAACTATAATGATGTTTGTTACAGCTTCTCCATGTTTCAAGGAACTTGGTCTCCATCAAATTCAAACGAACAACATACTGGACTAAGCATGACCGCTTGCTTGCTTTCTATTTGTAGGTCCATTCCAGAAATTTACCCAGATTACCATGATCAAACCATTGACCGGGCAAATGTATTACGAAAAGGTGACTGAGAATTGTGTTGCAATTTGGAAGTCACTTGGAATCTACACAGATGCAGAAGTAAAGGCCACCAAGAAGTTCCAAGAGGTATTGAAGGATCAGACATTCCCACCTGGGACCTCTATTTTATTTACCCACTCTCCTGAGGGATCTTTAACGGTGAGTAAAGTTAAAGCTTATTATGATGCATTCTTCTCTATGGAAGAAGTATGTACTATATCTAGAGATGCTTTTTCTTCGTGAAGTGAGGTTTTCATGGTTAATACTTTGGGTCTTTCCCTTTGACATCATACAGATAGGGTTCTCGAAGCATGATTCTATTCCGGAATCTGGAACTGCAGTCATAGAGAACAAGCATTTGTCTGAGGCAGTGTTGGAGTCCATAATTGGAGAGCATGGAGTTTCTCCTGCCGCGAAGCAGAATTTGGCTGCCAGAATCTCAGGGTTGTTGAATGAGAAGGTTAATGACGATGAAAAGCTAGTAACAGAGAGTGAGAAGCTTTGAAAAATGGTAGGGAGCCATGGCTTTTAGTATCCAGTATCTAGTCAGACATCGGTCCTTCCCAAAATTCTGTGTGTTATATTAATCATGTTGCTTGGATATGACGTGGTGTGAGTTGTAAACGTTTCATGTTCGTCTATGTTAATTGTGGTTCTCAATAAATTACAGCCTCTCGTTTGATCCTTTATGATCGTCTCTGCTAAACCGTGACTTGAGTTCTTAATATTATATTCCTTTCGTTTTATGATAGAGTTTATGTTTTAAATGTCCGAGTTGGACGTTTTAAAAAGTATTAAAATTCAAAATAAATAATTTTTAAGTTGATTAAAATATTTGTATTGAAACTTAGGCAATTTTTTGTTATGTAGCAACTATTTAGAATAAGTATTTAGAAGCATAAAATAAAAGCTTTTAATTTTCTTCCAATTTTACCCTTATGTACTGTGCCTTCCCAGTTTTTTTTTTCTTTTTTCTTTTCTCTACCTGTCCCTCGCAAAAGAGCAACAACCAAAGCACGAGAAAAAAAAAACAAAAACGATTAGCTGTGTGAGGGAGGTGCACTTGGTGGGTTGAATTACGTGAAAGAGTCGCGTTTTGGTATGGTGTAGTAAGCATGTGGTCTTCACATTGGCATTGGAAGGACAACGTGAGATGTTCACGTTGGTTGGGGTAGTGCTATGTGAAGGTTTGTTGTAGGAGGTTTGGGTGGTGAAGTGGGAATGGTTGCGTGACGCTACTAAAGGTGTGCAAATGAGGTGTTTTGGTCGAGGATGGTGGTGTAGCTTGAGGCGCACTATGCCGGACGGCGATTGCTATGAGAAAAATGGTGGAACTATGGGGGGAAAAGGTGTAAAAGAGTGCTGAAAAAGATAGAAGAGGTTGGAGTTTTGGTTGGCGAAGTAATAAATGATGGAAGAATGAAGGGAGGAGCATATGGCAAATGATGGCGTGCGAAAGGGTTGGTGTGAGAGAGTTCGGAAAAAGTGAGAGGTACATGTCCGTGACATCAAACAAGACATGGCCCCATGGGTGAGATTTGGCGTGAAGCCTAATGGTTAGAGTACCAACCTGGGGAGGGTTTGGTTGGGACAAGGGGATGGCTGCATATAGGGTTGTTGACGAACCGAATCAAGCCGAATCTTCTCTGGCTCGATTCGGCTCGTTAAATTTTTTGTAAGGCTCGAGTTCGGCTCGAGCTCGAATCGAGTCAAGTATTTGAGGCTTGAGTTCGGCTCGAAAAAAGCTCGCGAGCTATTCGACTCAGTTCTGTTTAATGAAAACGAACCAAATCGGCTCGGTTCGTTGGGCTTGGCTCGTGGTTCGATTTGTGGCTCGGTTTGGCTCGGTTCGTTTTAATTTTAAACAAGCCAAACCGGCTCGGTTTGGTCGGCTCGATTTGTTCGGCTCGTTTATTAGAAAATTTGTGCAAGTTCAATTTGTTTATAATTCAGCACCTCAGCAGGTTACAAGTCAATGGTCCATAAAATTTAATACAACAAGCTACATGCCAACCACTAATACCATTGCAGATTCAGAATCAAAAATGAATAAAGCATAGATTTATTCAACAAATTTAATAATAAACATCAATAATAAACTATCGAGGGCGGGATTTGATTTATTCCCTCGCAAACTCAAGGCATCTATGTTTATTATTGATAACTCAAGCCATCAAAAAAAATTTAATGCAATATACCTCACAATACACAGTAAAACAGAGTTAGGTTAAGTCTGTAGTATATGGTCGGTTTTCAAGCGGGATTCGGGACGGGACTCGCGATCGGAGAAGACTGCACTGTAGTGGTGCAGTGGTGGTCCTGGTGGAGGGGCGACGTCGCGAGGGAGAGGGAGAGGGCAGACCGGCAGAGGGCTTGAGCCGCTCAAGATGTGCAGATCTAGAGGGCGTCGCTGGCCTGGCTCGTTGCGCCTGCGGGAGCGGGACCTGCGGCTGAGTGCTCGACTGTGCTGCTCCTGCTCGTGCCAGGCCTGTGCTGCTGTGCTTGTGGCTGTGCGTGAGAGGTGCCGACGTGTCGTGCGTCGTCTTCGATTTTTCTCCTGGTGGCTGGTAGTGGTTGACTGGTCGGGAGACTCGGGACGGGGACTGGGGAGTCGGTGAGGAGGGCAGACCGTCACGGGGTCGAGGGTCGAGCAGTCGAGGCCTCGAGGGGACTGGGGAGTGGGGAGTCGGTGGCGCCCGTCTGGAGTCTCTGGAGTCTGGACTCCAAAGTAAAACACACAGGATGACAGGAAAGAAAGTAACACACACAGCACAGGACGGGAACATCGGGAAGAGTTCAAAAAAAAAGCCTGTGTGGGCTGACTGGTTGTGTGACCTGTGTCCCTCGACCGCTCGACGAGACGAGCCCGGGCCGCCCCGGTTCAACAGTATTTACACTTCAAAAATTATGAAGATTATTTTTAGTAAAAAAAACTTATAAAAATTATTTTTGTTAAAAAAAGACTTAAATTATGAGAATTATTTGTAAAAAAAATAATTAGTTCTTTTTTACTTTATTTTATATTTGTATATATTTTCAAAACTTATTTGATAAACGAGCAAACGAGCCGAATTCGAGTCGGGTTCGAATCAAGCCGGTTTACGAGCTAACGAGCCGAGTCAACCTAGGCTTGAGTTTGGCTCGTTAAATAAACGAGCCTAAGATCGAGGCTTGGATTTGATTTGTTTATCTAATCAAGCGACCCGAGTCGAGCCATTAATGAGCCGAGCCGAGCCGGCTCGCGAGTCGGCTTGATTTGTCAACAGTCCTAGCTGCATAGGTAAGAAAACGAGGAGCAAGAAAAAGATAAAAAGGAAAAGAAAAGGAAGAGCTTAGAGTTTGGTTGAAAGTTAGGATTAATGAATTAGGAAAATATTAAAATACTAATTATTCAGAATTAGAGTTAAGTTAAATTCGGAATATTGCATCTATAAATATATAGCCAATTAAAATATATTAAATAAGATTAAAAATAATATTTATAACTGTAAAAAATCATGTTAAAATAAGTAAAATAAGAAGAGGTTAGTTTATAATAAACTAGAAGATACTCTTTTAACCTTTTAAAAGTTATCTTACTTATCAACTACTAGGTTCGATTCATATTAATTATTATTTTAACAGTTTTAACTTTAATCAAAATAAGTGTTATTTTATAATTTTAAAGTAAAATATTGAATATTTTCACTAATTTATCCTCTATCGTACTTAAATGTTTCTCTCTAATGTTTTATATTTCCCAAGACTTTTCAATAAATATTTGACAATTAGACTCTATTCTCCTTAGCTTATTTTTATAGTTTATAAGATCATATTAGATCAACACTAAGAATATGAAATTATATTATATCAACACAAATAAAAATAAATTAGATCGACACAATAATTAATAATAATAAATTAAAATTTAAAAAATAATTAAAAAGTTCACAATGATAATAAATATTAAGAGTATATAATTTAATAATGTCAATAATAATAACAATTAATAATAAAAATTAATTTAGTAATAATAATTATCATTGATAAAATGAAATAATATTAATATTAATTTTGTACTAATAATATTAAAAAATAATAATTACTTATTAATAATAAAAATAAAAAGAAGAAAAATTAATGGGAACCCCATTAATAGTAATAATTAATTTAACAATATAAATAATGATTCATAATATTAATTAAAAATATTACTATTATTATTATAAATTGTAATATTAATTATAAATAGAAGTATTTTTCTCTAATAATATTAAATAATATGTGGATTAATTTAAATATATAAATAATGTTTATATTAATTTATAATGTAAATAATAATCTTAATAATAATACTAATAAATAATAATCATAATTTTAGTTAATTTTATAATATAAATAATAATAATGATCCATAATAATAACAATTAGTAATATTATTGATTTTTTTAATAATAATAATGATAGGTTTGAAGCAACAATAAGTAATGATGAGAAGATATCAGATTAGTTTAAATTAAATGAGAAAATTAAGTTGAACATAACACACACTTATTATAATTATATTAGTTCGTTCTTAATATATGTGGATGAAGTTAAATTGTTACTTATTATGAAACGGAGGTAGTAATAAAGACTGCATGCAAAGAAACCTTCATTTTTAATTAAAAAGAAAATCATTTTAGTTATAAATATTTTAATTAAAAAGAAGGTCCAAACTTAATTTTTATTTTACCTTATTTTTAAAAAAATTATCTTACATTAAATATTTTATTTTATTTAATGAGGAGTATAATCATAATTTTAAAATTATATTTATTAATTTCTAAAATAGAGTTCAACTTGCTGGAATAAGTTTCTTTCTTTCTTTTAGGAGTAGAGTAATAATACTAAATTCCATCAACCTTATATTTTTGAACTTACCAAATTTAATTAGTTCTTCGGCTAGGTTCTTGATTTCTCCTGATTTACAGTCCATCGATCCCTCTACGGTGAGATCGATTATTATATTACCTCATACTAGGCTCGCTTATAGATTGGAATTAATCACAATTTAAATATTTGAGTGGATATGACATGAGCTTGAATCCACCTTAGCTAACTCTTATGCTATGTTTCAAACACAAGACCCTCCATAATCCGTAATCCAGGTTTAGGAGGAGGCCGATAAAGTATTTCTACGTGCGTATTGATATGAAACAATGACGAAATATTATACGAAGGACATTCTATCATTCTAATGTACAATCAAATTACTAGCTTATAGTTATATATTCTAAGATATATATATATATATATATATATATATATATATATATATATATATATATATATATATATAGATTTAAGCTCCTGTACAAACTATTATTCAAAATATAAATGTAGGAACTCTTAATAACCGTTAGATTTAGAGGATTTAAGGGCTGAGATTAAAATAAATTTAAGTTAAATATATATTAAATCTTGATCGTTGATCAAATACTAATCTAATGGTTATGATTGATTCCTATATACGTATCTTATAAATGGTGTGTATGGGACCTTCACCCTATATATATATATTATATGAAGGACATTCTTCCATATTAACTCAAATAAGTTGAAATGTTACCCCGTTTCTGTAGGTGGGCGGGGAATGTGATGAGTGGCGGCATACAATGACCCATGGGGACGGGGAGAAACGGGGAAACGCCAAATCCCAAAAAATCAGGAAACGGGGATGGGAGGAAACGGAAAATATATATATATATACACTAAATTAGTCTGAAAGATTCGGCGACCAGCACCGGGAGCCGGCAGGAAGCAGCGACCGACAACAACGACTGAAGAAATTGGCGGTGGTTGGTGGTGGTTGCTTAGGCCGAACGACAACGAGCAACGCTGGACGAAGCAAGCTCTAGCGGCGGAGCTGGTGGAGAGATTTTGGGGACAACCAACGACGAGTGGTGGCAGCTGGAGCTCGAGCACAACGACAACAATGGCGACGGAGATTTTTCAGTCAAATTGTGCTCTCCTCGTCGTCCTTGTCACCGTGCAGGTCGATGAAGAGGAGAGGGTTTGGCCTTCTAAGTTTTGAATCGAATGGGGAGAAGGAGGAAGGAACACGGGAGGCCACGTTTGGTTCGGCAGCCGAGTTCAAAACGATGTCGTTTTTTTAACTCTGCCGTTTCGTATCAATTTCAGTGTTTCAGAGCCGTTTCCCATCCCGGGGACATTTTGGGGACTCGAAACGGCTCCAAAAAGCCGTCCCCGTGCATTAGAGGCGGCATATGCTACAAGGATGAATAGTGATATAGCTAGAAATGGAAATGAGTCAAATAACAATCCAGTGGGTTTTGTGCAATCCAAGCCTAAGAGAAATAGGATCAAGTGTCAGTACTTGCAAGATTACATAGCCTAAAAAAGTGTTATTGCATCATGCATTATCATAATAGAGAATATTTATTTGCTGCTATGTAGTTGATGAGCTGTAAGTTTCTAGAAGTATTGAATCATAATTTGTTAAGAGTCTTGGAGATATACGGTAACTGCATGTAACCAAATAGGTTATATAAATTTGGTATTCTGTAATGAAATGGAGGATGAGATGTTAGAATTGAGAGTTAATTTCTAAGGAGCCACCTCTGCTTGAAAGAGGAAAGTTGTGCATGACCCTTGCGTTTGGTGCTCTCATTGAGGGTTTGTCATGGCCAACCAGACTGAAGGTGTCGTGACCCAAGTCAGATCTATGGATGAGCAACTCCAGTAGCTGCAGAAGAGCTCAACTTCCCACCAAGCTACCATCGCCACCCTTACCCAACAATATTACACCGTGCAAACCACCCTTGAAGAAATCCTTTGCCATGTACCACCATAATCTAGTAGTTCAAACACTATTCCTCCAACCACTCCCCCAGCCACTCCATTCTTCCAAACCATCTCCAACAACTTTGAACCTCTGAATCCTAGATCAAATACCCACATTGCCACAAGTCTGGTTTCGGTTCGAAACCTCAAGTGTGAGCTCAATACCTTTGATGGTACAAATCCGTTAGATTGGATTTTCCAAGCAGAACGCTACTTATCATTTCAAACCGTTCTGGAGGAAGCGTCAATTTCTTCATGACTAACCAAGCCCTCAGTTGGTTTCAATGGATGTATCGCATTCAGCAAATTATATCCTAGGAATCACTGGTGCGTGCGATTGAACGACAATTTGGCCCTTCCTCCTACACTAATCATCAAGCTACCCTGTTCAAAAACACCTAAACCACCACTGTTACTGAATATCAAACAACCTTTGAAACCCTCTGCAATCGCATTACAGACTTAAAGTCCACTGCCATCCTAATTGCTTCATTTCATGACATAATCCACAAATATAATGAGAATTACCTATCCTTAAACCACAAACCATTTCTGATGTAATTGGCTTTGCCAAAATAATTGAGGATAAATTTCATGACCCTAGAGCTCCTTTCAATCGACCAAACAACCCCATAATTCCACCCTCCACCTCCCCTTCCATGCACCCACCTCGACCACCACAGCTTTCTCTTCTGCCTATACCTTCACCACAAAAACAGTCTCCACAAGGTTGCAATTTCTCTCACCAGCTTACCCTGACAGAATTGAATACCCGAAAAGCCTGAGGCCTCTATTTCAATTGTGATGAAAAATACTATCTGGGGCATTAGCGTGAGGCACAATAATTCTCGTTACTTGTCAAAGACGAACCCCTGAACGAATTTGTAGCAAATGATCATGGGGAAACACCCAACAAAGGGCAAGACGAGGCATCTGATCCCAAAATATCACTTCATGTATTAACTAGAACCGAAGGGCCTTGCACTCTCTGCTTCACTACCGACATCAATTGTTGTCCAGTTGCTTCCCTTGTGGATTTAGGTAGCACACATAATTACATCCACCCACATATTACAAATTATTTACACCTTTCTATCCTTCAAAAAAATTGTCTTACAGTAATGGTAGGCAATGGTGAGAGATTGAGGATGGAAGGGCAGGTGAAAGGGGTGTCGGTCACCATAAAAGGTGTCGGTTTCCTCAAAAATGTGTATGTATGTCCTTCAACTAGCCCCTTCCCTTCATTAGTATTACTGGAACATAAAAAAGATGGCACATGGAGATTTTGTGTGGATTATAGGGGACTTAATCAAATAACCATCAATGATCGTTTTCCTATTTCAACGGTGGATGAGTTACTAGATGAATTACATGGAGCCACTATATTTTCCAAATTAGACCTACAAGTGGGTATTTTCAAATCCGAATTTACCCGTCCGATATACCCAGAACTGCCTTTTGGACTCATGAGGGCCATTATGAGTTTCTCATAATGCCATTCAACCTCTCCAATGCCCCATCCACATTTCAAGCCATCATGAATGAATTATTCCAATCCTACCTACAAAAATTTATCCTTTTCTCTTTCGATGATATCCTCATTTATAGAATTACCAACCCCACGATCCATACAATTCACTTAAAAATCATCCTCCAACTCTTAGCCTCCAACCATTTTTTTCCAAACTCACTAAATTCACATTCTGCCAACCCCAAGTTGAGTATCTAGGCCACATCATAACAGCCCAAGGGGTGGAAGTCGACCCCAAAAAAATTGAGGCCATCCTACAATGGCCCATCCCTACATTCGTAACAACAGTAAAAGGTTTCCTAGGATTAACTGGTTATTACCAGCATTTTATTAAGGAATATGCATCCCTAGCCTCTCCCCTAACATACCTACTTAAGGGAGACCCAAACAAAAGTTTCTTTTGGTCCAATAAGGCCCAAAAAACTTTTGAATCTCTCCAGAAATCCATGACCTCCACCCTTATATTCTCTCTCCCCAACTTTAGGTTTCCTTTCATGGTTGAAACTGAAACCTCCACCATCGTCGTCGGCATCGTCTTATCTCAACAACAACACCCCATAGCCTACTTCAGCAAACGCATATCCCCTCGACTCTAATATTCCTCCTTCTATACCGGAGAAATGTATGTCATAACCTCTGCTTTGCATAAATGGCATCATTACCTCCTTGGTTGTCTCTTCACCATAGCCACTGATAACCAAAGCTTAAGACAATTCCTCAACCAAACCATCCAAACACTCGAGCAATAAAAATGGCTCACCAAGCTTCTAGGGTATGAATTCGAAATCATCTACAAATTTGGCTCATCAAATCAGGTCGTAGATGCCTTATCCCATTGGTCAACAGAACCTCCAAAGGCTGAATTCAGGGTGTTCTCAACCCCCAATTTCAAGTTTGCTCCAACAAATTTGAGATTATACTACCTCTGACCCTTTTCTTTGTTCCATTATCAAGCAATTGCTGAATGACACTATTAAGGACAACTACATTGAACGCCAAGGAATTGTCTTTCACCACGGTTGCATAATGGTTCCTAATAATTAGGAATTATGCCGCCTTCTTCTTAAGCACTTTCATAGCTCTTTGATTAGTGGCCATTCCGGTGTATCTAAGACCATAGCACAGACCTCCGCAAACTTTTATTGGTCTACACTTACTCAGGATGTTTGAGACTCCATCAAAGATTGTGGAACATGCCTCTAATCTAAAATGGAGACTACTACCGCGAAGGGTCTTCTACAACCTTTGCCATTGTTAGATCGTATTTGGCAAGACATTGCCACATATTTCATCACCCAACTACCACTATCGGCGAGTAAGGAGGTCATTTGGATAATTATTGATTGACTCTCTAAATACGCACATTTTTGTGCTCTACCTTCTGGAGTGAATGATACTAAATTGGCTGATTATTTTGTACAAAAGGTTGTATGCCTCCATGGGTACCCTCGGTCCATTGTGTCTGACCTTAACCCCCTCTTTACTAGTAGTTTTTTGAAAGAATTATGTTTTATATATGGAATTATACTAAGAATGAGTACAACCTACCATCCCTAGATAGATGGGTAGTCAGAGGTTCTCAATCGCTGCTTGGAGACTTAACTTAGAGTTGCAGTAGGAGAGACACCTAAGAAATGGATTGATGTTTTACCATAGGTCAAGTATTGGTATAATGCTTATCAACATATCACCATCGTCATGACACCCTTTCAAGCGGTCTATGGCCGTCCACCTCCAGCCTTGCTTCCTATATTGATGGATCCATAAATCTTGTAGCTCTCGATGCTAACCTGGGTGATCACAAAGATCTCATCCAGTTGTTACGAGCTGCATCAAAAAGCTCGCATTGAGGTTCCACTTGTCCCAAAATAGTCTAGAATATCCTTGTATAGTCTAGATAAGTATGGAAAGATGTATAGGGTTCTACATTCTCTCAAATAGTTCTAGAATTTTCTATAGGGGAATGTCTCTAAATCCTTCTTCACTTGCGTAGATAAGTGTGGATAATTCTAGAAATCCTAAAGGAGATTCTAGAAACACTAATGGACTATTCTAGAAACCTTAATGGACCTATTGGGTCATTCTAGAGAGATCCATTAAGCGTGTATCTAGAATCTACTCGGGGGAGTGGAAGGGGTGGATCTTCTCCTATAAGTAGAGGGGGTAGAAGCATTTGAGAATCATCCGATAAGAGTTGTATTCAGAGCTTCTCTCTCTATAATACAATCTTCCTTTCTCTCTCCAAAAGTTATCTCTTGAGTTCTCTCGTGAATGGTTTGGTCTGATGGTCTAAAAGGCATCCCTAGCTTAAGTGTTGAGTACACTTAAAGTGGAAGGCTGACTTAGTTTCTCAAGGAGTAAGAAAAAACTAACTCTCAAGGAGTGAGAAAAGATTAAGGTCGCACGTAGCTAGACTTAGTGAATAAGTCGATACATGACACGGTGCCTTAAACAATATTTGATTTGTGCCCAAAACAGAATAAAGGACCAAGCAGATAGGCATTGTTTAGATAAGGAATTTCAGGTTGGACAGTGGGTATTTGTCAAGTTACAACCTTACCGTCAACATTCATTGGCAAGGTGCACATCCAATAAACTAGCTAAAAAAATACTTTGGTCCTTTTCAAATAGTTGCAAGGGTTGGGCTTGTTGCATATCGCCTAGCCCTTCTGTAATACCCCAAAATTCTAATCTCCAAAATTATGGCCAAATAAGGAATCATTAGGGAAAAGTGGTTATATAATTTTAATTATTAAAATGTAGAGAGTTAATTAAGGTATATCAAGGGGAAAATAATAAAGGATTTAATTGGAAGAAATTGGGCATTTTTCCTAATTAGCATGGAGGTTAAGGGAATTTATCTAAAATAGCCCAAAATAAGTAAAAAAGGGAATTTAATTAATATTTCATAAAATACTAATACCCTAATTAGCCCAAAAATATCCTAAATAATTCATGAAAAATCCAAAACCCTAAATATATCTTTTATCTTCCTTTTTCCTTTTTCTTTTCCTTCGTTTTCTTTTTCTCCTTCATTTCGCCAGAATTGGGCCTCGCCGGCCCAAACCCTCCTTCCCCTTCCTCGGCCCAGCGTCGCGCGCTGGCCCTCGCCCACCGAGGCTGCAACGACGCGTTTGACGACTGAGGACGCCGAAGCGCCGCGTCGCAGTTATGGAGCCTTATATCCGTTGCCAGCCAACGTCACGACGACGCGCTTCGACCATATAAATTAATAAAACGACGCGTCGAGGTTATACACATTATAACCGTTGCCGACCGGCCGGTTATCCCTCTCTCTTTTCTTCCCTGGACCGCCGGTCCAACCTGCCGCCCGTCGTCTTCTTCCTCGCGCAGGTCTGCAACTCGCAGCCTGCCGCCGCTGACAGCCCTGCCGCCCGGCTGCCTTCCTCCTGCCATTTCCGTCCCTTTCGTTCCCAAAACGACCCAGCAAAATCGTCCTGGCCACCACGCGTCTTGATTCCCTTTCTCTTTTTCGCACACGGCCAAACAGGCCTGCAGGCCACAGACCTGCGAGCGGCTGCCACCGCCGAACGGCAGCCTGCCGCACCTGCCCCCGCGTGCCATCCCTCTCCCGTTCGTCGTTTTCCCCACCACAATCGCCTATAAATACCCCCCCTTAAACGGCCCAGGGCAAGTCCTTCCCTTGGACCTTGCCGAAACCCTGCCTCGCCGCCGCCAGATCAGACGCCCTCTCCGCCGCCTCTAGCAGCCGCCGCGACCACCTCCACGCACCAAAGCCTCCCTTGCACCACCCTCCACGCAGCCAAACCATTGCTGCCTCCGTTCCTACCCCGCACGAACCCCCACAGTCGTGCGAAGGTGCCACCCCAAAGACGCCACCGCCGCCTTGCACCGCCCGTTGCCGCCACTCCCGCCATAACTAACCCCTCCTCCACCTCCCAAACCGACCAGCAGTTCCTCCCCTACCTGCCCATACCCTCCTTACCCCCTGCTCCCTTCTCCACCGGCCTCCACCACTTCCACCACCTTCCTCCTCCTTCGGCCACCGCGTCCGCCGCCGCGCACCGCCTCCCTGCTCACGCCACCACCCCCATTCCACTCCCCTTCACCTGCTGATTCTCCTCCCCACCTCAAACTTCTTCTTTTCTCCTCCCATCTAACCACCACCTTGATCTTTTTCCTTCTCTTCCTCCTCCACCGCCGCCGCCGTCGCCGCCACGCGCCGCCGCCGGACCACCACCGACCCTAGGTGGTTATCCACTCATCCAAACCCTAACCCCTTTCTTTTATATAAATGCTAATATTTTCTACTAATATTAATACTAGTATACTTATAATTATTACTATTATCCTTATCATTATTCTTTTATTATTATTAATATTGTTATTATTCTTATTATTGTCATTATTATTATTACCTTTATTTTTATTATCATTTCTGATATTGCGACTCATGATATTAAAGTTATCATTTTTACCATACAATTATCTCTTGGAACCCTAACTCCTATTATGCTTAACTTTAGTTTATTTTATAAGTGTTAATATTAACAACCCTACTATTATTATTATTATTATCCCTATTACCTTACTAAGGTCATTATTATTAATACTTAACCATACTAGGTTATTATTATTGTTATTATTATTGCTAGGGTTCTATTACTTGAAACATAAGTGTCACTATTAGTGGGCTTATTATAATTATTATTATTATCACTATTTTACTGTGACTAGTGAACACTAGTATTATAAGAATGGAACTAATGGGCTTAATAATAATATAAGTGTAACGATAGGTATTAGAAATAAACATATTTTTTGACTACTAATATTTAGTATACTAATGCTAAGGTAAAAACCCTAGTTTTGTATAAAACCCTTTTTAGTAATAAAAACCCTAACTTTAAACTAGCATGAGGATTTATAGTAACTAGTAGGGGAACTAATACTTAGCATTTTTCCTTTTTATAGGTAACCCCGACCAAATCCCTAAGGAGCTAGAGGGGCGTGCTCCAAGCCCGGCGCCTATCTAGGTAAGGACGAAGCTATGGCCTTGTGCTATGTGTAATATTATGTGTTGGTGAATGATGAGTATGCCATGTTGATGAATGATGAGTATGCCATGTGGATGTGTATTATGCATGTGTTATGAGTAACCTGTCTTGTGTAGCGCAGCATGGATCATGAGGTATGTCGTGTGTCCTATAATATACGTGTGTGAAATGTTCCATGTTTGTTATTGATGTTGATGATGTGACTTGTTATGGCCCTCTAGGACATGCATGCTAGGGTTTTGGGTAGCATGAAATGATAATAAAAGAACAACGGGGAGGTGGACGTTTGGGAAGTTTGCATGGGGGGAACTAGACCTTGCATGGACATGGTTCTTACGTGGGGAAAGTGAATTTGGATTGTACGTAAGAGTCTTGGAGAGTCTTAGAGTGATTGGATACTCGGTATGAAAATAGTGCGTGGGTTGGCGCATAAGAGACCTGATTAGGGTTTTGTGAGTAAGTGTGTTGGGAAGTCTGCATGGAATCTTTAAAGTCTGCATGGGAATGAATCTTACGTGAGGAAAGCTTATTTAGGAAGTAGATAAGATGATACCAAGGTTATGGATCCATTGGAGACTTGGGTGCAAAATTTTACGTGGGTCGGTGTAAGAGTGCCTAAGGGTTCCAGTTAGGGTTTTTGGGAGGAAATGAGCATTTTGAGGGGTACAAGGGGAAAGATGATCAATGAGGGATGGAGTATGGGGTTGAGGGTGAAAACTCACTTGTATAAAGGATGGGTGAGGGTTTCTAGATGAAAGAAGATATTTTGGGGCGAAAGAGGGAGGTTACTTGTTGAAGAAGTAAAGTGCTAGGGTTGGTGCAGCCAACTAGGGTTGACATGGTCGATTAGGGTTGGAGTGGCCAACTGGGGTGCTGTTAGTCACATGTGAACTTGGGAGATAAAGGAATACATTTGGGGAAATTCCTAATAAAGAATGAGGTGCGAGATAGAGAATAATGTAGCGTTTGGGTGAGTGAGAAAGGGGTTGGGCCACATAGGTCCAATTAGGGTATCCGAGGAGGAACCCTAGAGGGATGAGAATATGCAGAGGCGATATCATGTGTTGGGATGGCCTATATCCTTGGGGTTTGTGTCTTACTATATGCCACTTTACCTAAGTCTACGGGGGGATGGATGTCGGGAGTGAGAAGAGGTGCGGGTCTCAAAATATGGGACGGTCCCTCTAGAGGGGAAAGAGGTAGAGTATCAACCGCATGCATGTCAAGGGTGTGACGTGATTTAATAAGACACGGATAAGACATTAACTATGTAAAGCGAAAGATTGTTGAGCCGAACCCAGACCGGTCCACCGGCAAATAATAGTGGCCAGGAGCCGGGGTGCCCTGGAGACCAGTCCACCGGCAAATAATAGTGGTCAGGAGCGTTCTGCCCTGAGTGTATACCTTCCGGTCCACCGGCTATAATAGTGGGGGATTTCGTGCTCGACAAACCAAAGTAAGTTAAACCATGGAAAATGCACTAAGCACTTACAGCGAAACACCATGTGAGTCGGGGCCAGACCGGTCCACCGGCAAATAATAGTGGCCAGGAGCATCTTGCCCTGGAGACCGGTCCACCGGCAAATAATAGTGGTCAGGAGCGTTCTGCCCTGAGTGTATATTTTCCGGTCCACCGGCTATAATAGTGGGGTTCCCGCACTCACATGGACTACTAAGGAATACGTGTGGAATTGGACCTATTATTAATGTGAATAAAGAGTAAGTCACCGGGAAAGTAACCAGACTTCATCATGTGTGTTATCGTACATCACCTACGTGTTATGCGTGCATTATGTGTTCTATGTGTTGGCCGTTAGCTCGTCTGTTACCTTACTCAGTACGTAGCGTACTGATCACCCGTTTCATGGGTGCTGCTCATTCCCACGAGCAGAAGACCCATCTGACCTTGTGCAGGTAGGAGATCATGTCTTCGATGCCTACGATACCTACGAGGCATCGGATGGGACCGAGTGTTGAGCCTATCCTGGTTGGGGCCGAGAGCGAGATCGCCGGACTCTTTTACTATCCTAGTTTCTGTCTATCTCGAGATGCCGCATTTGTATTACGTTCGTATTTTGGAGTGGGACTCCTAAGTTGTAATCTTAAACAATACACTGGCTGTGGTCGACTCTTGTTTCTTGAATGATTTATGATGGCTATGAACTTATATTTTTGGAAGGTTCTTGTTAACGATGGTTTGATTTAGCCTTAGCACTTAGTATCGGGACGGTATGAGTGAACCGGACCGGTACTAAGTGTGGCGGTAATACCCCCAAGTTTACGGTTTTAAATCTTCCGCTTTGTTAAACCTTTCGATTTAAACGAAATTTTTCAGTAGTAAATTTGGGGGTGTTACAAGTTGGTATCAGAGCCGTTGATCCAGTCGGACACGCTCTTTTGTTTTCAGAACATAAAGTATTACAATGTTTTCAACCGATTTCAAAGTGTTTTCACACCCAAATAAAATTCCTCTGTTTTAAAACCTCCGAGTCCGGCTCCAGTGAGGAATCGAGGGGTAGGTTAGTAATGTTCCTAAATGAGTAGCGTAACCGTAGTGTAATTGGTTATCTCCCGGTCGTGACCCTAGTTATAGGAAAGAAATTCTTGGTACTTTCCCTTTAAGGGGGTAGTAGCATACCCTGATTATTGCAAACCAATGGCCCCCTTTCTAACATTACCTCCTCCCCTTGTAGTTATCAATGACGGGGAACGGTCGAGCCGCACGCTTGGAGGATGCCATCGGGGCATTCATGGAGTTCATCCAGCGCAACCACCAGCCGGAGGGCGCAGGAGAGGATTGGCTCAGGAGAGTCACCGGACACCACCCACCCACGTACTCCGGAGAGGAGGACCCCGTGGTCCTCGAAGGATGGATCAGAGACATGGACCGCACATTCGAGGCGGTGGGTTGCCCGGCAGTTCGCCAGCCCAGCATAGCCGCCTACTTCCTGAGGGGCGTGGCTGACACTTGGTGGGTGGAGTATCGAGCCCGGAACGGTCCCCCGGAGAATTGGGAAGAGTTCAAGACTGCTCTCCGTGCCAGGTTTTACCCGGAGAGTCTAAAGAGGGATAAGATGCGGGAGTTCATGCAGCTCACGCAAGGATCCATGACTGTGCGCCAGTACTATGCTCGCTTCACCGAGCTACTGCGCTTCGCTCCGGGGATTGCAGCTAATGAGGCCACTGTGGTTTTCCAGTTCGAGCAGGGGTTGAGTTTCGGTATCCGGAGGATGATGGGGGCGGTTCCATTCACCGACCTTGCGACCCTCTACGAGCGCGCCTGCCTCGCCGCCACTCTCGTTCAGGAGCAGACCAGCATCCTCGGGAAGAGGAAACCCGAGAGCCAGGGTTCGGGAAGCAGAACCCAGACAGGATTTGGAGGACAGAGGGGACCCCCGCCAAGGGACCAGAGTTGGGGCCAGGGACTCCCAGAAGGGTTTCTGTGTAGACGTTGTGGCCGCCGCCACCCCGGCCGGGATTGTAGAGGGAGCCTTGTCACTTGCCAGAACTGTGGCAAGCGAGGCCACAGGACATTTGAGTGTCGGGGACCCCCACGTGCGCATCCATATCAGCCTCGACAGACCCCACCGGGGGGAGCTTTGATTCCCCAGCAGCAGGCGTATCATCAGCACCTCCAGACCACAGGGCCACCGCATTATCAGCGAGCACCTACCTCAGCCGGTGCCACCGCTAAAGGGGTCAGGGGAGGACCTCAGGGACCCAGGACCTACCCTCAGCAGGGAGGCCAGTCAGGCGGGCGCCTGAACGTGATCAGCCAGGCTGAGGCCGATCGCCAGATCGATGTCATCACGGGTATGTTCACGGCTTGCTCTCTACCCGTGCATGTGTTATTTGATTCGGGTGCCACCATGTCTTTCATCTCATCTACTTTTGCCGCTAAGGCGGGGTTATTGCCTGCTTCTAGAGTTGATTTGTCTGTGATGTTGCCCTCCGGGGATAGAGTGGACTGTAGTTGTGTGTACTCTGAGGTGGCCTTAGTCATAGGCGGGGTAGACTTCCTAGTGGACTTGATTGGGATGGACTTGAAGGAGTTCGATATGATTCTGGGGATGGACATGTTGGGAAGGTATAAAGCCGTCATCGACTGTGCCCAGGAGCGCGTGATCCTACGGGGTCCGAAAGGAGTTAGGGTTTCCTACCGACGGACTCAGCCAGGACCCACCACCAGAGTAGTAACAGCAGTGACCCTGCACGCCTTGGTCCAAAAGGGGAACCCCTTATACTTGTGCAGTGTTCAGGAGTTGAACGAGGACGTGACCGCCCTGGATGATATCCCGATAGCCCGAGACTTTCCAGATGTATTTCCAGAGAAGATACCGGGCATGCCCCCAGCACGAGAGATCGACTTTAGAATCGAGTTGGTACCGGGAGCTGAGCCTATCACGAGGGCACCCTACCGGATGGCACCGGTGGAATTAAAGGAGCTAAAGGCCCAATTAGAGGAGTTACTTGAGCATGGGTACATCCGACCAAGTGTGTCCCCCTGGGGAGCACCGGTTTTGTTTGTGAAGAAGAAGGATGGTAGCCTCCGCCTTTGCATCGACTACCGAGGACTGAACCAGTTGACGGTGAAGAACCGGTATCCACTCCCAAGGATTGACGACCTCTTTGATCAGTTGAAGGGAGCCACGATATTCTCTAAGATCGACCTGAGGTCAGGGTATCATCAGTTGAGGATCGCGGATACTGATATTATGAAGACCGCCTTCCGGACTCGTTATGGACACTATGAGTTCACAGTAATGCCCTTCGGACTCACGAATGCACCTGCTGTTTTCATGGACCTGATGACGAGAATTTTCAGGCCTTTCCTTGACCAGTTTGTAGTGGTGTTCATAGACGACATTTTGGTGTACTCGCGAGAGAAGGAAGAGCACGAACGACACCTCCGCACTATTCTGGGCCTTCTGAGGGAGCATCGTCTGTACGCCAAATTATCTAAGTGCGGGTTTTGGCTCCAGGAGGTGGCCTTCTTAGGGCACATAGTGTCAGCAAGGGGAGTGGCAGTGGACCCTGCCAAGGTTGTGGCCATCACAGAATGGAAGCCCCCTACGACCGTGTCAGAAGTTAGAAGTTTTCTGGGATTGGCCGGGTACTACAGGAGGTTTGTACAGAATTTCTCGAGGATTGCCCGACCGCTAACCAACCTGTTGAAGAAGACCACTAAGTTTCAGTGGGATGAGGCATGCGAGGGAGCATTTCAGGAGTTGAAGAAAAGGCTGACCACCGCACCGGTATTGACCCTACCAGAGGGAACTGAGGAGTTTGAGGTGTTCAGTGATGCCTCTAAACACGGGCTTGGGTGTGTATTGATGCAGAGGGGTAAGGTAGTTGCGTATGCATCCCGTCAGCTGAAGCAGCATGAGCAGAACTACCCTACCCATGACCTAGAGCTAGCCGCGGTGGTTTTTGCCTTGAAGATTTGGAGGCACTACTTGTATGGGGCAAAGTGTAGGTTTTTCACAGACCACAAGAGCCTCAAGTACATCTTCACCCAGAAGGAGCTTAACATGAGGCAGAGGAGGTGGCTAGAGCTTGTTAAGGACTACGACATCGAGCTGATATACCATGAGGGTAAGGCCAACGTGGTGGCAGACGCTCTGAGTCGGAAGACCTCCCACTCCACTCCAAGTCGAGTGGTTGCAGATAAGGTTCTAGGTGAGCTGTCAGGACTGGAGGTGGAGCTGATTCCACAAGGAGGCCTAGAGGCCCGTATGAGTGCCTTAACGCTCACCCCTACCATCTTCGAGGAGATCCGGACTAGTCAGGAAGGGGACAGCAAGTTGGATAGGATCAGGAAAAAGGTACAGGAAGGCCATGCAGAAGGATTCCGCATCCACGAGGATGGCAGCCTCCGGTTCAAGGGTCGGTGGTGTGTGCCCCGGAAGTGTTCAAAGCTGAAGCGTCGTATCATGGAGGAAGGGCACCAGACTCCTTATTCTGTTCACCCCGGGGGAGATAAGTTGTATAAAGACTTAAAGGAGATCTACTGGTGGCCCCGCATGAAGCGGGAGGTCGCGGAGTTCGTGTCTCGATGCCTGATATGCCAGAAGGTTAAGATTGAGCACCGGAGACCGGCAGGGTTGCTCCAGCCCTTAGAGGTACCGAGATGGAAGTGGGACTCCATCTCTATGGATTTCGTCAGTGGATTGCCGAGGACTAAGAGTGGGTGCGACACCATCTGGGTGATCGTGGACAGATTGACAAAGTCAGCAGTATTCATTCCGATGAGATCCACGTGGAGCATGGATCAGTTAGCAGGGGCATACATGAAGTTTGTAGTCAGCCGTCACGGGGTCCCAGCAGACATTGTATCAGACCGGGATTCGAGATTTGTCTCCCATTTTTGGGGAAAGTTGCAGGAAGTCTTGGGGACGAAACTAAAGATGAGCACAGCCTTCCATCCGGCCACTGATGGGCAGACGGAGCGAACTATACAGACTTTGGAGGACATGCTAAGGGCATGTGTACTGGACTTTCAGGGTAGTTGGGAAGATCGTTTGCACCTGATTGAGTTCTCCTACAACAACAGCTACCACGCTAGCATCGGGATGGCCCCCTTCGAAGCCTTATACGGGCGGAAGTGTCGGACCCCCTTGTGTTGGAGTGACATTAGTGAGAGTATAGTGTTGGGGCCTGAGATGATAGAGGAGATGACCCAACAGGTTCGGCAGATTCAGGACCGAATGAGGATAGCCCAGAGCAGACAAAAGAGTTATGCGGACCAGAAGCGTCGAGAGGGTGACTTTGAACCTGGGGAGAGAATATTGTTGAGGGTCTCTCCCACGAAGGGTGTTCAGAGATTCGGTAGGAAAGGAAAGCTGAGCCCGAGGTACATTGGCCCCTTTGAGATCTTGGAGCGAATAGGTGAGGTGGCTTATCGAATAGCTCTCCCTCCAGAGTTAGCCCGAGTCCATAATGTGTTCCATGTCTCCCAGCTACGGAGGTACGTTGCCGACCCCTCCCACGTGATCCGGCCAGACGAAGTAGAATTGGACGACTCCTTGAGTTATGAAGAGCGACCGGTACGGATTCTGGATACCAAGTTAAGGAAGACTCGTACGAGTTCGGTGCCTTTGGTCAAGGTCTTATGGAGTCGACACGGGAATGAAGAAGCTACCTGGGAGACCGAGAAGGATATGCGGGAGGCATATCCCGAGCTCTTCGTCACAGGTTAGAACCTCTACTTACCTAGTGTAGCCCTAAGGGGGTAGTTGAGATAGGTGGCCTAAGATGGACTATTATAAGCATTAGAGTTTTTCCGAAACTAACCCTAAGGAACTGCAGGAGACTTCGGGGGCGAAGTCTGTTTTTAAGGGGGTAGTGATGTAATACCCCAAAATTCTAATCTCCAAAATTATGGCCAAATAAGGAATCATTAGGGAAAAGTGGTTATATAATTTTAATTATTAAAATGTAGAGAGTTAATTAAGGTATATCAAGGGGAAAATAATAAAGGATTTAATTGGAAGAAATTGGGCATTTTTCCTAATTAGCATGGAGGTTAAGGGAATTTATCTAAAATAGCCCAAAATAAGTAAAAAAGGGAATTTAATTAATATTTCATAAAATACTAATACCCTAATTAGCCCAAAAATATCCTAAATAATTCATGAAAAATCCAAAACCCTAAATATATCTTTTATCTTCCTTTTTCCTTTTTCTTTTCCTTCGTTTTCTTTTTCTCCTTCATTTCGCCAGAATTGGGCCTCGCCGGCCCAAACCCTCCTTCCCCTTCCTCGGCCCAGCGTCGCGCGCTGGCCCTCGCCCACCGAGGCTGCAACGACGCGTTTGACGACTGAGGACGCCGAAGCGCCGCGTCGCAGTTATGGAGCCTTATATCCGTTGCCAGCCAACGTCACGACGACGCGCTTCGACCATATAAATTAATAAAACGACGTGTCGAGGTTATACACATTATAACCGTTGCCGACCGGCCGGTTATCCCTCTCTCTTTTCTTCCCTGGACCGCCGGTCCAACCTGCCGCCCGTCGTCTTCTTCCTCGCGCAGGTCTGCAACTCGCAGCCTGCCGCCGCTGACAGCCCTGCCGCCCGGCTGCCTTCCTCCTGCCATTTCCGTCCCTTTCGTTCCCAAAACGACCCAGCAAAATCGTCCTGGCCACCACGCGTCTTGATTCCCTTTCTCTTTTTCGCACACGGCCAAACAGGCCTGCAGGCCACAGACCTGCGAGCGGCTGCCACCGCCGAACGGCAGCCTGCCGCACCTGCCCCCGCGTGCCATCCCTCTCCCGTTCGTCGTTTTCCCCACCACAATCGCCTATAAATACCCCCCCTTAAACGGCCTAGGGCAAGTCCTTCCCTTGGACCTTGCCGAAACCCTGCCTCGCCGCCGCCAGATCAGACGCCCTCTCCGCCGCCTCTAGCAGCCGCCGCGACCACCTCCACGCACCAAAGCCTCCCTTGCACCACCCTCCACGCAGCCAAACCATTGCTGCCTCCGTTCCTACCCCGCACGAACCCCCACAGTCGTGCGAAGGTGCCACCCCAAAGACGCCACCGCCGCCTTGCACCGCCCGCTGCCGCCACTCCCGCCATAACTAACCCCTCCTCCACCTCCCAAACCGACCAGCAGTTCCTCCCCTACCTGCCCATACCCTCCTTACCCCCTGCTCCCTTCTCCACCGGCCTCCACCACTTCCACCACCTTCCTCCTCCTTCGGCCACCGCGTCCGCCGCCGCGCACCGCCTCCCTGCTCACGCCACCACCCCCATTCCACTCCCCTTCACCTGCTGATTCTCCTCCCCACCTCAAACTTCTTCTTTTCTCCTCCCATCTAACCACCACCTTGATCTTTTTCCTTCTCTTCCTCCTCCACCGCCGCCGCCGTCGCCGCCACGCGCCGCCGCCGGACCACCACCGACCCTAGGTGGTTATCCACTCATCCAAACCCTAACCCCTTTCTTTTATATAAATGCTAATATTTTCTACTAATATTAATACTAGTATACTTATAATTATTACTATTATCCTTATCATTATTCTTTTATTATTATTAATATTGTTATTATTCTTATTATTGTCATTATTATTATTACCTTTATTTTTATTATCATTTCTGATATTGCGACTCATGATATTAAAGTTATCATTTTTACCATACAATTATCTCTTGGAACCCTAACTCCTATTATGCTTAACTTTAGTTTATTTTATAAGTGTTAATATTAACAACCCTACTATTATTATTATTATTATCCCTATTACCTTACTAAGGTCATTATTATTAATACTTAACCATACTAGGTTATTATTATTGTTATTATTATTGCTAGGGTTCTATTACTTGAAACATAAGTGTCACTATTAGTGGGCTTATTATAATTATTATTATTATCACTATTTTACTGTGACTAGTGAAC
This sequence comes from Tamarix chinensis, assembly GCA_030549775.1. NCBI lineage: Eukaryota > Viridiplantae > Streptophyta > Magnoliopsida > Caryophyllales > Tamaricaceae > Tamarix > Tamarix chinensis. The sequence goes on from CM060172.1 coordinate 84,076,679, forward strand.
ACTAGTATTATAAGAATGGAACTAATGGGCTTAATAATAATATAAGTGTAACGATAGGTATTAGAAATAAACATATTTTTTGACTACTAATATTTAGTATACTAATGCTAAGGTAAAAACCCTAGTTTTGTATAAAACCCTTTTTAGTAATAAAAACCCTAACTTTAAACTAGCATGAGGATTTATAGTAACTAGTAGGGGAACTAATACTTAGCATTTTTCCTTTTTATAGGTAACCCCGACCAAATCCCTAAGGAGCTAGAGGGGCGTGCTCCAAGCCCGGCGCCTATCTAGGTAAGGACGAAGCTATGGCCTTGTGCTATGTGTAATATTATGTGTTGGTGAATGATGAGTATGCCATGTTGATGAATGATGAGTATGCCATGTGGATGTGTATTATGCATGTGTTATGAGTAACCTGTCTTGTGTAGCGCAGCATGGATCATGAGGTATGTCGTGTGTCCTATAATATACGTGTGTGAAATGTTCCATGTTTGTTATTGATGTTGATGATGTGACTTGTTATGGCCCTCTAGGACATGCATGCTAGGGTTTTGGGTAGCATGAAATGATAATAAAAGAACAACGGGGAGGTGGACGTTTGGGAAGTTTGCATGGGGGGAACTAGACCTTGCATGGACATGGTTCTTACGTGGGGAAAGTGAATTTGGATTGTACGTAAGAGTCTTGGAGAGTCTTAGAGTGATTGGATACTCGGTATGAAAATAGTGCGTGGGTTGGCGCATAAGAGACCTGATTAGGGTTTTGTGAGTAAGTGTGTTGGGAAGTCTGCATGGAATCTTTAAAGTCTGCATGGGAATGAATCTTACGTGAGGAAAGCTTATTTAGGAAGTAGATAAGATGATACCAAGGTTATGGATCCATTGGAGACTTGGGTGCAAAATTTTACGTGGGTCGGTGTAAGAGTGCCTAAGGGTTCCAGTTAGGGTTTTTGGGAGGAAATGAGCATTTTGAGGGGTACAAGGGGAAAGATGATCAATGAGGGATGGAGTATGGGGTTGAGGGTGAAAACTCACTTGTATAAAGGATGGGTGAGGGTTTCTAGATGAAAGAAGATATTTTGGGGCGAAAGAGGGAGGTTACTTGTTGAAGAAGTAAAGTGCTAGGGTTGGTGCAGCCAACTAGGGTTGACATGGTCGATTAGGGTTGGAGTGGCCAACTGGGGTGCTGTTAGTCACATGTGAACTTGGGAGATAAAGGAATACATTTGGGGAAATTCCTAATAAAGAATGAGGTGCGAGATAGAGAATAATGTAGCGTTTGGGTGAGTGAGAAAGGGGTTGGGCCACATAGGTCCAATTAGGGTATCCGAGGAGGAACCCTAGAGGGATGAGAATATGCAGAGGCGATATCATGTGTTGGGATGGCCTATATCCTTGGGGTTTGTGTCTTACTATATGCCACTTTACCTAAGTCTACGGGGGGATGGATGTCGGGAGTGAGAAGAGGTGCGGGTCTCAAAATATGGGACGGTCCCTCTAGAGGGGAAAGAGGTAGAGTATCAACCGCATGCATGTCAAGGGTGTGACGTGATTTAATAAGACACGGATAAGACATTAACTATGTAAAGCGAAAGATTGTTGAGCCGAACCCAGACCGGTCCACCGGCAAATAATAGTGGCCAGGAGCCGGGGTGCCCTGGAGACCAGTCCACCGGCAAATAATAGTGGTCAGGAGCGTTCTGCCCTGAGTGTATACCTTCCGGTCCACCGGCTATAATAGTGGGGGATTTCGTGCTCGACAAACCAAAGTAAGTTAAACCATGGAAAATGCACTAAGCACTTACAGCGAAACACCATGTGAGTCGGGGCCAGACCGGTCCACCGGCAAATAATAGTGGCCAGGAGCATCTTGCCCTGGAGACCGGTCCACCGGCAAATAATAGTGGTCAGGAGCGTTCTGCCCTGAGTGTATATTTTCCGGTCCACCGGCTATAATAGTGGGGTTCCCGCACTCACATGGACTACTAAGGAATACGTGTGGAATTGGACCTATTATTAATGTGAATAAAGAGTAAGTCACCGGGAAAGTAACCAGACTTCATCATGTGTGTTATCGTACATCACCTACGTGTTATGCGTGCATTATGTGTTCTATGTGTTGGCCGTTAGCTCGTCTGTTACCTTACTCAGTACGTAGCGTACTGATCACCCGTTTCATGGGTGCTGCTCATTCCCACGAGCAGAAGACCCATCTGACCTTGTGCAGGTAGGAGATCATGTCTTCGATGCCTACGATACCTACGAGGCATCGGATGGGACCGAGTGTTGAGCCTATCCTGGTTGGGGCCGAGAGCGAGATCGCCGGACTCTTTTACTATCCTAGTTTCTGTCTATCTCGAGATGCCGCATTTGTATTACGTTCGTATTTTGGAGTGGGACTCCTAAGTTGTAATCTTAAACAATACACTGGCTGTGGTCGACTCTTGTTTCTTGAATGATTTATGATGGCTATGAACTTATATTTTTGGAAGGTTCTTGTTAACGATGGTTTGATTTAGCCTTAGCACTTAGTATCGGGACGGTATGAGTGAACCGGACCGGTACTAAGTGTGGCGGTAATACCCCCAAGTTTACGGTTTTAAATCTTCCGCTTTGTTAAACCTTTCGATTTAAACGAAATTTTTCAGTAGTAAATTTGGGGGTGTTACACCTTCCCCCACATGCCCAACTCCACCCAGTGTTTCATATCTCCGTGCTAAAATGGTGCCCTGGCCTTGCAAGTGTTCCTTCGACACCCTTGCCACCCTTAGTTGATCACTTTGGGCCTTAATACCAACCTCAAAAGCACCTAACCAATCAAATCATCTAGATCAACCTGAAACAAGTACCACATGTTCTAATCCAGTGGGGACATCTTCCTTCATCCAAGGCTACCTAGGAGGATCGGGCACAATTTCAAGCAAGCTTTCCACAATTATGCCTTGAGGACAAAGCTGATTTCCTAGAGGAGGGTAATGATAAAACTAGAAATGGCAATGACAATCCAGTGGGTTTTGTGCAATCCAGGCCTAGAAGGAATAGGATTAAGCCTTAGTACTTGCAATATTATGTAGTCTAAATTTTTTTTTTATTGAGTCATGCATTATCATAGTAGAGAATCTTTATTTGCTGCTATCTAGTTGATGAGCTGTAAGTTTTTAGAAGTACTGAGTCATAGTTTGTTAAGAGTCTTGGAAATATACGGTAGCTACATGTAAACGAATAGGTTATATAAATCTGGTATTCTATAATGAAATGGAGGAGGAGATATTATAATTGAGAGTTAATCTCTAAGGAGCCACATCTGCTTGAAAGAGGAAATTTGTGCATTACCCTTGTAGATAGCTAGTTAGTGTTTCAAAGCTAAGAGCATAATTTTTTTAGAGAAGCTAGCTTGTTGTAATCTATTAGTTCTTTTACCAAGCAATCAACTAGTTCTCCGTCAATTTCAAAGGAACGACGTCCAGGAATAAACATCATGGGTTTCTTGCTCTCTCCCATCCCAAAAATTTACTTAGGTTACCTTGATAAGACTGTTGACGGGCCCAATGCATGTCAGAAAAAGTGATTAAAGGAAGTCCCTTGGAATCTATGCAGATGCAGAAGCAAAGGCATCTACCAAGTTCCATTGATGTGTTCAAGAATCAGATGCACCCACCTAGAACCTCTATTTATTCACCCCGTCTCCTCAAGGATCTTTTACAGTCAGTCAGTATATATATGTTGAAACTGAACATGCCCAAATCTTATGCGTATCAAGATGCATTAATTCTTCTTCTCTTGAAGAAGTATACATACTGTGTGAACTATATCTGTATAGTCATTCATCTTGAAGAGAGGGCTTCCATGCTCTAGGTGTTTCCCTTTGAAATTGTTGTATATTCAGATAGGGTTATCTGATCATAACGTTATTCTAGAAGCAGAAAACGTGGTCATAGAGAACAAACATTTGTTTGAGATAGTGTTGGAGTCCATAATCGAAAAGCATGGAGTGTCTTCAGCCACAAGGTAGATTTTAGATGTTAGTATCCCAGACTTGTCTTGAATGACAAGGTTGTTGGAGAATAAAAGTTGGTAAGAGACGTCGAGAAGCGTTGAGTAAATGAGGGGATTCCTTGCTTTTTTTCTTCTTTTTTAATCATCAGTGCTTCTCAAAACCAAGATTGTTAGGTATAATTGATTTAGAGGCTCCTTCATGATCAAATCCTATGATTATAAAATCTAAAAAAAATTATTCTTATATATTATAAAATAATATATTTTAAGTTAAAATTTTGTACTATTAGATTTTTGATTATCGATTGAGTTATAACAACTTATATATAGTATTAATTATTAAATTTATTTTACATATTATAAATTACATTAAGTCAAGAATATAAAAATAAATTATTAAATAAAAAATAAACAATACATTAATATTATAGATAAAGATAAGATATAATTTAGTATATTTTAGAAATATAATAATATTAGTCGTAAGAATAAAGAAACCGGATCATAATAAATATACGACAATAGTTTTTATGATTCAAGAGATTGAGATTTAAAAACATTATACTATGTCAAACAAGTTAGGTGGAATACATGCACCAGCGTCAACACTAAGTTCGAGTCATAGAAAAAAAAAATAACGACCATAGTACGACATAGGATAGGAGACAAAGGTTAAATATGTAGTATTAAAATAAATAAATATCCAGACAATATAAGTTGTAACATCGTCCTCTATATGCTAAGCTTTCCATTTCAAATTTAACATACCTTGAATTTAAGTAAAGAATGTAGACAAAATATATTAAATTTGAAGTTATTTTAAAATTTTGAGGTATCTAAAATAAAGAAATTAAAATACATTTAATTTATTTTTTAGACTGATTTTTACTTTTAGAGTATATATGAATTATTTTTTTACATTAATTTTTATTAATTAAATTATTTGTAAAGTTAAATTTAATGAAATTTGATTATATAAAAATATAAATTTACATTTATAGATTATTATACATTAAAAGTGAAATTTTATAAAATATAAATAATCGATGATATAATTAATAAAATTAATTGTCCGGTATAAATTTAAAATAGTGGGTTATATAATAGAAAATTAAATTTAAATAAAATTAATAAAACTAAAAAAATAAAAATTAAATATCTTAAATTTATTCTCTAATAACAGGGAACAACCGAGTCCATAATCTATATACACCAAGAGCGAAAGAGCCCACTTCATCATTCAAAAATCATGAATTCTATCCGTTGGCAGCCATCTACGAAGCTTCGCAACGGATCCATTTTTCCAGTCTGTATTTTTTATTTCACTAGCGAGAGATAGTGGGAGATGCCGTGATTTGTCATGACAGCAAATACTGTCATGGAGCCATGGATGGAGACAACTGATGCTGATTCTTGGTGCCAGAAAAGGTGCGCGGCCGTCTAATTATAGCTGTCCTCCTCATTTTCGTCGTTAGTTAAGCTTTTGATTGCTGGAAATTGGACCCTAATCTTATCCTCACGTGCCCACACCTGCAGTTGGATATTAGATTCTTGATTTATTCAACCAAACACACTACTGGTACAGACGGCTCCAAAAGTACTTCATCCCAAATCAAGAGCTGTTGGGAGAGTGAAAATTTTAGTCAAATATACAGTAGGAGTTTCAACCGCTCACGCTTCGTTGTCCCCTTTAGCGTTCCTTCAGCTTTCTTCCTTTTATCTTCTGTTATCTTACTAATTTCTATGGGATTCCCAGTTGGGGTTTTCTTCAATTCTTCCATCTAACGTGGGTTTTGCTAAAATTTTGATGTTTCCTGTTTCTGTTTCTTGATTGTTTGGTGTGAAATTACTCCATCTGCTTTATATTGAATACTTTTATACCTGTCGACATGAGTACCGCCGTACTTTTTGAATTCTCGATTTGGGTTTGTGCTTTTTTGTCCCTGATTTGTATTTCTTTGGCGTTCGATCCATCGGATAACTATCTGATAGACTGCGGATCGCAAAAGAATACATCGATTGGAAATCGTGTTTTTGTGTCAGATAGCTTCTATTCCGGTCTTGTTTCAACCACCCAAGAAGTTTTTGTCAGCACAATTTCAAACTTGAACTCAAATGTCTACGCTTCTACTCTTTATCAAACTGCAGTAGTCTTATTAGGCACCTCTAACTACGCTTTCTCTATCGAACAACCTGGGCGTCATTGGATTCGTCTCTATTTCTTTCCTTTTGCTGATCAAAGTTACAACCTGAGTGAGGCCGAATTTTCAGTTTCTGCGCAAAGCTTCACTCTTCTGAGAAGTTCTCAATTAGGGAATGGTCCTTCAATGAAGGAGTATTCTCTGAATATAACTTCCAACCGTCTAGTTCTTACCTTTGCTCCTTCTGCCAATTCGTTCGCATACTTGAACGCGCTGGAAGTTGTTTCTGTACCTGATGTGCTCATCCCTCCGAGTGCTCCATACGTTGATCCTCAAGGGTCTAATCGAGATTTAGCGAGGCAAGCGTTGGAAACAGTTTATAGAGTGAATATGGGGAATGAGACCGTGCATCCGCAAAATGATACCCTGTCTCGATATTGGGTTCCAGATGAATCATTTCTTAGGCACCATAACTTTGTCAATTTTGTTTCAAACGTTGATGCGGTTAATTATACTAGTATTGGGCCTACTCCGGAATTTGCTCCTGATCTTGTCTATGGAACTGTCAGTAAGTTGAACTCGGCTTCTGATCCAAATACAAAAGCCAATGTGACATGGTTATTCAATGTTGATCCTGGATTTGATTATCTTGTTCGATTTCATTTCTGTGACATCATCAGCCCATCGATAGGACAGATGATCTTTAATGTTTATATCAATTCCTGGGCTGCTGCAAGCCAGCTTGACCTCAGCAATCAAACTTCTAATGTCTTGGCTGCTCCTTATTCTTTTGATGTGGTCGCTAAAGCGAGTGGTAATAATCAGCTCAATGTAAGTGTTGGTCCATCGGGTTTAGATAATGTTTACCCGAATGCCATACTGAATGGCTTGGAGATTATGAAGATAAACAGTTCTAAGTCTAGTCTTGATGCATCTGATTCTGACATACCGGCTGGGGTAAGTTCGAAGAAGGTTGGTCTTATAGTTGGCTTGGCTGCTGGGGTTTTGTTCATGCTCCTGGGTGTCTCTATCATTCTCTTCTTCGTTTGCAGGAGGAGGATAAAACTTACGTGCACTGAGACAAGTGGAGGAGGGAATGTTATGAAGGGTGGATATCACTTCCCTCTTGCTGTTATTAGGGAGGCTACTGATAACTTCAGTGAAAGTTTGGTTATTGGGGTTGGTGGTTTTGGGAAAGTTTACAGGGGAGTTTTCAAAGATGGGACAAAAGCTGCTGTGAAGAGGGGAGCTCCTGAGTCCCACCAGGGCCTTGCAGAGTTTCGAACCGAGATAGAGCTACTGTCACAATTCCGTCACCGTCATTTGGTATCTCTTATAGGGTACTGCGATGAACAGAATGAATTGATCATAATCTACGAGTACATGGAAAATGGAACGCTAAAGAACCATCTTTGTGGCTCGGATCATCGTAGCTTGAGTTGGAGGCAGAGGCTTGAGATCTGTGTAGGATCAGCACGAGGACTTCACTATCTTCACACCGGTTCTACCAAGGCTATCATCCACCGAGATGTGAAGTCCGCAAACATACTACTAGATGAAAACTTTATGGCTAAAGTTGCTGATTTTGGGTTGTCCAAAACTGGCCCCGACCTAGACCAGACTCATGTCAGTACTGCGGTGAAAGGGAGCTTCGGATATCTTGACCCCGAATATTTGATCAGGCAACAATTGACAGAAAAATCAGATGTTTACTCTTTTGGTGTGGTTTTGTTTGAAGTTCTCTGCGGACGACCAGTTATTGACCCATCTCTTCCAAGAGAAAGGGTCAATTTGGCAGAATGGGCTCTCAAATCACTGAGGAAAGGGGGGCTGGAGAATATTGTCGATCCCCGTCTCACAGGTCAAATTAAACCTGAAAGTTTGAGAAAGTTTGGGGAGACGGCCGAGAAATGTTTGGCAGAATGTGGTCTTGATCGTCCTGCAATGGGAGAAGTACTATGGAACTTAGAATGTGTTCTGCAGCTTCAAGCGGAAGAAGCTTCATTGATCAATGATGGCACGGTCTGTTTGCAAGTTGATGATGTAAGACGAGAGGAAACGGGTGCTTCCGCCGCATTTTGTAATATGGGAAGTGCAGCAGAATTTGCTGATCTTTCCATGGGTGGGATTTTCTCTCAGATGAAGAAAGCTGAGAGGCAGTGATACATTTTTCGCATCGTGAAGTGGGTGACAATGTACATTACGGGATATACAGAGTTCAATTATTCATGGATGGGTTCTTTCATTTTGCTACCCCGCCCGCCTAAGTTGCGAATACTATTAGCTTAAGGTTTGATCAGCCTTTAATATGTTATTATTATGATCATTATTATTATAATTTTGAAACGAGCCTGTAATATCTTGATAGAGGTTTCTTGGATTTGTGAAAAAAAAGAGAGCCGGATAATACTTTCCGTGTTGATTTACACGATCCTTCTCTTTTAAGTGATGATCCGCCTATTATATTATTGATCATGTTGTAATTTGTCCATTCTCCCTGGATTGTGGAAGAGTCAACGAGTCAAATTTTTGGTTCATTTGGCATTCCTGAAAGCGCGAATTTTGTCCGCCAGTTTTGTTTTTGTATGCTCGTACCATGTGGTATATGATGTTGTTGGTTGGTACAAATGGTACGCTGTATTTGGCATTTCGCTCTATGTTCATAGGAAGCTATTTTTGGTTAGTATATAGGGTTGTTTTATTTTATCTAAAAAAATTAAATTAATATAAATGGTATAAAATTAATACACAAAAAAAGTATGTGTGATTATGCTGTAGTTTTTGTATTTTCTCAAACTATTTTCTAAATGAAGAAAAAAGATAAATAGATATGTTAATGGAGTTGTTGAGGGTGATGAAGGGTGGAGGGGGAAAAAGAGAAGCAGAGTGGCAATAATTCTTAAGAGGAGAAAAATAGTACTACTAGTAGTTACCAATTAGAATATATATCATGTTAATGGATGTTTCTGCCGGTTGATGGGAATATTTAATGTTCACAATTCTTCAAGTAGATAATAATCATAATTAAACTCCAGATTTAGAATAATTGAGTTGTATGTGTCAACAAGTGTTAAGAAACGCATGCACGGAGGTTGGATAGAATTATACAGGATTGATATTGGCGGGAACTTTCGTGTAGGTTGTATTGAATAATAATAAAAAATTTGATAGTGCCCTACAATTGTTTTTATACCGGTAATATTTATCATAAAAATCCTTACGATGCATGCAACTCATCTACCTTATCAATTATGCATCTTTTTTGGCATTTCAAGATTGCATCATGTTGTTTTAATCTATACATATGTTGCTAGAGATACTCCTTGATAAATCACCCACTTTAAGACCATTTATGAGTTAAATCATTTGGGCTTCCTTCTATATGGTAAGGTCTATTTTTTTTAATTAAGTTTATTTTTATCAATTTTATTAATGACCAAACTTTGGGAAGACAAATATTGGCTAAAAATTTGTTGTGGGAAAGTGAAAATGAGAGATAAAAATGAGATTTGAATCAAATAAGCCGTAGGTGAGATAGAGATAACCACAAAATTTCTATCATTTTCTCTTTAACACATGTTTAATCAATTTAGAGATATGAAGTAGTTTACCATTATATCTTGCTGATTTTTTTAACACTAGCTTTTCAAGACACCAATCTTGATTCTCAATGATAAAGATCTGATTTTGATCTTTCTACGTCAGATTTTTGTTGGAATTTAAGTGGGTATTTTATTCAAGTTAGTTTCATATCATTTTTTATTTTGACTTTGATTAGGTGGTCTATTGTACTTGACTTTGATTGAAAACGGGTAACATTGTTTTTAACATATTATTGTTGAATATTGCATAAGAGCTCATTGTTTTGTAGCCTATATATCAACCTCTGGATGTGTTTATAGCAACTATATTTTATAGTTGCAAACTTTTCTTTGTGGTTGCTATAATTGTTGTCTAGTTGTGTTATTTTGGGTTGATAAATATAACATCTAATTAACTATTAAATACTATATTGTAACTCAAATTTCTCAATAGTGAAAGTTTTATAATAATACCAAAATGTTTCGTTCCCCTTTTGCATTGTAAAAGTTTTCTTCGTAAATCTTGTATTAGTAATTTATTATTGTTTATATTTTCATGGTTGGTATTGTTGACCCATTTTTCCTTTTCCCTATCAAAGCAATATTAGAGCTTAAGATGGAGGTTAATACGAGTAAGATGACTTTTTTTTAATGGGCCTAATTACCATAGATGGAAGGGTAAAATGAAAGATCTCTTGTATGTGAAAAGTTTGCATCTATTAATTTTTGCTAAGGATAAACCGAAAGATAAACCCGATGAAAATTGGTATTTTGATCATGAATAAGTGTGTGGTTTTATATGGTAATTGGTAGGGGACAATGTTTACAACCACATTATCAATGAGACAAATACAAACCACTATAGGATAAACTAAATACTAACCACTATTATCAGTAAAAATGCATTTCACCTTTTTACTAGAGGCATGAAAGTATTTAAACTTTGTATTTGTGTATGCTTTTAGAGGTAAATTTTCCTAATTCTTTTTGGGGTGAAGCTTTACTCATAATTGCACATTTTATTAATTTGAGTTCTATAGTTTCCCTGAATGGTGATATTCGCAATAGATTTTGGTTTGGTAGGGATGTCTCATATGAACACTTGCATGTATTAGGTTGTAAGGTATATGTTCATGTTTATGGTTATGAGAGGTCAAAGTTGGATCCAAATACTCGTCTGTGCATCTTTCTGAGTTATGGTCATGATAAATTTAACTATAAGTCATATGATATTGTGCAAAAAAAAAGCTAGTAATCATTAGAGATTTAGTATTCATTGAATACTTTACTATTGTTGATATTAACAAAGCTTAAACGAGTATAGTTGAGAGTGATGATCAATTAATAGATATGGATCCGGTGAAGATGCAACAAGTACGTCAACTTCTTGATGACATGGATGAACATTTAGCTCATGATGAGCAGCAACATGATGGTGATATTGATGCTCTAACAGATAATGTTGTATGGGATCACCAAGAAGATCCTATAGATGAACCAACAACTCCACTTAGAAGGTTCATCAGAGATCACATTCCTTTTTCTAGATACTCTTCATAATAGCATGTGCTTTTAAGTGGTGAAGGGGAGGCAGACTCTTATGAAGATTTGGTTTAAAGTAGAGAAAAAGATAAATGGATTGAAGCAATGTAATATGAGATGCAATCTTTGTATGACAACTATGCATGTGATCTAGTGAAGTTGCTTAAGTGTAAGAGAGATTTAAATAATCAGTGATTTTACAAGTTGAAGAAAGAGGAGAATTTTTCAATCCCATGATATAAATCTAGGTTGGTGGTTAAAGGTTTCAAGAAAAATAAAGGTGTTGATTTTAGAGAAATATTTTCTCTTGTTGTGAAAATATCTTCAATCTGAGTTATGTTAGGCTTAGCTACTACTTTTGATTTAGAGGTTGAGCATATGGATGTGAATATCACTTTCTTACATGGTGAGTTGTTAGAAGAGATTTACATAGAGCAAATAGAGGTTTTTCAAGTGAAGGGCAAGGAAGCATATGTTTATGGGCTTAAGAAGAGATTTATGGATTGAAACAAGCACCAAGGCAATGGTACATAAAATTTGAGTCTATCATTAAACAATATGGTTACAAGAAGACAACTTCTTATCACTTTATTTTTTATAAATAAATTTGGTGATGGTGATTTCATCATTTTATTTCTCTATGTTAATGATATGCTCATCATTAGCAAGAACGCTTCTAGGATTGAGAATCTGAAGCAAGAGTTAAGCAATTGTTTTTCCATGAAAGACTTGGGTCCAACAAAGTAACTTCTTGGAGTTAGAATCATTTGATATAGAGGAGTTAAGAAGTTGTAGCTATCTCAAGATAAATATATTGAGAAGACACTTTAGAGATTTGGGATTGATAATGCCAAGGTCATAGGTACTCCACTTACTCCTCACTTAAAGTTGAGCTCTAAGAACTTTCCCTCTTGTTAAGTAGAGAAGCAAAAGATGAAGATTATTGCATATCCATCCTCTGTGGGGAGTTGGATTTGTTAGCAAGTTCCTTTCTAACTCGGGTAGAGAGTATTGAATGCAGTGAAGTGGGTCTTTGAATTTCTCCATGGCAATTCTAGTTTGAGACTTTGTCTTAAAAGTGATGATATGATCCTTAAGGGATATAGTGATTCAAATATGGACAAGGATATTAACTTAAAAAAATATACTTAAGGTTATTTGATCACTTTTGCAAGGGAGCAATGTCATGGTGGTCTAGACTTCTCAATTTTTTTTATTTTTTTTGACCACCAAAGTACAGCTCATTACTACCACTAGAGCTATCAAAGAGTTGTTATAAATTTCTTCAAGAGAATGGTTTTATTCAAGAGAGATAAGTGCTTCTTTGTGAAAACCAAAGCACTATATATCTTGATAATAATCCTACCTTTCATTTTAGATCAAAACACATTGATTCACGATATCATTGGATACGTGATGTTTTGGATGCTAAGTTGCTAGATGTTGAGAAGGTACACCCTAATGATAACGGGGATGGTATGTTGACAAAATTCTTACCAAGATGAAAGCTTGAGGTTTGTTGTATGATAGTTAGGACAACGATCACCTCCACATAGTCAGAAGGGGGAGAATTTGTTGGGGCATGTTGGCTCTCTCTTATGTGGTAAACTCCATTTTCACCAATTTTACCTTTTTATTTTTATTAATGACCAAAATTTAAAAAGACAAACATAAGCTTAAAATTTTTATGGGAAGGTGAGAAAATGAGAGATAAGAATGAGATTTGAATCCCATAGGGGTGTGTGTGTGTATGTGTGTGTGTGAGAGAGAGAGAGAGAGAGAGAGAGAACCACATCATTTATATCATTTTCTCTTTTACACAGGCTTGATTAACTTCGAGATCTAAAGTTATTTACCATTGGATCTTGATGATTTATTTAACACAAGCTTTCCATAATGCCAATATTGATTGTGAATGGTAGATATCATATTTTGAGCTTTCCATGTCAATTTTCTATTAGAATTTCAGTGAGCACTTTATTCAAGCCAATTTTAGTTTTGGCTTCGATTTGATAGTCTATTATGCTCAAATTTGGTTAAAAATTAATGAAGTTTTTGTTAACATCTTTTTATTGATTTATATAAAGGGATAGTTGTTTTATAGTATATAGATTAACCTTTGAATGTGTTTAAAACAAATATATTTTATAGTTGCAGACTCTCCTCTTTAAGTGTTATAGTTTTTGTCTTGTTGTATTATTTTGGATTAACGAGTGTAGATTTTAGTTAGCACTGAATACTAGACTATGTAACTCATATTTTTCACAGTGAAAGTTTTTTGAGTGGATCAAAGTGTCCCGTGAGTGTTTTTCTTTTGCATTGGATAGTCTTTTCTATGTAAATTGTATGTCATTGATTTGTTATTATTTTTTATTTTGTATTTGTTATTGTTGATTCATTCTCCCCTTGTCCCATCACATAATGATATGGTGCCCTCAACTTTGCTCCCTATCCTTTCTTCAACACCAAAAATAATACTAAAATAATTAATGCCTCATATTTTCCCCTACCCTATTTTAGCTCCATAACCACTATTCTTAATATAATATTAATATATACAATTATTCTTACTCATATAATATTAAAATACACAATCCATACCCCTAAACTCTAATTTTTTATTCTTTTTTCCTTCCCCCCCCTCTTTCCTATCATTGCCTTTCTCTTAGCATCGGTGCGATTTTCCCCCCAACAATGTTTGCTTCTTACATTGTTGGCCATTCGAAAAAGGAAATAGTGCAGTACATCATCCCCATTTTTCACACATTGATGGTGGTTTATATAATGCCACTATGTAGGTAGGATACCTACGGCTTCTTAATAATACATTTTTTCTCTATGATACGACCACCACTATTGCCATTGTTGTGACATTTTCATGCTTACCAATTATATGATAATGACTGGACCTTTGTGCTACAAAATGCATGGGTCAAAAATGAAGTTTGCTAGGAAAGTATTAGTAGAATGAAAATAGCGACATGTGACTCCAAACTCTGTTGGACTATCACATGAAGAGGAATTATCCATGATCTATTCTAATTTGAGATTTTATAGGGATGAGGTATACAGCATTAGGAACAACATATATTAGGCATAGGAATGGTTGTAATTTTCATGCATGTTTGACATTCTAATATAGTATTAGACTAGTAATGATTGATTTTGTATGTACTGCAAAAATATATACTAGTAGTATTATATAATTGATGTCATACAAGTAATATTTCATATGCAACCTTTCTATAGTTCTTTTATACTTTTGTGTTAAAAATTATACTGAAATTAAATGCACTTGGTGAAGCTACCGCAAAAGGTGTGAGATTGGACACAAGTTTCAGTGTTATAATTGTACACAAATTATAGTAGTAATAGATTTTACAGGTGTTTTATAACATGAATATTTTCGATCAAACACTATTACACTTTAGTTTATTTTTTATAATGGAATATATATATATATATATATATATATATATATATATATTTTGGTCAAGTCTCAATTATACTATATGAAAGATTTTAATTTTAATCCCTACCCTTCCCTCACTTTACCATAAAAATAAAAAGATTAGAATATCTAAATTGCAGGGAAAATGTACATCTCACAAGTTTTAACTAAAAAAAATAAGACAAATTACAGTTAGATACTATAATGTTTGATGTAATTATATTCAGATATCATGTATTTTAAATATTATCACTTAATTATTGTGTATTTTATTTTATCTTTCATTTTAATATGATGTCATTGATGTTTTTAGTTTTATTAGACTGAAATGCTAATTTTTTAATATTCATTTTTAATATAAATGGAAAATGTTCCAATATTTTATATGTGTATGTGTGTGTGTGTATTTTAAGTACAGAAGTAAATATCTTATCTTAAAATCTAGCTCCCCATGGCCTTGTGATGCATTCAATGTAAATAATAATCCGAAATAAAACATGTTACTTTGAGGCTCGTAATAAATTACAAACCTCTTTTTTAAAAAAAGCCCTAAAATAGATTCGATACCATATTCCTAACAAACATTATCTCCTTCAAAAGCTTCATTCGATCCTTATCTTTTCAAAAATTGACCTGAAGTATGGTTTTTGCCAAATCCAAATCTCACCAAAGTATAGGTATAAAATTGCTTTTATTGTCCCCTTCAAACAATATCAATGAAATGTTATGCACTTTGGACTCAAAAATGCCCTATCTAAGTTTCAAAAGAATCATGAACAATATCTTTAATTTATACTCAAACTTTTGCATTGTTTACATTGATGATATCCTCATTTTCTTCAAATCCATTTTCAACATTTTAAACATCTTAAGATATTTATCTCTGTAATTAAACGAAACGTTCTTGTTGTATCACAATCAAAGATCTATTTGTTTCGAACCCGTATTAGGTTTCTAGGTCATTACCTCTTATAAAGAACTATTAACCCAATAGAGAGATTCTTGACCTTTGCCTCCAAATTTTCTTATAGAATTTTGGGTGAAAAACAATTACAAAGATTCATAGATAGTATTAATTATGTCCTACACTTCTATCCAAATGTCGATTGTTTAACCAAACCTCTCCATGATCGACCGAAGAAAAATCATGATCCTTAGACTCAAGAACACATAAAAATTATCAAATACATAAAAACCTAAGTCCAAAGCATCCCATGTCTCCACTTCAGATATCCAAAACTTCCAAAGATTGTAGAGATAGAAGCCTCTGACATCAATTATAGCGGTATTCTCAAATAGGTCCAAAATTAGTGGGAATAAATAGTTCAGTTTACCTAAGCCCACTAGAACGATACCCAAAAGAACTATTCTACCATCAAATAGGAAATTCTTTCCATCCAAAAATTTTAGTCTGATCTCCTAAATCAAAACTTCTTACTTAGGATAGATTGCAAGTCTGTAGTATTAGCTAAAACCGAAAAATATTTGCAAAGTGTTTTGATACTAACTTGTATTATCAGCTCAAACAATTTAAAATAGAAAAAGATTTTGAAAATGTTCTGATATCAACTTGTCCCCCAAAATTTACTACCGAATGCAAGAATAAAAACCATTAATAGTGGTTACAAAATAAAGTCATTGGAAAATAAATTATAAGAATTTTAAGGAAAAACACAAAAATCTTCTCAGATAATCCTTCGCTCTTATCCCAATGAGTAAGTCTACCTGCAAAAGCCTTTGCCCATTGAATAAGTAAGGGCCCAAGAAATAAACCCTTTAATATTATAGTATTGAGTAGCCCATTCTACGAGACTAACATGTAAAGCCCGCATGCAACACATCAATTGCCACACATCGAACACATGAACATGGAATTATACATTTATAAGTTGAAATGTAATAATCATTCAAATAGCTACATGCATCAATATCATATTTCAAGAATGATCATTCACTTTGAAATAACATAACTTACCAAAGGAGATCCAACATCATACGCAACCATACACCATCCACTCAACTCATGAGCAGGCCCATAGGCCCATCAATACAATACCACACACAATCTATCCTGGTAGGCACTAAGGTTGCCACCAAATCACATTATTAGGTCATAATAGTTTATTCATTATTATCTGGATTCAGGTCATTAGTGTCATAATTAGTCATCTCTCGTATTATATCCACATAGGTTTGGGGACCCCACTATTCTCACCGATGGATCGATAAATATAATACAATCCAGGACAAAACGCTCTGACCATTATTATAATCGGTGGATTAGTAAATATAATACAATTTAGGGCAGAATATTCCTGACTGCTATTATAATTGGTAGACTGGTACATATGATACAATCTAGGGCAAAACACTCCTTACCACTATTATAACTGGTGGATCTGTAAATATAATACAATCTAGGACGGAATACTCTTAACTACTATTATAACTGGTGGATCTGTAAATATAATACAATCTAGGGCGGAATGCTCTTAACTATTATTATAACTGGTGGATCGGTATATATAATAAATATGGTCTTGACCTACATCATGTTCTACTGTAAGTAATTAGTGTCTTTCCATTTATTATCACACAATTCCATTTTATTTACTCGAGTGGGAGATCACAAACCTAGATACACAAAGGTACACCAAACATACTGGTTCATAAGAGCAGCACATTATCCTACTGACTATCAACCCAGTGAAGCAAAGGTACTCTGGTCGCATTACACGAAGGTACATAATACATTATCAATAAGGATACCTAATCCATAATTATGCATACCCCCTAATTAGGTCAGTATAGCTAAATAGAGTAAGATGTAGGGCTTGGCTGGGTCACTAAGGCACACCAACAAAATCTAAAATAATTGTGGGCTAAACTATGTCTTTAGGGTAGCGACCCCTAAAGAGTCATCATTCCTGGTCTCGAGGTCTTTCACTTTAACTATCAGTATCTTAATCAAGGTGGCCATGAGAAGCACATATTAATCACATACTTAACCTTTTTTATTCGTTTCTAATATTATGAAGTAGAAAAAATCAGAATTATTGTCAATACCAACATAAGTAGTCCACTAAAGCCATCCTAGATTCTAATACTCACACTTAGGCACCTTATGTCAAAGTGACTAAAATACCCCTAAATCTAAGCCTACCTTTTTACCATTCATTTCCATCACATAATTCATTTTTATTTATCAACATGCCATAAAATAATAACACACTATAACTAAATTATGATTCATGAAGTCAACACACAAAATGATCATTTTACACATAAAACCTTAACATGCACTTCTAGAACAACCAAACACATTCTCATACTTAAATCACAATTAATGCCCTTCCTGCATATTTATGAAAATAATATCATAACATACCGGAATTTACCAAGTTACCCCTAAACTATGTATATTCAATATGATACACTCTAAAATACTAAAATACCCCCAGACCTTAAAATGTTCATAATCATGCTTGAACAGGTGATACTAAGGCAATAACCCATATTATCATATCTAACATCAATTTATGCCTATCATGCATGCTTATTAGACTAATCACCATATTACATATAAAATTACCAAAATATCCCTAGATTATGTATTATTGATTATCATGCTCAAATAAGTGATACTAAGATGATAAACTCCTACTATCATATTTAACATCAATTATTACTCATCATGCATTTTTATTCAAGTAACCCCCATTTCACATGCAAAATTACTAAAATACCGCTAGGTTATAAAATATTGATAATCATGGCCAATATACATTACTCACACCTCAGACCCCTATTATCATACAACCCCACATAACACTTAACATGCATTTTTATCAAGACGATCATCGCCATACTTTAAAATTATCAAAATACTCCTAGGCCATAAAATATTGATATTTCTACTAATAATTATATTTATAATCCACCAAAATCCTATCTATATTCTTAATAACATATATAACACATAGTCATCCCAATTAAGTTTAAACGTCATGATGGGTTCAAATGACCAAATTACCCCTAGGGCTCATAATAGTATTATTTTCACCACAAGTGTCCATACTCACGTATCATAGCATGTATATACAGATAGCACCAATCATCATCATCAACCCCTTTCTTAATCACACTTTCACACATATCACATCATACACAAGATAACATGCTTTCCTTTCTATTTTCCAATGTAACATTAATAATCACGGGCTTGTTCGTATATCATATTTACAAAAATCACATACCAAAAATCCTAATGTGTTAACATATGATAATCCATATATTTTGGTGGGGTATAATTGTTGCCTTATTTCCAACAAAAACTGAACTTTATCGGTATGCAATTTAAAATACTTAAGCTCCATTCAATAAAATTTTGTAACTAAAATAATATCATAAGTAAAATATTAATATTAGATAAATAAAAGAATAAATTTTATTAAAAATATTTATTAAATATGTAACATTACCAAAATACCTTATACCTTATTATTAGCTAAAAATATATACCAAAATCATACCATAACTCACCTTACCCATGCAACGTGAGCCAAGCAAGCCATATGGCCAAAGGTAGTGGAAAGGGGGAAAGGAAAAAGGAAGGAGGGGAGGCTTAGGTAAAGGGAGGTGATGGAAGGGGTGTTGGTAGTTGGTAGTTGGGTGTAGATGTAAGGTATGGTGGGTGGTAATTAGGGATCGTGGTGCAGCGGCAGAGACAATGGTGGCGGCTGTGGGATAAAGGTGCAGGGAAAGGAGAGAGAAGAGGAAGAAAGGAAAATAATAGGAATAAAAGGGGTAAGGTAGGGTGGTTTGGGTAAGGTGGTGTAGGGGGAGGTTAATGTGGTGGAAGGCAGTTGAGGGGAGGCTGTGAGGGCGGCCAAAAGGAGGGGAAATAAGTGGATAAGGGTAGCGGGTGTAGGGGAGTTGAAGGGAAGAAGGATAAAAAATGAGGGGGTAGGCTGCAGAGTGGCTAGTGCTGGCTACTCGGGGTAGTGCAAGGAGAAGGTAGGGTGTAGGAGGTGGTGCTGTGGTGGCTAGTTCGGTGGTGGAGATAATGGAGAGGGGCTGCAATGGTGTTTATTGGGAAAATAAGGTAGGAGAAAAAGGGCGAAGAAGAGAAGAGAGGATCGGGGTAGGGAAGGTTGAGCTCGAGGGGGAATGAGGTAGAGAAGAAGAGAAGAAGAAGAAAAAAGAAGAGGAGGAGAGGGAGGCGTATGGCGTGCAGGGATCAGGTGGTGCGGGGGACATTGTAGGCAGGGGCTGGCATGGTAGGTAGGCGACAGGGACGAAAGTCGAAAGGGAAGGGAAGTAGGGGGATGCAGGGTCAAAAATGGTAAAGAAAGGGACAGGTAGAGGGTGCATAGGTGCAGGCTAGCAGAGGCATAGGGGTGTAATGGAAGGAGAGGAATAAGGGGAAGGCTTGCGATCGGTGTCATGTGTGTTTGGCTTAGGGGTGCAGGGAAAGAAGAAGAAGGGAAAGGGTCGTGTGGGGGAAGGGGAGAAGAGCAAAAAGAGAAAGGGGAAGGAGGGGTTGAGTTGGCCTAAGGGAAAAAGAATAGAGAAAAAAAAAAGAAGACGCATGGGTTGGCTCGGGCGAGAGAAGAAAAGAAGGGGAAAGGGAAGGGCTAGCCTTGGGGAAGGAGAAGAGAAAGAAAAGAAGGGTTGGGCTGGCCCAAGGAAAAGGAAAAGGAGAAAAAGAAAAAAATATTTTTAGAGTTAGGATTAGAATTTGGATTAAAATTGGCTATTGAAAAATATATTAAATTAATCTAAAAATCAAGGTATTAGTTTAGGAAAATAATTTTGGTAAAATTATGGTTTTGAAAATTTATTTAAATAAAAATAGTAAGATAAAATGATAAAAATATTTACATTAATTTATTAAATAATTCTATCTATTTTTGTTAATCAAAATTCCACAAATAATTAAATCAATAATTTAAGATTAAACTATTTCCGATAAAAGGTTAAATATTAAATTTTAGGTTTTAAAATTTTGGGGTGTTACAGTTACAAGATTGGATTGCTACTCTTAAAAATTCTCCTAAAGCTCTCTTGGTACTATACCAAATCATACAAAGCCTAAGGGGAAAGGTATTTAAGGTTTTTTCTTTCATTGTTTGTTTACTTCTATACTTAGTTGTAATTCTGAGTCCTTTAGAGTATGATGTTAGGACTTAAGGCCAAACCTCTTACTTTCGTAGGAATTACACTTTGTCATGTTTAAGCAAATATAAATCTATATTCCCAATCTACCTCTCTTCCTCTTCTAACGGTTCATTTATAGAATCTAGAGAAAATATTGTTAATAACGAGGAATATATTCTAGAAGATTTCTAATGTTCACTTAATAATTACAACTCCCAAAAATCCATTCTAAATTAATCTACAAAGCTTCCAAATGGTATAATTTTGAAGCAAATTATGTAATCAAAATTGAAGAACAAGATATTCAAATTTCAAATCATTTTGAAACCATTCAACTCCTCATGAAAAAAATCTATAAAATCCCATGTTAAAAATGGCTTCAATTATATACACATAAGTCTTATTCAGGTAAGATTCAAACTACTAACTAGGGAAGAATTAAATATTTCAATTCTAACTATCATACATGATGGAAGACTTAAAAAATTTAAAGACTCAATTCCTAGAACCATTGAATCCAGTCTCTACAATAGTCGTAGTTTATTCAAATACTATCCCACATTATCTCATGCATTAAAAGATTCAAACCTCCTCTAATCTATTGTTCTTCAAGTAAAAACATATGGTTATGATATGCTTAAAGGATCCATACCAATTGTTATAATCTACCAAGTTCACTATAAATCCAAGCAAATTAATTTCAAAACAAAGGCCAAAACCATACGTAACAAAGGTGAAACTCTATTACTTTAAATAGATCCATCTAGAGCCAACATGAGTGTCTCTCAACCAATTAGATGGTAGGATGTCACTCTTCCAAAATATTGACTCCTTGAGAAGGCCACACCACCATAAATAGACCAACCACAACCACCCACTGAACCAAACATTGAGCTAAGAGAGATCATCCAATTTTAGGATGGGACTATAGAGCTTCCAAATATCACATAGCCACCGTTTCTCATATATAGCCTCAAACTCCTCTACTCTTGATATAGGAAGAGTATTAAACATTCCCTTTTGTCATAAATCTTCCCCATGATCGATGTAGATAGTCAATATCATATTTGTTAAATCCATCATTCAAAACAACCAACTATACCATAGAAATTCCTCATTTATTTTACACCAAGCAAAACCAAACACAAAATATTAAAAATCCAAAAAATGCGGAGTCACCTCATATTTCTATACAAATTCTCAAACCACCCTAGGATACAAACTATCCTCCTAAATCTCCTAGTTTTATGAAATCATAGAAACTTTGATTGATGTTGTTGAAAAAGATTCTCAAATTAACAAATAAATCTTTCATGATGATTTCTATAGTCCTCATAACTTTAAGAAAAGAATACGGTTATTCAAACATTTCCTTGACAACCGCCGAGCTATCTAAAAAAAATTCTATAACTTTATCCAAAATGAAAAGGTCAAAATCTTGTTCTTTGACTAATTTAAAATTTACACAAAATAAAATAATATTGATTTCCCTTTTCTAAAAGATCAATCTAGTAACTAATTGTACCAAAACTAAAACATGGTAGACTGATAGAGGAACTATTGAGTCTAACCATCCCCCTCTACAAAATATTAGAATGATCTCAGAAAAAAACTCAGTAGAGTTAAAAGCCCTATGCATGCATAAAGAAGATGAGAAAGATAATGTTAAATATATTTATTCATAACAAATTTACTAATATTCACCTTAATACAATTCATTTTCAGCTCACAAAACTTGATAGACAGATTCAAAAAACATTCTTCTAGCCTTCTAATTTCATTCTCTACCCTATATCTCTGAGAATAAGAAATTACCCATCTTCAAACCATTCAAGGTTTCGAGGTACAACTAGAAAAATATCTAAATGAAAAGAGCTGAATTTCTCCAAGCAATCAAGTCTCACCTTAGTTAAAAAATCATACTTCCTCTTCCTCAAATTAGGTCCATATCTCAGACATCCTAGAACAAAACGCCTAGATAAATACCTTAGGGTTTTCTTCCTTACCACCTCAAATAGATGACAAGCATAATGAAGAATCAATCCTCTCTCACCTCCATAGGAGAAATACATGGCCTTCCTCCTCTAGAGCTATTATTTGCATAAACATAACCCCTAACCTTAGCCTTGAAGCCAAACCCAACAAAATAATTCAAAAAAATTATAAGGCTTTGTCTCCTAATGGATAGAATATATATGGAATGCCTGAGCACAAAATTTTAAATCTTCTTCAATAAATGACCATAGCTGCTAATGCCTACAAAACCCAGATTGACACATTAGATAAATCCATAGCAGAGCTCCTTATTGTAGGATTCTCTAGGCATCTTAAAGGATGGTGGGATTTTCATCTTACCTATGATGCGCAAAACTCTATCCTTGAGACTATCAAAATGGATGAGGAAGATAATATCACTTTTGAGAATGATGATGTCCGTCTAGATGTTTTTTCCCCACTTAGTCTCATTACTTCACTTTACTTTAGTTGTGAACCCTCATACCTCAAAGAAAAAAATATTGAACTTCTCTCAAACCTTAGATGTTAAAAACTTAGTGATTTCTAATGGTACAAAAATACTTCCCTAACTCGGGTCATAAGTTGTGATGATTCAAACCAACCCTGGAAAGAAAATTTTCTTGCTGCTCTTCCAACCCTTATTGGAGAAAAGGTATGAAAAAAAAAAGAATCCCATGGGAACCAAAATCCATGTTCTCGATTCATCTATGGTGAACTTATTAGTCTTACTAAAAAATAAGGTCTTAAAATATTTCAAGACATCAAACTTTAAAGATATCTCAAATGGGAAATGCACAAAATTAGGCAAGAACTTGGTTCTTTCTACCAACAATTTGATATTCTTGGCACATCTACTAAAACCAAAGAATATAACGGCTCTTGCAAACCAAGCCATTACTCACAAAATTATTCAAAGAAATATCCAAAGAAACAAACACCTCCTCCTTAACAACTACTATACTAAAAGAAACTCTAGTCTCGTGAAAAACAACCTCAAACCTCTTTCCAACAACTTTTAGACAAAGATATCACTTGTTACAAATATGGAATAAAAGGCCGCATATAAAAAAATCATTTAAATAGAAAAATATGTGAACTCAATCTTAATGAGGAAACATTAAGGAAAATTTGAAACCACCTCATTGAATATTTTGAAAATGAATCCCATGAAGAAGATTTTTTCTAAATTTGATCTCTAAATTGATGAAATTGCCTCCCCGTCTTCATATCTTCCTCTTCTTCCTTCAAGGATGAGGATTATCTAAAACAAATAAATGTCCTTAATAAAGAATAAAAACCCATGCTTGAAGTTGTTCAACATATTTTGTTCCCTATCAAGCAAAAGGAATACCTTGAAAGACTTTGCGATTCTCTTTAAAATAATGAAGCTAGTCAACTTTTGTCTAAACGTCCAACTAAAGCAAATGATACATATGACCTAACTTCCATTCTCAAACAACAAAAAAAAATCAAAACACTCTATTCTTACTACTTTTGGGCTACAATAGGAAATCAAAGAAGTAAAAAATGAGTTAAAAAATCCAAGAAAAATAAGAAAGCAATGACAACATCATCTAACTTCTCCTTTCAAAATATATTAAAAACTCTTCTCCAATCCTTAGTGAAAAAGAGGATGATGAATCTAAAGAATAATTCTTCCAAAACCTTCCTACTCCCACTTATTTCCTTAATAATTTTAAAGGAAATTACCTCTATATATTATAATTATCACACTCAAAATTTCAAATGACTTCCAAATTAATACCGTAACCCTCTTTGATACATGTGTTGATCTTAATTGTATCAAAGACGACATTATTACAAAATTTTTTCTTTACCCCATCATAGAAATGACTTTATGCAATAAGTAGTTACAAGCTTAAAATTAATAACAAATGTGAAGCTTGTATCATATGCAATAATCTCTAAATTATATCAACTTATCTCATCACACATGAAATTAGCCATAGCATTATACCAAGCACACCTTTTATAAACCTTATCACTCCTTACCATGTTAACCATACCATTATTTCCTTCAAAACGAAGGGAGTAAGAAATTCAATGTATTTTCTCAAAATCCCCAAAATTAGAAACCTTAACCTTCTTAAAGCATACTATATCTACAATAACTAGCTGAATTTTTTTGTTCAAAGAAAGCAAACTTACCTCTAATTCCTCAAACAAGGAGTTTATCTTTCAAAAATCCAAAATGAGTTAGAATGTAACATTATAAATAAAAAAAGATAATTAGTCTTTAAGGGAAGATTGAATAAGAAGTTTGTTCAGGCCTTCCAAATGCTTTCTGGTTTAGAAAATAAAGTCTCCTAAAGCTCTTATGGTACTATAACAAATTATATAGAGTATGTCATTCTAACAATAGGTAAAACAACTTCTCCTATTTTTAAAATAGAGGAAGGATCTTCATCTAAAAAATCCTCTTCTCAAAATCTGATTTCAAAATCTTCTTCTTTAAATGTTGTTATTTTGTCAAACCTATCTTCAAAATAGATTATTCCAAAAAAAAGGATTTTCAAAAATCCTTTGTTTATTTGTGGAAAAATCATTTTCAAATTATGAAAAGCATTGAGGATGGTTACTTTCATCTTGTTCCTTCTATTTCTTTACAAAAGCTCTTTTTTGGTTGGTATTACAAACTATGAGATTTATACAAAAACACCAGCCATATTATATGGCAATCCTTGAAAAACTAGTTTAGTTTCCTCTAAATATTTCTCTCAAAAAGATTATTCTAATGAACTAACTTATTCTACATGTAAAATTTATAAAATCCTCCATCATTAAAAATGGGGAAGAGCCCTCAAAAGTCCAAGATGGCTTCCAAATTTTTATAAAATCTCAAAAACTTTCTCCCTTTCTTTCAATTATTGGATTTACCAATAAGCCCAGTATAACATATTTTTCTCTCAAAATAGCCAAAGAAGCCATTCCCAACTCTTCTTCTTCCAAAAATCCTCAACATCTAATATTCCTATTTGGTTTATCAAATGGTGGAAAGACTTTGGCTTCGTACCATACATACTACCTCCACAGGTAAAGGAAGCCCTTGATTCTTTCAAAACCCTATTTTGCCCAAAACCAAAAGATAAACAATTCCCACCATTGTTTTATTTCAGTTTAAATTTCTTTTGCCCATGGGATTTCTCCTAGGAATTAGAACATCAAACTATCATTGGTATTCCTACCATTGGTAGGCATTTCAAAGTCAAATGGTGGAATAAATTTCAAGCCTTTGAAAAAAATTTCTTAACAACATATCCAAACTTGGGTAAAAATACAATACAACAAACAATCTAACCGATCTCCTAGGTACCTCTTCAAACTAATCCTTCTTAAACTCATTTTCTAGCACATATTTCTCATATAGCTACATAACTTATTGTAGCTAAAACACAAGAATAATTTTTTTTCATTCTTAGTTAAATATTGTCTTCTCAAACTAAAAATCTTACCACATCATCATTGTCATCATCTTGTACGGTGGAGCTCACGTGTTAAGCAAGCATATACAAATACAAATTCTCTTGTAAAATGCAAAGTCAAGTATATATATAAAATTATCTTTCTTATCTTCACCTCTGTCTTCCTCTATATTAACAAGGTATTTCCAGATCTTGCAATGTCACTGGTACATATATATATATATTAAAATTATCTATATTTAAAAAAACAACAATATGGTTTTTTTAAATTAAAAATAATATATACAATTCTAAATAATTTTTAAAAAATTAATTATTCAAAATATTTTAATTCATATTTATAAATATATTCAATATTGAAAAAATTATTATTTTAGTCATATAAAATTAAAAACACAACAAGATAATACTCAAGTGAAACAATTTATTTTTTAATAAAATACATGTTACCTACATGAGATTGTTTAAAATACACGATAAAAAAGTAAAATTAGACCAAATTTTATGGTATCAAAGTAGAGTTTATTTTAAAAAAATAAATTAAAATTTGAAGGTATCTAAGAATAAAATTATTAAACATACATGACATCCTTAGAGCATAGACTAAATGTTAGGGATGTATAAATGAAATACATTGTAGATAATCCTCTTGGATTTATATATACGATTAACTACATCTATTAAGATATATAAACGATTTTAAGCAAATAAAAAACAATACTTAGCAACCAAATCATCTATCGTATAGTTGTTTATTTTAGTCGAAACTACATATTTGACAAAATAACTTTTAATTATTTAAAGAATATTAAAAAAAATATTTCAAAATATTAGTGTGAGTGTGTGTGTGTGTGTGCAAGCATTAATTTATTATGTTTGATTTTAGTAGATCTCACAATCTTGCTTAGTCATAAGTTATAGAATATGTAGACATGAAGTAGTCACATGAGTCACACGACCAATGTCTGTAAAAATATGTACCCACATTTTTCTTGGTTGCTTTTTTTTTTATGAATTCTCAAATATTAACATAACAAGCATAATATGAATATGATCAAGGTTTTTTTATTCAAATTTAAATTTTAAGTTTAAATATTAAATTAAGATATGTTGTGTATTAAGTGTATGTTGAGGGGATTAAGGGGTGATGGTATTAGAGATAGAAAATAGATATAATTTAGAACAAAAATGAGTGTGCATTATGTAACACCCCACTTTCTCTCTTAGGAGTGGACATGGAGGTGGTTGTTTGACTTCCTCCTTCACAATTGTTGTTTAATGATTATGTTTCCTCAAGTGTCCTTCCTTATTAGTTCCTCTACAACATGAGAAGGAGTAAAATATACTAGTCACTACAAACATGTAATTATCATACTTGAAATAAGGGTCCTTGTGAATATTTCACCTTCTTACCAACATTTCCAGCTATTTTCTAGTTGGAGTATCTCTCGTGTTTGCTTGGAAAAGGTTTGGAATTTGTTTTACTAGTTGATGTAGACTTTTGCAAGTTTTACATGACATTGCTCATTCCTATAGCATCATTTCTCTCTTGAACATTCTCTAATGAGGTACATTACTTATGTTTAGTTAAGTATAGATTCTCGACTAAATCCTTGTTACTCAATCCCCATCACTTTTGTTGTGATAGTTTTTACATTTTTCAAAATAAAAAATACCCATAAGGTCTTGTGACAAACCTTGATATAATAACACATACACTACATGCAAAATAAGATATACTATGCCACTTGGCTTAGTCGATGCCTTCTTTGTTAAGGATGTTGCTTCAACATTGTTGGAAACTACTATAATTAATTTTGAAGCCAAATTTAAATGCATAAGTGATGTATACTCTATTAAAATTTGTGATCTCCATTGTGTTTAGAGATATAAAAATAATCATATAGTTTTGTCATTGAAGTAAGGATAAAATCCTTCTTTATTTTTGTATGTCTGAGATGTTGATATAGAATTACATAACTGAAGAGTTCCTTGAGAAGCATCTATATAAGTAAAATGAAGTACTCCCTTAGTATCATAAAAGAAATCATTTTAATAATTTACATACTTTTTTAGAAACTAATAAAAGTAGTCTTAAAATTGACTTACACCATTCATTGAAAAAAAAACATATTTAATGCATATATAATATAAGAAAAAAATGTAAGGGTGAAAGCGGAAAGTAAGATTTGACTTTTCCAAGTGATTTTTTATTCAAAAATTTAGTGATGGGATGATTTTTTATTATAAAAATGTAGTAATTTATTGTCAATAAATGATAATATTATTATTTGAAATCTATAAAATTTATCATAATTAAAGAGAAAAAAATGATAACATCAAGAAATAATGACTTGTAATTGATGACAATATCCATTTATAATCGAGGAATGAAATAACAAGTAATTTATATTTATTATTATTATTATTATTATTATTATTATTAAATAAATGAAAAAATTTATAATGTTAATACATGTTGTTTGAATGACCACCTATAATTAAAGAGTTGGATAAAAAGTACTCTCTCCATTTTTGAATAATTTTTATCACTTATTTTGAGAATAAACTTTGGCCATTAGTATATTTTAATATACATTAATAAAAATTATAAAAGAATTACCATTATGAAAGTGTTTTTAATAAGAATATACAAATTATATCTTTATATTATAACATATTATAATTTAAGATAAATTAATATTCAAATCCATATTGAAAATACCTAATGATAATTATTTGAAAAGATGAAGTATTTTAAATTATAAGTGTTAAATACAAAAGAAAGATTTAGAAAAAGACTTAACATGTAAGAAAAAGACTAATTACCAAAAATTTGCATTTAAGACTACAGGTAATTCAACAACACCTATTGACAACTTTAATTTTTGAGAGCTTTTGTAAAATAAAATAATATATGAGGTTTTAATTTCAAAGATAGAAAAAAAATGACAAAATCCAATAACATAATCTAGAAATAAAAATACATAAAACAAATCTAAGGATTAGCCAACAATTTTGTCTAAACTTTACTATATATATATATATATAAACAAAATTGAAAAAGAATAATTTTGTCAAGAATAAAAGAATCCCTTGGTACATAAAAGCAAAACCTATTTAGCAAATAATTTGTAGATATAGCAATCCAAAATGATTAAAATATAACAACACGTTTACTTACAAAAGAGAAGAAGAAGCTTTCAATAACACAATAGGAAGCTACATAAGAAATGTATATAATGTATGTTTAAAAGAGTGGTAGTTGTGATTTTACTTTATTTAAAAGGAAAATTTACTAAAAATAGTACTTCATCTGTACTAAAATGAAAATATTTTAACAATTTACATACTTTTTAGGAACTAATAAATGTAGTATTAAAATACACTTCCACCTTCATTGGAATATAACATACATTTAATGCATAAATAATAAAAGAAAAAATATGATAGTAAAAGTGGAAAGCTAATTTTGACTTTTTTAAAACAGATTTCTTTTTTATATAAAAATGTGATGATAGAATGACTTTATTTTTTATATGGATGGAGTATAAATTAAAAAAATGTATGGTTGGAAAACAATTGCAAAAGAACCGTAAAGGGGGGGGATAGTTTTTAATGGAATAGAAATGCCAAATAAAAAAATTCACACATATCAAGAGCAAATTACTCTATACATGCACTACCAAAATGCTTTCCTTTTTGGATTTTGATTAAGTAGCATGTTTTTTTGTATTAATGATTACTATTCTTTGGGTGTATGAGTATTACAATCTCAATGACCATCTAAGAGATGATTTACAATTTAATCTATTTATCTTACCTATACTCTTAACAAGAATCTCTCAATAATAATAGGCATACACTCACTAGCCCATTTAGAATGAACTTTGTAAGGGGTTTGCAATTACAGTTGATTTTAACCAAAAATCAAGATATGAAAGTGTAGAAACTTGTATGAGACGTAGTATGAGATATTACAATTGTAAGGTAAATCCAGCTAAGAGAAGTGAAAAATGAACACTTTTTAATAAAAAACTTAGAATTTAAAAGTTAAGATAGTTTGAATGATTAATTACATGATTTTAAGATTAGATGATTAATTATATATTACATGTATGTGAAAAGTTGTGTAATAAATGTGGAGAGAGCTTATTTATATATCTCTCCCTCATTGACTATCCGTTGGACACAAAATGGTTGAAAAGTTGTATCATCCAATGGGTAGAAAATTAGCATTTAATACTCATCAATTGATCTCTTATACGACCAATTAATTGTTTTTTCAAACCAATCAACTGAATATATTCAGACATGAGATGAAAAATGTAACACCCCCAAAAAATCACAGTTGAAATTTTTTGTTTAATTAAAACAAACAAAGACATGGGGGTGCTACCGCCGTGATCAGTATAAGCCCGACATCTAGCCAATCTAGTACCAACCATAAGACTAAGGATAATTTTATAAGAACATTAAATAACTTCAAATAGAGATTTCCTAACATTAAATAACTTCAAATAGAGATTCATAGGAAATTAAAAGTTTCATAAACACACTTAAGGTGAAGAAACATAGAAATTCAAAGTACTCATGAAGAGGAATTAGAGTGCGGAATCAAAGTGTTAATACATAATTAAAACATATACAAAGTCAAATCCCCAAGAGGAAAAAGTTATACAATGATAAAGTAAAGCAAGGGAAAAGTAGAGAGTCCAGTTGGCATCCACTCTCAGCACCAAGTAAGTCCAACGGTCAACATACATTCCCGCCTGATGCATCCAGTACGTCATAGGTATCAAACATGGTACCTCCTACCTACACAAATTTAGAAGGGCCCTCTTCTCATGGGAACGAGCAGCACCCATGAAATGGGTGATCAGTACGCTATGTATTGAGTAAGGTAACCATATGGTTAAGGCCAGCAAGGAAATAAACAAGTAAGGCATACAAAGCATAATTCATGTTCATATCATCAGGCCACACTTAGACTAATATTTTATCTTACACATTTCTTATATTAATTCTGCGTGAGTATGGGAACCTCGCTATTATAGCCGGTGGACTAGAAATATTCCATAGGGAAAAATGTACCTAGCCACTATTATAGTTGGTGGACTGGGATCACTCATTAAGGAAAAACTTACCTAACCACTATTATAGCCGATTGACCAAAAAATCAACCTTACTAGCCCCGACTCACGTAGTGTTACACTGTAAATAATTAGTATGTTTCCATGTCTTATATTTATATTTCACACATTTCTCATATTAAATATGTGTAAGTATGAGAACCCCACTATTATAGCCGGTGGATCATAAACACTCCATAGGGCAGAAAACACCTGACCACTATTATAGCTAGTGGACCAAAAAATCAACTTCACTGGCCCCGACTCACATGGTGTTCCACTATAAGTTATTAATATTTTTCCATGACTTACTACCATGCAAATTTTGGTTTATCGAGCCCGGAATCCCCCACTATTATAGCCGATGGACTGGAAACACTCCACAAGGTAGAACGCACTATTATAGCCACTCCATAAGGTAAAACATACCTGACCACTATTATAGCCGGTGGGATAAAAAAATATATCCTCATTGGGTTCTAGCTCAGTACTATTTCACTTTAAGTGTTTATTAATTTATTGTATCTTACTCCACAACCCCGACTAGGCATGCATGACCCACTACATTTTCCATGCTCACCCTTTTATTCTTAGCTTCTCGAAAACCCTATCCTATATCTTGGTACTTCTACACCCTCTAGTATATCTAGATATTCCTTCCCACTCTTTTATCATTACCATGAATACCCAACTCCAAGGCCTAACCTTCCTCTATACCACACAACTCATGCTCCCTTGCCCCCAATTCATCACCTCACTCGATTCACCTCCAAGCACCCTACTTTACTTTTCATTTTGCACATGTGGCTATAAAACTCTAGTTGGCCATCCCAAAACCCTAGCACCTCTCTTTCCTCAAATGATATTATCCTTTCATCTCTATTACTTAGCATCCCCTCTTCCACATGACACATATCCAGCACAACATATGACCTCGAGACTTCCTTCCCATCTTTTCCTACTCACCATGAGAACCTAAAACGCTTCTTTGTTACCAAAACCATCACTTCCCTTGAATCAAACCCAACATCACAACCTCACTATCCAACTCTCATGCGTGATTACAAAAACCCTAGTTCACTCTCCAAACCCTAGTACTTCTCATTTCTTTTATGTCACCCCCTCAACACCAAATACCTTTTCTCACTTGGCTTACTTTTCCTCCATATGACACCCCTTCCATATTTAATTCCCCATTCTAACCATTTATATTAGTTTTCCCTTCCTTGCACACTTCTCTCACTTAGAGTTTCCTCCTAAAACCCTAATCAAGTCTCTCATGCATCCTTACACCAACCCACATACTATTTTTTTCCATATGGACTCCAATAAGCGTAACAATTCTTCTCTTACCTTACTTAACTCTCAAGTCAACTTTTTCCACATAAATGTCATAACCATGTAAATGTTAACCATTCCATGCAAACCCTAGACTCCCCATGCATGTTTTGGTCCATTCCCTTAATTTATTCCCACTATTCCTCCTTTTATCCACCCATATGTCATATATATTTAGGCCATCTCTACCATCCTCTTAGTCAACTCACTTACCTCACTCTTTTCCATTTCTCTCACAAATACATCACACTATTTAGGACTTCCTATCATGCATGTCATAAGGGGAAATATTACATAAGCACATTTCATGAACAAACAACAATACCACATTAAACATATCTTAAAGCACTTGCAACTTATCTCGGCTCCATGCTTACCAAGCTGTGCTACAAGAGCATAATATATAAAACACACACATCAAATCAACACACATAGCACATTTTTTATACACAATAGGCCTTAATCATATCCTTACCTAATACGACACCGGACTTGGAGCATGCTCCTATGCCTCCTTAGGGTTTTGACTTAGTTCACCTATAAGAGGAAAATACTAGAGTTAATTTCCTTCTTACCAAAATTATCATTATTTTCTAGCTTACCCTTATTATAATCTAGTATTAGGATTAATAATAATAGCAATAGTTTTATAAGTAAAAGTAAGTGTATTATTCTTAAAGTAGCTAATCATGCTACTACTAATCAAAATAGGTATTTGTTGTTCTATTGGTCCATGTTAAAGTATTATTAGCAATATTCATATTACTAAAGATAATAACTTTAATATTAACAACAACAACAATAATAATAATAATGATGATAATAGTGATAATAATAATATTATCCCGAATAATAATAATAATAATAATAATAATAATAATAATAATAATAATAATAGTATTAGTAATACTAAAATAGCGACAATAATGATAATAAGGATGATGATAAAGGTTTGAATAATTATAATAATAATAATAACATTAGTAATAATAGGGCCAACATTAATAGTAGTAGTAGTAGTTTGAATCTTAGTAATAACAACAATAGGGTTTTGAATAATTATATTAATAATAGCATTAGTAATAATAGTGCCCAAGTTAATAATAATAATAAAAAATAACAATAACAACAACAACTACTACTACTACAACAACAACAACAACAACAATAATAATGGCTTGAATATTAATAATAATAATACTAGAATCATAATAATACTATCAATAACAACAACAACAACAACAACAACAATAATAGTAATATAAAAATGATAATAATAATGATGATGATGATGATGATGATGATGATGATGATGATGATATTAACATTAATAAAATAAATAACAATTACATTAATTATATTTAAAGGTTAGGGAGGCTAGGGCATAACATAGGGATGGTGGTGACCAGGCAATGCACATCGGCGATGGAGGAGGAAGTGGAGTTGGAGAGGTGGATTTCTAGGCTAGAAGAGGGGGAGTGAGAGGGTGGTTATGGTGGTGGTGAATCCTCTGGGTGGAGAGGGTTGGAATGGTGGTGGTGGTGGTGGCGGTATAGCAAAAGGAGCGATGCAGGTGGTGGTTGCTGTGGTGGCCTAAGGTGGTGGAGGAGGACGAAGGGTGAAGGAGAGGGAGGCAGGGAAAAAGGAAGGTAGGGGGACTCTGCTGAGTGTTTTGGATGGCAGGAGAGGTGGTGATTGTGGCGGGGATGGCGGCGAGAAG
Source organism: Tamarix chinensis (assembly GCA_030549775.1). Taxonomy (NCBI): domain Eukaryota; kingdom Viridiplantae; phylum Streptophyta; class Magnoliopsida; order Caryophyllales; family Tamaricaceae; genus Tamarix; species Tamarix chinensis. Next base: position 84,111,200 of record CM060172.1, read on the forward strand.
GGCAGCGATGGAGGAGAATGGGCAGATTGAGTGGGCTACTTGGCATAGTTGGGTCAGCTCGTGTTAAGGAGAATTAGGGGTAGTGAGTAGTGTGGTTCGGTGGAGGGTGATGTAGGGAGGAGTTTGGTGGGTGTTTCGGGTGGTAGCATTAGGAAATGGTGGTGGTGGCGGCATCTGAAGTGGTAGCAGTGCAAGGAAGGTTAGTTTTCTAAGCAAGAAAAAGAATGCTGATTGAGGTCGGGTATGGGGCATTTATAGGCCAATGGTGGGTGGATAAGACAAAGGGGGAAGAGGAAAAGGGGGTAGGTATGGCAGGCTCACTGGCCAACAGTGGCTGGCCGGTACAAGCCTGTAATTTGCAGGTATAGGTTTGGCCGGGGGAGAAAAAGGGAAGGGATAGGGCTCATGTGGGAGGAGTTGTGGGGCTAGTTGGGGTCGGAAAAGGACAAGGAAAGAGGGGGTGGTGTAGGCCGACGATAGAGGAGGGGGATGGTGGTGGTAGAGTTGCAGGTCTCGTGTGGGAATAGGGGAGGAAGAAGAAGGTTAGGCGGGTTGGCTGATCGGTATAGGGAAAAAAAAAAGAAGAAAAGAAGAAAAAGAAAGTGGATTAGGCGGCTGGGCGGGCATGGAGAAAAAAGAAGAAGAAAGGTGGGTGTGGGTTAGGCTGCATGGAAGGAAGAGGGGGAAGGGCTAGCCTAATCTGAGGGATGAAGGGGGCAAAAAAAAAAAGGAGAAAAGAGAAAAAGGAAAGGTAGGAAAAAGGAACAATGAAACATAGGTTGGTTAGGGTATTTATAATATTTTGATATTTTTGAATATTTAAAATAATAATATTCAGTAAAATAATAATTAAATTTTTTTTATATTAATGTAGGATATTTTGGATAATTTTTCCTAAATTCCATTTTAATTAGCAAAAACCTTAATTTTCCCTAATTAATTTTTTTTATTTTTCTCTTGATTTTACCTTAAATAATTCCCCTTATTTAAAAAAATAATTTATTTAATTTATTTTTCTAATAAATTCCTATTTTAACATAATTTTTCAAGTTAGGATTTTGGGGTATTTTAAGAATTTTACTGTTACACAAACAAGTTAGTCAGTTTATTAAAACTAATTGATTAGTTTCATGTTGTACTTAGTTGGTTTGATGCACATGTATGAACACTAACATGGTTTAGTAGACCGGTTGATCTGTCCTTTAGACTTGTCAATGAGTTTAAATAGAGACAATTGGGTTTCTACAGGACCAAAATTTTGGATTGGTTGGTTAAATGAGTTGATTGGTTTAGTGAACCCGGCAGATGAGTTTGAACAAAGATGAATAGTTTTTGTAGAAGTAAAACCTATGGACTAGTTGGTATAACTAGTTAATCGACTTAGTGAAACTAGTTGATGAGTTTAAACATAGAAAATAAGTTTTTATAAAAGCGAAACATGGGCTTAGTGGTCAGACTAGTAGATTAGTTTTCAAATTAGTCAATCAATTTGATGAATCTAGTAGATTGATTTGTGGTACCAGTCACTCTGTCTGATTTTTACTCATTTTAATCCCTTGGGTTAAACCAAATTAGTCAAATAATTCCGATTGGAAACAAACAAGATTCAAAATAATTTGGAAAGATTTATAAATCAAGATCAATTACTTATTTATATGAAGTAAATTCAAGTATATTGTTTTAAAAACTTTTTAAAAAGTTTTGATCATGTGAAGTTGCTCGACTTAACCCTTTACATTAAAACCCAAGACTTTGAAACATAATACTTAAACCTTAAGTTTTGGTGATCTTCATACAATCTTCTCTTTTACTTTGAAACTATTCTCTATTAAGTTTGCACTTACAAAATAATTTGAGTAAATGTGATTTGGTCTATTTGTTTGTCAATCATAGTTCATGCACACTTAAATAAACACATTAGTTCTCTAAACTCATTTGGTGTCATCAAAATAAAGAATTATTAAGGAAATTAATTCAATAAATTATTTTATTAAAATAAGAGGAAGTAATTCAGGTAAAACAAATAGGAAAATAATAAATAATTTAATTAGAAAAAATTAGGGAGTTTTGCTAATTAAAATGGAATTTAGGAAAAATTATTCAAAATATCCCAAATTAATCTAAAAAGAAAATTTAATTATTATTTTACTATTTTAAATAATAAAAAATACCAAAATATCCTAAATACCCTAACCCATCTATTTTCCCCCTTTTCCTTTTTCAGTTTTTTCCTTCCTCCCCCGGACTAGGCTAGCCCTCGTGGCCCAAACTCCCTCCCCTTCTCCCTCGTGTGGCTTAAGCCTGCACTTCCTTTTTTTCCCTCTCTGCCCGTCGCCCAGCCACCGATCCATCTTTTTTCTTCTTCTTCTTTTCTTTCCCCTGGACCGGCCCGATCTAACTCCTTCTTTCCCCTTCCTTCTTCCCTGACCCCCGAGCTGCAAATCTTAGCCTACACCCTACCACTGCAATATCTTGCCACTGTCAACCACTTACCACTGCGCCTCTTGCCTACCTTCCCTCTCTCCCCCGCTGTTTTCCTATCCCATTTCAACCCAATCAGTCCTCCTCTCCCCTCATGTGTGCCTGCCCCTTTTTCCTTTCTTCTCCCCAACCAAACACATCCCCTGCAATGGCAGACCTGCGCCGGCCTACCACTGTCGGCCAGTGTTCCTACCTCACTTGCCCCATCTTGTCCTCTTCCTCCTCTATTATTTTCTCCTCCATTTGGCGTATAAATACCCCAAAGGTAGCCATAATCAGGCTCCTTTGATTCGCAGCCCAGAAAACCAGCCCTTGCGTCACTTCCCGATCATACGATTGCCTTGCTTTCGCCGCTTGAGCCACCTACCAAACTACTCCCTACATCACCCTCCACCAAACTACACCCTCCACCACCCCTGATTTGCCCTGCATAAGTCACCTCAATAGTGTAACACCTCAACCACCACCATCCTTTTCCACAACCATCACCCCTTTCTACCCTCCATAACAATCAGGGGAACTTCCTCTACCTCCTTATACCTCCCTATCCTTCTCCCTTCTTCTCCCTCCACCACCTTAGGCCACCACACCCGTCGTCGTGTGCCGCCCCCTTTCGCTACACCAGCACCTCCATTCCAACCCTCTCCACCTAAGGCACCCACCACCACTTCAACCACCCCCTCATTCCCTCTCTCATAGCCTATAAAACCATCTCTCCACCTCTCTTCTCCCTCCACTGTTGCCATCCGCCTCCGCCAGTGCCGCCGCTGGTGCTGCCACGGTCCCTATATGGTACTCTAACCTCCTCAACCCCTAAACCCTTTTTATGCAAGTGTTAGCAATTTTTATTAGTCTTCATAGTATTGTTATTATCATTATCATTATCATCATCATCGTCATCGTCATCATCATCATCATTATTATTAATGCTAACTTTGACACAGTACCACTTTTATTATTATTGTAAATATTTGAATCCTTATATTACTATTACCACTTTGAATATTATTATTATTAGTAGTGTTCTTAAATTTTGTATTATTAATAAGTATTATTATTATTATTATTATTATTATTATTATGGTTACTTTGTAATTATTGTTAAAATTACCTATGTGACTAACATTACTACCACTACTAGCATTATTATGATTATTAGTGTCATTCTTGTCCCTACTTTACTATTACTAATATTACTATTATTATTACTAAGATTGTGTTATTAATAGTATTATCACTACAACTATTATTACAATTATTATTAGCGATACTAAAGTTGCTATCCTTAATAATGTGATTATTGTTATAATACCGATGTATCTACTAAGAACCATTTTGATTAGTAGTAGCATGATTAGCTACTTTAAGAATAATAACCCTACCTTTACTTATAAAACTACTATTTTCATTACTAGCACTAATAGTGTGTTATGATAAGGGTAAGGTGGGAATAATGGTAATTTTGGTAAGAGGGGAGTTAATCCTTAGTATTTTTCTCTTATAGGTGAATCAAGTTAAAACCTTAAGGAAGCATAGGAACGTGCTCCAAGACCAGTGTCGTATTAGGTAAGGATGTGCCTAAGACCAACTATGTGCGTGCTATGTGCCTTGTTTGTCATGTGTTATGTTATGTTGTGTACTTTATGATTATAATGACTAATTACTTGTGGCACATCTTGAAGTTGAGGTATGCTTATGTTAATCTCTTATGGAATGTGTATAATGATTGTATATGTTATGCTTATGATGTTATATAATGTGACCCTTTAGGACATGTATGCTAGGAAGTTCAATAATATGATATGAGATGAAAGGATAAAAAAGGAAAGAGGGGAAGTGAGTTGATTAAAGGGATATGAAATTGACCTAATTATCTCATGATCCACGAGGGGAAAAATAAAAGGAGGTTATAATAAAAAATGAGCCAGTGATGTGAATCTCGCATGGAAAATTTCTAGGGTTTGCATGGGATGGATGGAGTCTGCATAGGAACGACCTTTATGTGAGAAAAATTATCCTGAGGCATAAGTAAGGTAAGGGAAGAGTTGTCGAGTGATTGGAGATTTTGGGTGAAAAGTAGTACGTAGGTTGGTATAAGGGTGTATAGGGGACCTGGTTAGGGTTTGGGAGGAAGCCCTAATATGAGGGGGAATGTGAAAGCAAAAATAATTGAGGAAGAGTGGAGTACGGGATAAGAGTGGGAATTTATCATATGAAGGATGAGTACGGGTGCCACAAGGAAGAAGAGATGTTAGGTGAAAAATGGAGAGGTGACTTGTGGGGGAAGAAAGGTGCTAGGGTTTAGAGTGGCCAACTAGGGTTTCATGGTCACATGTGTAATCAATGAGTAAAGTGATATGATTAGGGTTGAATCTAAATGAGATGATGTGTTGGGTGATAAAAGGAATAATGGTCGTGTAAGTCAGAGGAAGGTTGTACCACATAAGTCTAATTAAGGTTTCATGGGAAACCCTAGAGGATGATAATGAGTAGATTTGGATGTCATAAGGTGGTGGGCCTTAACCCACACCCTTAGGAGCTAGGTTTTCGTTGTGAGTAAATGGAAGGAGGAATAGATGTCGGGGTGTGATACGAGGTGCAAAAATCTCAAGATATGGGATGTGCACTCTTGGGAGAATATAAGTAGAGGGTTGGTGACATGCATGCCAATGGTGAAATATTATCAAATAAGACATGAATAAGATACTAACCATTTAAAGAGGAAGATTGTTGAGCCGAGCCCAAGGTGAATAATAGTAGCTAGAAGTAGGGATGGCAATGGGTCGGGTCTGGACCGGGTCCAGCCATACCCAGACCCGGACCCGTTTATACTACCTAGACCCAGATCCGACCCAGACCCGTCGGGTCTTAAAAGTTCAGACCTAGATCCAGATCCATCGGGTCTAGCGGGTAAATGGGTCCTAAACGGGTCCTAAATGGGTCCGGTTATTTTTTTTTAAAATAATTAATAATCTATGCTAATACAAGTACATTTATGTTTTATATAACTTAATATGTATTTTTTTTTTGTTAAAAAAATCATCTAAGTGAAAAAATAAATATATGAAAATTGTTATATTAACTTTTCAAATGGTGTTTTAATGCTTTTAGTAGGGATGTAAATGGGGCGGGTATACCCATAACCGTATCCGTATCCGATAAGAAAATCCGTACCCTTATCCGAATCCATATCCGTATCCATTATTCGACGGATTATCCGTTTACCCGTTAATGGATATTATCCGATGGATAAATCCATCACCTGACAGATAAACCCATTTAGAGTTAAGCTAAATGATAATTCTAACTTTAATTTATACTATATTTATTTTAACATTAAGGGTAAAAAGGTAATTATATATCGGATAAATGGGTATGGATATAAATACGGGTATGGTTATGGGTACGGGTATGGATATCTCATACCCATCTCCGTATTCGAACCTGACGGGTATTTTTTTTACATCATCCATATCCGTATCTATATTCGTTTCTCCATATCCATTGGAAAAAATCCATCGGGTTTCGGGTAAAATCCGCCCCGTTTATATCCCTAACTTTTAAAATACAATGTTATACATATTGTTTATAAAGTAAGTATACAAAAATAAAATTTTTAAAAAAATGAATAAGGAACTTATATAAGATTAAGACAATAATGACAAACATAATATTAGTATGTATTTATATATGCATACACACACACACACACACACATATATATATATATATGTATATTAAACGGGTCTGGTGGGTTGGGTCTAGGTCTAGAACTGGACCCAGACCCAGACCCTTTAAAGTATATGTGGACCCAGACCCGATCCAGACCCGTCGGGTCCAAAAATCATGGACCCAGACCCGCTAAAAATGAGGCGGGTCTAGCTGGTCCGGGTCGGGTCCGAGACCCATTGCCATCCCTAGCTAGAAGCGTTTTGTTCTGTATGTTTCCGGTCCACTGGCTAAAATAGTGGGGGATTTCGTGCTAAAAAAACCGAATATAATGATGATAAGACATGGAAAAGATACTCAGTAATTGTAGTGAAACACTATGAGAGTCAGGGCTAGACCGGTCCACCGACGAACAATAGTGACTAGGAGGATTTGCCCTGGAGACCGATCCACCAAAAATTATAGTGGTTAGAAGTGTTCTGCCCTGTAAGTTTTCGGTTCATCGCCCATAATAGTGGAGTTCCCGCCCTCACATGGATTGATAAAAAAGTATGGTGTGAAATGAGTATATTGATAAGAGATCTAAAGAATAAATTTATCTGGACCATAACTCGGCCTTCATTATTTGTATTGTTGTATGCTGTCTATATGATCATTCTTGTGTTATATGCCTTATATGTTTCGCCTTAGCTGTATGATTACCTTACTCAGTACGTATGTAATACCCCGAATTTTTAAAATCCAGATTTATTAAGTTTAATGATTTTATTAGCATAATTTGATGTAAACAATTAATCATTTTAATTTTGATTTATTTTATGAATTTATCGACGATTTTGAATTCATAATTAACTGTAATTAATTATTTTTGGGAAGTTTAAATTAAAAAAATATTTTCGGAACTTATTTAATAATTTCTTTTTGAAATTAATTTTCTTCCGTTCTACGCTTTTTAGTTTGCGGAAAATCGATTTCGGAAATTATTAAAATTAGTCTTGATTTATTAGAATTTGACTTAAATATTTTATTATAGGTTTTTAAATATTATTTCTGGGTCTTATAATGTATTTCTGTAAATAATATAAATTTTTACGTTCGATGGTAAATTCTTCCGAAAATGTTTCCGAAATTCTTCATATAGCTTTTTATTAATTTTAAGCCTTCGGATCCGTTCGAAATAAATTTTCGTTAAATAAATTTTATATAAAATCTTCCAATAATATTTTTGTATTTTAGTCTTTTATTTTATATGTATTTGAAAAAAAAAACTGCAACCCCAACCGGTGCCCCAACCCCTCTCCATCTTCCTTTTTCTCTCCTTCTCTTCTTTCTCCCTTTCCCGTGCGTCCCTGTTCTACAGCCCTGAACCCTAGCCGCCTCTTCTCCCCAGCTCCTGCCTCCTCCTTGCTTCGCCCCGCCGGTCGACCTCCAACCACCGGCCACCACTGTCGACGCAGCAGCAGCAGTTGAAGCCGCACACTAGCAGCCGCGGCAACAACTGCTGCAGCAACGGCCGAAGCAGCCAACCCCAGCAGCCACGCACAGCAGCAGCAGCGGCGAGCCGCCGTCTGGCCATGGCGAGCTCGGGCGACCACCGTCGAGCCACCCCATCCCCCAACGAAGCCTCCCCAGCCTTCCTTTGCCCTGATTTGTCGGTTTTTAATTGGTATAAATTTCTGAAAACCCTAACCCTTATTTTGATTAATTGAATGTGAATTAGCTTATAAAAAGCTAAGTTGATTGTTCGATTGTGTATATATGTGCTGTAAGAATGATTTGGATAGGTTAATTGTATTGTTATGTTGAGATTTTGGAAAAATTGGATTTTTGGTCGGGTTATGCCCGACTTTTTCGGATTCGTCCGATTTGGCGATTTCAGACAAATTGATTATACAATATGTTTTAAAATGTATCCAATTTCATTTTGGAACCGTCAATTTGAGAAATTTATGCAGGTTTTATCAGAATTTGATTCCTAGGTCAAATTTTGGGTGTAATGAAATTGGGTCGTATAATTGAGCCGTTTCGCTCAATTGATTTTATAATATTGTTTAAAATGTATTTAGTTTTATATTGGAAGTGTTGATTTGGGAAAATTGTGTGTAATTGATCGGAAATGGATTTTTAGGTCAAAACTCCCGCGGGTTTAAATTGGTTTGGGTAATCGGGTTATTTTATTCAATTGACTATATAAATTACATTATAATATGTTTAATTTGCATTTTCAAACCGGCAATTGATATGTTTTGGCAAGGATTGATCGGATTTGCGTTTCGGGCTCAAAAACCCTAATTGTGCTAAATTGCGTATTTCTTTTATTGGTTTTGAGCAATTGATTATTCGATATGTTATAAAATGTGTTTAATTTCATTTCTAAACATTCAATTTGATTAAATTTATAGAATTTTAACGAATTGTATTTTCGGGCCTAAAACCCTAAATTTCAAGTGAAATTATGAAATCGATTACTTGTATTGTTGTTTTTCTAAAATTCAATGTATAGAAATAGTTGAAATGGTATTAATTGCTTTCTAATACCTTTAATTTGAATTGATTAAATTGAATTACTTGAGTTTGTGTCGTGGGCTTTAAAACCCTAATTTTCGGGGATGATTTTATAAACTTGATTTTGCTATGTGTATTTTATCTAATCGAATTCTATCTTTGGGTTTTAAATCATTTAAATTATGTTTAACCTAATCGGTTTGGATTTGGTTCTATGTAAATGGTTAGGTTACCTATTTAGTTGTAAAACCTAATAAATAAGTTATTTTCGATAAATTAACTTATGATCGATTATTCTTTCTCGGGCTTTCCAAATTAAGTTGAAATGTCCCAAGTGATATTTGTATTAACCCATTTTGATTTAGTTTTAACCTTAAATCTTAATAAACCTATGCTTTTAAGTTCTAAGTTTTGGACACGTTTTTTAAGAAAGATCATTTGTGTTGTTTGTGTTTATTTAATTAGAATACGTGAATTATTGATCGATAGAATAGTTTCTAATTTAATTTTTCGATTTCTATCGGATCTGGGAAAGCTTTCTCGTGGATTCACGAGCTAGTGATCTCTCTCCCTCTTATCTCGCTTAACTAGCTTCGGATCCAGGTAAATCTCGACTTACCTCTACTTATGGGTATTTCGCAAGGACGTGGCTAAGGTCCCTACGTGTTATGTGACTTGTATGCCTTGGATGCCTCGTATGATTATATGTCGTGTTTTACATGTTGTTATCTTACCTGTTTTATGTGTAGCATAGTTTGGATTCAAGGTATGCCTTTGTGATTGCTCTTGTTACGTGTTAATGTGGATGTGCTACAAGTTGTGACATGATATGACCCTCTAGGACATGCATGCTAGGGTTTTGGTAGCATGAAATGATAATAAAAGAACACGGGAAAGTGGACGTTTGGGAAGTTTGTATGGGGGGAACTAGATCTTGCATGAGCATGATCCTTACGTGGGAAAAGTTGATTTGGGTTGTAAGTAAGAGTTTTGGAGAGTCTTAGAGTGATTGGAGACTTGGTATGAAAATAGTACGTGAGTTGGTGCATACGAGACCTGATTAGGGTTTTGCGAGTAAATGTGTGTTGGGGAGTCTGCATGGAGTATTTAAAGTCTGCATGGGGATGAATCTTACGTGAGGAAAGTTGATTTAGGAAGTAAATAAGATAATGTCAAAGTTATGGGTCCATTGGAGACTTGGGTGCAACATTTTACGTGGGTCGGTGTAAGAGTGTCTAAGGGTTCCAACTAGGGTTTCGGGAGGAAACAAGCAATTTGAAGGGTACAAGGGTAAAAATGATCAAGGAGGGACGAAGTAGGGGTTGAGAGCGAGGACTCACTATATATAAAGGATGAGTATGGGGTTCTAAATGAGAGAAGAGATCTTGGGGTGAAAGAGGAAGGTTACTTGTTGAGGAAGTAAAGTGCTAGGGTTTGGCGTGACCAACTAGGGTCTTGTCGGTCACACGCGGACTTGGGAGATAAAGTAATACATTTGGAGAATTTCCTAATAAAAGAATGAGGTGCGAGATAGAGAACAAAGTAACGTTTGGGTAAGTAAGAAAGGGTGGGGCCACATAGGTCCGATTAGGGTCTCCGAGGAGGAGCCGTGAAGGAAGGAGGACATACAGAGTCGATATCATATGTGTTGGGGTGACCTATATTCTTGGAGATTGTGCCTCACTATATGCCCCTATACTTGAGTCTGCGGGGGAGGGAAGTCGGGTGTGAGAAGAGGTACGAGTCTCAAAATATGGGACGACCCTCTGGATGGGAAAGTAGTAGGGTATTAACCGCATGCATGTTAGGGGTGTTGTGTGATTCAATAAGACACGGATAAGACACTAATAACGTAAAGTGAAAGACTGTTGAGCCGAGCCCAGTCCGGTCCACCGGTTATAATAGTAGTCAGAGGCGTTCTGCCCTGTGCGTTTCGTTCCAGTCTACCAGCTATAATAGTGGTCAGAGGCGTTCTGCCCTGTGCGTTTCTTTCCGGTCCACCGGCTATAATAGTGGTCAGAGGCGTTCTGCCCTGTGCGTTTATTTCCGGTCCACCGGCTATAATAGTGGGGGCCTCGGCTCGATAGACCCAAAGTAAATAAGTTAAACCACGGGAAAAAAATACTAAGTACTTACAGTGAAACACCATGTTGAGGCGGGGCCAGTCCAGTCCACCTGTAAGAATAGTGGTCAGAGGCGTCCTGCCCTGTGTTTTTATTTCCGGTCCACCGGCTATAATAGTGGGGTCCCCGTGCTCACATGGATTATTGAAGAATGTGTGAAATGGACTTATTATCATTAATGAGAATAAAGAATAAGTCACCAGAGACGTATTCAGACCTTATCTTACGGGTTATCGCATGTTGTCTATATGATTGTGCTATGTGTGCTATGTGGTATGATTGTATGTTTGGCCTTAGCGCACCAGCGCTCTTACTCAGTATTGGACCCGTACTGATACTACCTTGATTGAATGGGTCCTGTGATGATCCACCGACGGTGGGGAGCAGACCTCCTATGCGGGTTTGATCGGTTATGACATTGGGGTGGCAGACGTGGCTTGAGTGAGTAGGCGATCCGGATATTGGTCCCTTGGGATCCGTCTTATTAACTATATGTTGTACTACGTTTCTTGTTTTGAAACCGTACTCTTAAGTTGTATTCCTAAACGATATTCTAACTATTGTTGACTCGTGTTTTCGTGAATGACCTATGTTAACTATGTACCTATGTTTTGATGATGGTTTAGCTTAGCCTTAGCACTTAGTATCGGAACGGTAGGAGTGAACCGGTTTGGTACTAAGTGTGGCGGTAATACCCCCAAGTTTACGGTTTTAATTCTTTCGCTTCCGCTAAAACCTTTGTCTTAAACGAAATTTTTCAATAGTAAATTTGGGGGTGTTACAACGTAGTATACCGACCACCCATTTTATGGGTGCTGCTCATTCCCACGAGCAAAGGGCCCACCTAAGTTTGTACAGGTAAGAGAGGATATTTTCAGTGCCTACGATACTTACGAGGCATCGGGTCGGGCTAAGAGTTAAGCTTGGACTTAGCTTGGAGACCGAGAGCGATGTGGCTAGATGCTCTTTTTCATTTCATTTTACCCCTGTATCATTTTACCCCTATATCGTACGATACTTTTTGTTATTTGGGAGCTTTAATTATGTACTCCTTTGGGTAGTAAACCTTTTTAGGCATACTCTGATTTCTATATTGTGAATGATTCAGTTCCTTTATGAATTCTTGTTTTAAGTATTGACTCATATTTAACGATAATCTTCTTTAGCCTTGTGATTAGTACGAGACATGCCAGAGGCCGGGCTTGTACTAAACACGGTAGTAATATCCCCAAATCTCACCGTTTTGTTTTCCTTACTTTCGTTGTATCTTATAATAAAACGAAATTTTCCAGTAGTGAATTTGAGGGTGTTAGAATGAAATTTTTGGAGATTATTTTAGTGACGGTAAAAACGATTATGTTTTTGGCAGTCCATTTGGTTAGTTATTTAAGATTTTACATAGCTGGATTTGGTTAATGTTGGAATATAAAATAGTTAATCAAATATACTTATAAAATCTCCCTTAAATCCTAAATTTAGTTGAAGGACCACTGTATCAGTTGAATTCCATCAAATTATACAAAACTCCACGGAAAGGGAGTTAAGAGATAGTCGGAGCTTCTCTTGATCATCTTGTCCAAGCTTGAAACGTATGATTTGTCTCACTACAAACTTCTTTTAAACTATGCCACTGCCATGATCATTACTTCTCCTTTAATTATATACTACGCTATATACTTGTATATGTTTTATTTTCCCTCACTCTTAGGTTTGAGTCTTGGAAGATGCATGTATGATGAAAAAGGTCAATGTTTGTTATAAGTTCTAGGATGTTATGCAAAACTTTGCAAGATCATTTATTTTGATTTATTGACTCTACCTTTTTAACTTCTCATTTAATGATTGATTATCTTATTTGATTAATAAATAAATATGAATTAATTCAAAAACTTGAATGGATGAATATTCATGAGTATTATTTTATTTAATAAAAAAAGAAAATATGTTAGAAAATTAATTTGAGTCAACCATTGTAGAGGATTATTCTGTGCTTTTTATAAATAAAGATAGATTTATTTTGGTTTTAATCAACTAGATTATTTACCTACGTATGCAAGCGATCAGCCACTCCATCCTCTCTCAAAATTAAAATTACACATTCTGGCGAAATAAAAATAAAATAAAATTATACGTCCCGTCCACCCAAATGGACCGAATCGAGCGAGGCCCGCCAGTCTTAACTGGGTTAGCGTTCGGACACTTACGCCCCGTGAAGAATTCCGACCGTAATTTTCACGAAGTTACTGGGCTTCTAATCGGTCCGGAATAGCGTTCGCGATAAATGTATCTGGGCCGTCGATGTTGCTTGTCGGCTTCTCTCCCGCTATAAATATATCGGAAATAGCTATAGCTCAGCCGTTTCTCTTGTCTCTGCGAATCGAGGGTTTTCGATTTCGATTTCGATTTCGATTTCTTCCTTAAAAACTTCAGGTACGTTCTTTATATCCTTCCTTCGTAGTTTAGTTTCTGTCTGCATCAATTCAAACGTGGGTTCTTCAATTATCCTACTCAATATTTTAGATTCCAAGAATTGAACTTTTCAACCTCAGAAACCCTAATTGGTAAGGTATACCGTTTCCAAAAATTTTCATTGCAAATCGAAATTGCTTGCGTTTCCCTTAATTGTTATCTTTTCATCGTTGCGTTTGGAAATTCAGAGAATGTGAGAGCTAAAGTGTTTTGGCTGTTCCTTGTGTTAGATTTAAGGGTTAATCGTGAAGAAAACAGTAATTTTTTTTTTTGTAGTTAATGAATATTTTAGCGCTTGTTTCTTCACTTCACTGTTTGCGTTTTGAAATTTCGGCGAGCATCCATGTGCGTTGTTTCCTGCATGATATTGTGTGAAACCTAAAAATTAGTCAGTTAATCTCTATGACTTCAGGTCGGATGTGTACTCATTTTTTCTTAAGCAACTTTTACACATGGCTCTCATGATTTTTTGTTTGTTAATTTTAAAGGGAAAATGCCTCGCTATGATGATCGCTACGGTGGTTCGCGGCTCTATGTTGGTCACTTATCGTCACGAACACGAACACGTGATCTGGAGGATATTTTCAGCCGTTATGGAAGGTAACTGTCAACATTCCCCAGCTCCCGAAACAAATATTAATAAACGGAAAAATTATTTTTCATTGTGTTCTTCAACAAAGAGATGCTTAAGGACTTTATGTTGGATCAATAGAAGCAGGGTTGGGGTCTTCTGTTTCGTCCCTTTTCTAGTGGCTGTCTGCTTTTTTCATTTCAGTTTCATGTCGCAAACTTGGTTGTTCTGTCAAACTTTTCTAGCAAAACCTCAACCTTCCATATAATAGGCGCAAAGGAATGTTTTGTGAGATTCAATTTCATCTAATAGTAAAGATAAATTGCTGTGCTTGTTTACTGTGGGTTTGTGTAGAGTAAGTAAGAAAACTGAAGCTCCAGCTGAGAGCTCCTTTCTGCACTCAGCATTTATGTTTCTGTATAGAGATATTTGTTCAAGAACATTGCCACCTTCCACGTGTTGTGTGGTTTAACTTCGATGTCTTGTTGAAGGTTTTTAGGCTTTTGCCTAACCGGGAGGTCTATGGTGAGAGGTTGCCCTTGGTGGAATTGGTGGTCTTGCAATGTATAGGAGACTGGCGATTCTTTCTATTGTTTATTGCGTGTTTTTATCGAATTGGCAACACTCTCAAAGTGCTGTTTAGTTCATCTGTGGGGGGCGAGGTATCAACCCTTCGGTAGTTTTGACGTGATGGCCTTACTGTTTATGGCACCCGTTTACGCAGAATACGTGACGTGGATATGAAGCGAGATTATGCCTTTGTTGTACGTACTCTTCACTCTGTTTTATTTATTTATTTATTTAATTGTTGAATTTGATTGCTTGACTTCTGTGTTGTTGCGTTGATCCTATCAAACAATGTTTTCTGTTTTTGTATGTGCATCTGACAAATTTAAACAGGAGTTTAGTGATCCTCGAGATGCTGATGATGCAAGATATGCCTTAGATGGCCGGGATTTTGATGGCAGTCGAATCATTGTGGAATTTGCCAAGGGGGTATGTTCATGCAGATTGTCTTCACTGTCATTGTGCTTTGTTGTGGAAGCGGTGTATGTATTTGGGTTTGACATGCTGGTTTAGTTTGTGCACCAGCTTACATCAGACTATTGTGCATGATGTATTGCATGTAATATATGTGAATCAATGGATACGGTACTTGTGTTGGAAGGTAGGTTGGACATGGTAGGTAATTAGCCAACATTTTTCTAGGAGCTGGAACAGTATATACTCCGAAGTTATTGCCATGTTCATTGAGTGTATGCAGTTGATTCTTTTGCTTACATTAAATCTCATCCCATTATCGTACACTCAACTTTCTTCTGATGATAGTGAGTGTGGACTTTGGATTATGTCTACACATCCATGCACAACACATGACGAGTGGGGTATGTGTGCTGTAATTTGTAGCATGCTATTTTACTTTTTAGCTAATTTAATATGAATTTCTTCAACTTGTTTTCTCGGTGTTGGTTTTAAATGTGAAATGGCATTTTTGTTGAATTTCATGTGTTTTGTTGACTCAGAGACCACGTGGTCCTGGTGGTTCACGGGACTATGGGGGCAGAGGCCCTCCCCCAGGTTCAGGACGGTGTTTCAATTGTGGAATTGATGGCCACTGGGCTCGGGATTGTAAAGCTGGTGACTGGAAGAACAAGTGTTACCGTTGTGGGGAGCGAGGCCATATAGAAAGAAATTGCCAAAATAGTCCAAAAAAACTGAGGTTCGTCTTGCCTGCTATTTTGTAATGCTGCTGTTAAATTTTGTAATGCTGTTTGTCTTGCCTTTTATCTTAAAGTAGAGTTAAATTTTGAGATGTTAATACTGATGTCTGGAACAGGCGTGGCCGGAGTTACTCTCGTTCACCATCTCCTCGCCGCAGCCGCAGGAGTCCCAGTTTCAGCAGGAGCCGCAGCTACAGGTAGATATTAACTTTCTATTGCTACATGGATCACTTGTACTTGCACTTGGGCGTCTGTGTGATTGTACCCATTTAATAGTTTTGAGGAGGCTCTCGTTAGAGTGATTGAGTAGCCAGCAAGCTATTCCCCATTTATTACTTTGTTGCTTTTAGAAGTTTAAGCGGTATTCTTCCACCGGCAAGGCTGCAATCTAGGGCTCTTTGCATGGTGACCTGTTTCTTCCGTTTTTATTTTATTTTTTCCATTCCTGTGAGTCGTTAACTATTTGCCTTTAATGTTTTACGTTTCACAGCCGATCCAGATCTCCCATTGAGAGAGAACGTGCTGGGTATGATGATAGGTCCAGAAGCCCAAGGCGTAGTAGGAGTCCTAAACGCTCGAAAGCTTCACCCGTGTCATCAAGGGGCAGGAAGCGCAGTCTGAGTCCTGATGATAGAAGCCCCCGTAGGGAACGTAGTCTGAGTCCTGATGATAGAAGTCCCCGCAAGGGGCGCAGTGTGACTCCCGATGATAGAAGTCCTCGTAAGGAGCACAGTCTGTCTCTTGATGATAGAAGCCCACGTAGTCTGTCTCCCGATGATAGAAGCCCTGGTAGGGGTCGCAATATTTCCCCAAGAGAGGATGACAGGCGAGCCAATGGCTCAGACTATGCTGAAAGTCCTAGACGCAAAAGCCGGAGTCCAGTTGACGACAGAGAGAGTCCCAGGGATAGAAACGGTGGGAGTCCCTTTGAAGAAAATGGGGGCGGTCGCAGCCCTAGCCCGGCTGCAAGGAATGATAGCAGTGCGAGGGATGATGAAGATGGTCAGGCATCTCCAAGAGGCAGTGAATAATATTTCTTGAACTATTGAAAACTGTTACGTGGTTTTGTTAAACCTTGTTTTAGCGGGAACATCACAGTTTATGCATAACATTGACTTTTACAGACTTTTATTTGTGGTAATGGAGAAACTTATTTTCGGTAGGACGTCAAATCATCCTGTTCATCAGCTTATTATCATCATCATCATTATTTTGCTGCTGTTGAATTCAGGATATACTGTTTGTTGGCTAATAGTTGAGGAGGAGGCGTTTTTCCTGTTTCTTTTGCGGAGGGAAGTTTGGAATATATTTGAGGCTTCGGAAAGACGCTTATGAGTTATATGGAGTGAAAATGCTTGGTCACCATCACTTAGCAATAATAGGGTTTCAAGGAGAACGCATTTAACTTTTTCTGAATTTACGGCTTACCTGTCCGCGAAAGTCTCCCTAGTATCAGTTTAGCAAAAAGTACCATAGATGGTAGGCAATAGACATCTCTGCCCAGGAAGAACCATAATACTTGGCTAGCAAATAAAGGAAGATAAAATTGCCAGAACAAAAGGAAGCGATGCCAAATTATTTACGAGAAGTTCAGTAACTGCCAACCCCGTAACACCGGAAGATAGCGATTTCAGAATTGCCTTATGCAGGTCAACCTGTCCGAGAGAGATGTTAAAGCCACTTTAGAATACAACTATGAAGTATGGTTTCATGTGATATAAAATCTAGTCAATATCAGAATAATTGCAGACCACCTCTCTCTTAAGAAAAAATTTTCTCGGTCATATAGACAATAACCCCTTGACCAACAAGATAATATTTTTTGAGTCAATTTTATAATTATAAAAATATAAAAGTAAATTATAAATATAGAGAAAAGAGAATTCATGAGAGGAAAAGTTTTGATAATTTTATTGAATATGAAGAATTTTTTTTGAGAGTTTGGATATATTATATACCAAGGGTTAGAAGAGAGTCTTTTATACCTTTATCTATATTTGGCCATAACATTCAATCATCATTACTTTTTTAACTTGTACATCTTTCTACTTAACACCAGTCATAATTAGGAAAACATATAAGTTATAACTTAATAATCAACCTTAGAAGTTGACCCATGTCAACTTATAGGATATCATATTGATAAATGCAAAATTTATCGTATTAAGAAATTTTCTAATTACTTTTAAATGTCTCATCTCACATTTCCTTCAATGGTCCCGGCCGAAAGTCCCTATCAATCAATTGATCCCATCAGCTAGTCTTGGGTCATCGTTCTTCTCTGACTGACAGACATATCCTTAGCAGCTGCCCTTGGTCGACCACCCTAGCTCACAACCTTGGCTGATGTCCTTTATCAATCACATTTGGAAATCATCTTATGTAGTTGCTCCTAGCTGGTGGTCCCTGATTCATGCCTTATGCTAATGCCATTTGTTTGCGTCCTTTGGAGACAACCCCTAGCTGCTTAGGTTTGGCCCATGACCTTTGCATTATTCCTTTGTCGAGGAAGCTCCAACAATTATTCTCCTTTCAAGATAAGGGAATGATTTCTTTCTTCTCTTTTGTGAAGAACTATGCTCATCCCAACTTAGGTACACCATATGCCATGCTTGCTGTTGAGCAAGGAATTTGTAAGTATGTCCTACCCATTTTTATTTGTATGGACTTTATTCAAATAGAGTTGTCTCCTCTAACACATCTCTTATCCAGTAATACTTGACCTTGATATTCTTAGATCTTGAGTGGAAGCTAGCATTCTTACTGACATAAATAGCACTATGAAACACTAAATACCAAACTTGTCATACCTTAAGCCTATCGCCCTAAGAAGTTTCTTCATCCACAATATCTCTTTGTATCCCTCATTAATTGCTATGCACTCTATCTCGATTGTAGATAGAGATTCAAACCTCTATAGCCATGATTGTCATGAGCTAGCTCCCCAACAAAAAGTTAATAGGAATTTTATGTTGATCACATTATATCTCCATCTCCTGCCATATCAAAGTTAGTATATCCCACCAAGATAGGCTCAATCCTTCCCAAATGAATCCTCATTTTGGAAATCACTCGTAGATACTTTAGTATCTACTTCATTGCCTCCTAATGACCTTTTACCTAGGTTGGATATAAAATGACTAACTATGCCGACAATAAATGCAATGTCTGACATTATATGCACCATTGCATACATCGGACTTCCAATGGCCGACACATATAGAAATTTCCCCATCTTCTTCCTTTTATATTCATCCGTAGAACAAGATGCCTTGCTTAGCCTAAACTGCAGAGCAAGGGGATAGCCAAATGGCTTTGCTTGTTCCATGTTAAATCTCTTGAGTATCTTCCCTCTATAATCCTCTTGAGACATGTCCATGTTCACGCTTGATCAACATTCACTATATTTACTTGTCACAACCTAAGTCTTTTCTTTCAAAAGTCTTCGCCAAGTATACTTTCAAATTTAAAATTCGTTACTAACCTTGGTCTACTATCAACATGCCATTGATATATAGAAGTAGAAAGATAAAGTTGCTAAACCTCGAAATATATAGTAGCATGTAGTCCTAAGATCACACGAATAGATGTCATCTTCACCACTAGAGAGAAAATATCATAATAGCCAACAATTTACCTCTAGCCAAATCCCTTGACCACTAATTATACCTTATGCTTTGGCTCATTTTTTCATTTCTTATTCTTGATCTTAAAAACCCACTTGTTCTTGAAGACCTTTCTCCCCCTTAGCCTCTTCATAAGCCTATAAGTGTTATTATTTTGAAGGGAGTTTATCTTTTACTTCATTGCATCAAACCACTTCTCCTTTTGTGCATCACTAAGGGACTCATCAAAGCATAGATGTCCGATAGTAACACAAAGTCCATTATAAGGTATTTGCTAATCGGTCTCGATCTTCTGGTGGATCTTTGCACTTCTTGTGGAGCCTCACATGCATCGAACTATTGGGGTAGTATTTGCTTAGGCTCATGATCTTCACCCTCCCTTTTTTCAACCTAGTGCCTTGGCCATTCCTCATCTGAGTCAGAATGTACATCGGCTATCCCTCTTAGATCATCCTTTTTTGTCAAGCCTTCTGCCTCATAATCATCATTGGATTCCATAAGATTATCAATGTAGGCATCTTAAATCCCATATTCCTTGAAGTATTTGATGTTTTGATCCTAAAAGAAGAAAACATCTCTACTTTTAATGACCTTCTTGGCTGTTGGGTCGTACAACTTGTTGCCGAAATTCTCTTCACTATATCCAATGAACACACACCGATAAGTCTTCTAGTCCAGTCTTGTCCTCTCGTCCCTCAGTTTGTGGATGAATGCTCGGCAACAAAGCACCGTCATGTGGTTAT
Organism: Tamarix chinensis; assembly: GCA_030549775.1. Taxonomy (NCBI): domain Eukaryota; kingdom Viridiplantae; phylum Streptophyta; class Magnoliopsida; order Caryophyllales; family Tamaricaceae; genus Tamarix; species Tamarix chinensis. Next base: position 84,131,108 of record CM060172.1, read on the forward strand.
AGCTTACGTCCTTACCAAGCCATAATTCATCAGCTATATCACTGTTTAGAGGACCCGATAGAGATATGTTGATAAAGAGTCATACCCTCTATGAAGCTTCCCCCCATAATGATCTTGGAAGCTTGTCATGTGAAAGTAGGCAAATTTACCCCCTCAATCAATGTGCAATTAATTTTTTCTTCCACCCTATTATTTTGGAGGCTTTCAGGAACGATTTGCTCATGTCGCATTCCATGCGCCTTACAATATTCATTAAATGGACTAAGGTATTCTTTTTGAATAACAACATGCTCCTGTGTGCAATCTATTAATGCTCCATACTTCCCCAACATGTCCATGCCTACGATCATGTTGAAATCATGCAACTTTAGTTCTATGATATCTAAGGAAAACCCTATTCCCTAACTATTAATGCCACCGTTGATAAAGTCTAAAGTATACAATCCTATCCCCCCCAAAAGGAAAGACAACAGAAGTAGAAATACTATAGGTAGGAGATGAAGAAGCTCTAGCTATGAATGTAGAAGATTCAAAATAATGTGTTACGACAAAGTCAAATAATACTCATGCTGAAAAGGTGGAACAATAAGCATACTAGTTACCACACCGGCTTGATGCGCTGCCTTAGTCAGACTAATCACATTCAGACGTCATACTAAAGGAATCCCTAGAGCATCACCTGATCCCTAACCCTACTAAAATACCTTAGGACTCTGACCCTAGGGTAGAATGGTATGATTGACAACATTAGATAGCAACGGAAGAACTCTCTCAGTCTGTGGTTGTGGCCACTGGATAGATCCGGTGTTGTGAGCTTAAGTCTGACTCCTCTTAATACTACCACCTCTGACATGACACTTATAAGCCTTATGTCCCATCATACCACAACTATGGCATGCCACCTTATTGCCTTCGCAATCCACTTCCAGATAATTTACTCTACAACACTTGCAATGGTAGTATCTCTCCTTGAATTGTCCTCCACCCTGACCTCCTGATTGTAGTGCTGATCCCATACTCTGACCATACCTAAGTGGTAAAATATCCCATAATATACCTTCTTCCTATCATTGAGAATCTAGCCCTCAAACTTCTTCTTGTCCCCAACTGGGCACTCTTAGTTTGGATGAATTAGAAATCCTACGAGTCCTTCTTATACATCCCAACCATATTTGGTGGCGTAAATCCCACCAAAAATTCTTAACACATGATCCCTAGGTCTATCTTAAAGTGGTGAACCTACATCACATCGCTAGCCTCTACCTTAGGAGCGAACTAGATCAAGTCCATGAACATCGTGTAGTAATCCTCTATCGACATAACTCCCTAGAAAAGGGCCTTAAACTCATCATACTTCTTTATATGGAGAAGACAGGGATAGAATAGGGCTAAAAGCACCTCAAGGAAGTGTCCTTAAATATTAGGCTCTTGGCCTCTGTATTGGATGCTCCTCCACCATTTGTTTGCCTGTTCCCTTGGGTAGTACAATGCATATAGACTCTCATGTCCAACTAACACCCACAAGTGGTAAAGGCCTTCTACATGTATGACCTATCTCTGCATGATTTCAGGGTCTTCCTGACCCTCAAAGATTGGTGGATGATGATGCCATATTCTCTTGAGCTGATCCTTCAAAATCTAGCCTTCTATGTTAGCACCAGCAGTCTCCATAAATGTCCTAATGTGCTTGTAATGGAGGTTGGTGGTCATCGACTCCTATAAACTAGGTATAATTAGCAATAGTTAAATGATCAAGCTTTAAGGTTTGCACAATATGATTGACACACAATTATCTATAACATCACTCTCACTCATGAACATTCCTAGGTTTAAAAACACTTAAACTCTCGTTCAACACTTGAAGCAATCGGGAAATCATTAAAATAATTGGTGGTGCCTACTTAAAATATTTTGAAGGTCAATAAATCTAGAATAATTTCCTAACCCCACCTATGGCATCGGTTAAAAAATAATTTAAAATGAAATAGTTTGAAATTAGAGCTTTGATGCCAACTTATAACATCCCCATTCTTCAATACTAAAAAAATTTATTTTTTGAATATCACACACACCTAGAAAAAATGGAGTACTATCTCCGCACTTAACATAGAGTAGATGTCTTCTGATTGTCCTATGTTAGATACAAGGCTAAGAAACCAAACTAACCAAAACACAAGAAATATGATAGATAATTACCAAAGGAAAACATTTATAAAACAAGACCTCGATGGGTCCCTAAATATCAAAGTACGTGTGAGAGAGTAACAATGGAATTGAAAAGATATAATAAGCATAAAAAAATAGGGAAAAGCCCTGAATCAGGTCCACTAAGAACAAACAATGGTCTCTAGATGTCCATACTCTCAAGCCCCCAAACTCAAAGTGAGGTAGGCCCATTATTGTACATTCACAAACTTGCACATGATCTCTTGTTCGCGGGATTGAGTAGGTGACTAAAAAAATAGATACATCAGTACGATATGTACTGAGTAAGCCAAATTACCTTTTTAACAAGAGTCACAAGTATACAAGGCCAAGGCAAAAGGAAAAATTATGCTAAACACCTATCATGCTCACCATGTAATTACATTTATGTACTCTACTATGATTATGTAATGCATCAGGGTTTACTCACCGAGACAACCTAGGTACCCTGGATAGAAACGAACGACTACTAAAAATTTATTCCATTAGGTCCATAGTTCACATTTACATGATCCATCAGATTAATTATCTACAAGTTACTATTTTTTCTTTTTTCTTTTTCCTTTTCCTTTATCCATATCCTTATTATTATCTTTATCCTTATCCTTATTCCTATATTTATCCTTATCCTTTTTTATATATTTATCAAGTAATGGACTGTTTACTATCCCATGGTCTCATATACCATGAAAACCTATCCAAAATAGAGGACATAAAGTATAACCAAAGCAAAGTAACTAACAATATACATACAGTTTGGTAGAATAAAAAAACCACTTAGGTGATGAGATCATTTAGTATCGATACTCCCTAGTACATCATTAGTGTCTAGAGTAGGTAAGGTATCGAGATCTACTAGGATTCACCTGAAGGCACCAATAAATGGTTAAAGGCAAACTAACCCCTAATAGATAATTGAGGATTGGGTAACAATGACCTATGCATAGCTTAATTTTCTTTCAATTTAAGTGATTAGTGTGTTATTTTCTAAGGTTATGTTATCACATAAGGCTTATGTAACATCCAAGTAACACATCCATATAACATTCCATCTTAACCATTATTACCCTCTAATCGTGTGGTGGGATTTCCATTAGTGCTTAACCAAGATTAAGTCAACCCATCAAGATAATCCATGTAGACCAAGAATGTAAACAACATTATCCTTTTTAAGTTATAGTATACTCATTTTGAGTTTTTCTATTAAGACCTTCCAAATCACTTAGTGAGAATACTATGAATTATGAATCGTTTAGTCCATCCTATATGTTAGTTAATTCATGCTAATATGCCTATTATCATCATATTATAACATTGTGCATAGTCTCAAAATATATCAAGTCTAAAAGAAAAAAAATAACACATTTTAGCTGAACCAATTGATTGGTTTGGGCTAACAAATTAATTGATTTAGCTTAGTCAAACCCTAAAGTTCCTTCAAATCATTTGATCGGTATGGTCAGACCAGTCGACTGCTCTATGACCAATCAATCAGTTTTAACAAATTGGTCAATGGGTTTAAGTAGATAACAACTAAAGTCACCATAAATAATTTGGTTGATCAGTTTGGGCTAACTAATTGAATATTCTAAGGACTAGTTGATCATTTTGGCTTAATCAGTTAATTAGTTTGCACTCAGATAGCACATAACAGACATTTTTAACACGATTCACACTCTCAAATATTACCATATACAAACCATAACATGTCATATCATAATACCAATATTTAACATGCCCCTAAAATGAATCATGCTTTATTTTCAAGCAATCAACCCTATTCCTGATAATTCAAGCCATATTTCTCATAAATCTTAATTAATTTGATATGCACCACTAATATTCCAAATGATCATGTAGGCATATAAAGATTAATATTTGACATATTACAAAAACTCACATTCTCATTCATGCCACATTTCAAAGGTAAGAATGACTTACTTATAACTTAGTAAAATTTTTCACCAAAGAGGAAAACTCAAGTTGAAAGATTTGAACTTCCCAAAACCTTAGAAAGAAAAATTTAAAACTCCAATATAATTAAAAAACCTTTGCAAGTTAAGAACTCAAATTAAGTAAGAAAAGGAACTTACCATTTCTAAGGGAAAACAAGGGATGATTTAGGTAAAAGAAGACTCAACTTCTTCCTCAATCTATCTCTTTATTGCTTAAGAATTAAACAAGTGAGAGCTAGAGAAAGAATTAGAAGAGTGAATCTAATTAGAATTAAAGTTCAAGGAGGAGAAAAATTAGCACAAGTGTTTGAGAACTTAAGTATTTCAAATGCTGAAAGAAAGGTAAGAAAAAGAGATAATTATGGTTATTTATAACCAACAAATCAGTTAAGGAACAAGTGAGGATATAATAGAGATCAAAAACCATAATTTTATTGTTTGAATATGAGCTAAATGGACAAATTTATCAAGAATATGTTGACTTCCATTTTATAGCTTAAAAGGTATTTTTTGGAGAATGCAAGTCAAGTTCATCCGAAAAAAATATCAAACACAAGATAAGAAATGACATATTGGTATAGGAAGCAAATCTCCCAGCTACAATATTAAAAATTGGACTGGTAATCGAACCAGTATCATAATTGGTTTACTAGTTTAGTGGTTGGATTAGTGGTTTGAATTGGCTGAACTAGTAGTACATATTAAGTTAAAATAATATGAAATATATAAAAAATAAATTACACATGAATTTAAATGGCTTCCAACTGGTTTTTTGATTGATTCAGTGGTCGATTCATGAAAATATAAGAGTACTTTGTAAGCATAAATAAATGAGAATTTATGAGAGGAATAAATTGGATACTTTTATTAAGTATAAAGATATTAGAGAAAATTGAGAACTTTTACATATTTTACAAAAGGTTCAAGAGAAGAAATTTTATACCCTCCTTCATCCTTGTCCAGAAAACTCGACCATCATTAGTTTCTTGATTTATACATCTTTTTATCTAACATTAGTCATAGTGTAGCACTTTAAAATTTAATACTAAAAAATATTATTTTTGTGAAAGAATTAATAATAAAATAGTGGGTGTTACGCCACATCCAACATAAAAAATATACTTCCTATATCCAATCTATGTTGGGTGAAAGATTAAAAGTAAGTTATACCTAGAGATCAAGCACTTGATCCCACAATGATGCAATATTACAAAACATAAAGGAGAGGACATAGGCAGAGAGAGAGAGAGATATCCGAATAACTATACTATAACACCAACCCGAATAAATAGTCCCCTTATGCAATAACATCCAAAGCATTGGTTAGTATACTTGCAAAATAATGTGGTATTTGTTCATGATATGTACCGAGTATAGTACCAATACATATCATAATAAAAAAGGATACATATCTCAAAAAGGCACATGAAAGAAAAATACATGAACAATAAGTAAAACACGGGATGGCTCAAGAGAGAAACCAAAATAGAGTTCCATAATAGGTGATTGCATGTTTCCAATTACTTAGTCTCTTGATTTCAGGGAACCCACTATTTATAATAGATGGAATGGTATCAACAATAAACAACCCCAGAGTATAATGCTCATAGCGATTATTCTCATCTGGTAGAACAAATTGAAACAACCCTAGGGCATAAAACTCCTAGCCACTATGTTTACTCATTGGAATGGATTGGTACAATCCTATGGTATAAAGTTCTTGGCCACTATTCTCATCAAGTAGAACAAATAGGTAAAATCGGTTCCGACTTAGAATTATTTCACTTTAAATATTAGTATTGTATTTGACCGGTTTTTTATCTCATTAACGTCATGCATACTTAACATAAATATACGAGAAACATAAATTAGAACTAACGGAAATTTAAATTATCTTCCAAATGAAAATATCACAACACCCCGATGAGATCCCAATTTCAACAGACAATCATATCTCCTCTTATAAGATTCACCTAACCATATAATTTATCGCAACATCCTAAAACATGTTTATTAGCTACATATCATAAAACCAAGGCCTAACTTTAACATTTTTTTTCATTCAATAACGAGCATGCTTTTAGAGTTACTATATCTAAATTAGGTTGTTCTCACATTTTATCAGATTTATGCTACTCATAATTAATCCAAGCATTTCACATAACATAGTTAACATGTTTTTTTTAATCCAATATTATTTTAGGAATACTAAAAAAAATCATATTCAACCCAAAATTACCAAAATACCAATGTCTTACTTAAATGCCTCGAAACCTCTTCTTAGATAACTTGTGCCCTATTCAACCTATACTCGATCATGTTACACATGCAATTACTTATAAAACCCTAAAAAATTATCATGATATGTTTATTTTTCCAACAAAACACATAAAAATACCCAAATATTCTTATCATCAAGAACTATTAAAACTTGTTACTAAAACCCTATGAGTTTGATAGTATCAATTTCAAACATTCAACATGTTTCCTTAATACTTTACCATACTATGACCCGCTCTTCATAACTCAATTAAAATTATAGGTTGGTAGCATGTCGTTACCACTATCAAATTAAACATATTACCCACCCAAATATTAATTAAAAATACATCATATATTAAGAAATAATTTTTCCTACTAGAAAAATATGATTCTAAACTCTAAAATATTAATTAAAAGAATTAAATTATCTAATGATATAGAACAAATAAATAAATAACAAATAAAAATTATAGTAAAACAAAAATTCCTATTTACAATATTAATACAGATTGAGGGTTGATGTGAGAAAAAATAAAATAATGAAATAAAACTAATAACTAAATTAATAAGTGAAGTACTCTACTAACTAAACTACTATATAAGATAAATTACTAAAATAAAAATAAAAATAAAAATACAAAATGTAAAATTAAATTAATTAATAACTAAACCAATATACACATATCCTACCATTCTCCATCCCAACCCCTATATTAAATTCGTATAGTTATTTTTACTAAACAAATGAACATATAAATAATTAAGTTCGATAGTCTAACCATAAAGAATCGACCCTCTAACTCTTCCGATTCCTAATACTAATTAACCTCTATGAATTAATCTTTATTATTCATTAACTTAGATATAACTTATTTATAGTATATTCTCAGAAAGCTCATTATCCCTAGATAAATTGTAAGCCCCAAATTTTTAGTACAACTAGAATAAACCATATTATAATTTAATTTATATATTTGTTTAGGCACTAAATTAAATTAATTGCTACTTATTTTTTTATTAATTATTAACATGCTAGAATTAATTGAATAACTATAATTCTTAATCCTAAATATGAAATTAATCATTTTTCATATAAAGTAAAAGAATTTATATATTAATTTCAAATATGATTTATATATCAAAAGACTCAAATATTCATAATCTGAAATGACAACGCATAATAAAAATCAAAACTTGATAAAATATGACTAATATAAATGTAATATAGAGCACAAGTTTAATTAAATATAAATTAAGATTTAATTAAATAATTATATAAAAAATAAAAATTTAGAATAAATAGAGGAACTATCCGATTAAAGTGCACTTGAGAGGATTTTTCCGAGTGGTCGGTTACTTTCCATATGATCATGAAACTACTTGCGTACTATGCCTATTTCCTTTATTTATATAAATTCTAAACTTACATTTAATGGATAACTAATTTACTTGTGTGATGAGTAAGGAGGAAAAATAAAAACTCTTGGTTCATGTTTTTTTGATAGATGCTTCAGTCTCCAATTTTTATTTGTGTCATCTATTCTCTAACTTATTTCCCCTCCATCTCTTCTTCTTATTCTTCTTTGGTTCATGGTTTTTTTAATAGAGGCTTTAGTCTATGATTTTTGTTTGTGCCGTTTGTTCTCTGATTTTTCCCCCTTCCATTCTTCTTTTTAGTGTGTGCATGCATATATGTGTGTGTATTTTTTATGTATCCGGTTTATTTTCCTATTTTTTCTAGAAGAATGACAGGATTCCTAGTCAACAATATTCAAAATTCAAGGCTTAGCACTTATCTTTCTTTACATTTTTTCCCCTCTTACATGTGTCCATGTTTTCTTTTGTTCTTGTTGTTGTAATATGCCTATGCATGTGCATGATCTCAAATAGTAATAGATTATTTGCAATATCAAAAGATAACACTTGCATAAAAGTCCAAAAACTCCCTCGTGAAAATTGTTTATCTTGTGATATGCTTCTAATTTTAACTTTAAATTCGATTTTGACCATGATAAATTTACATTTTTTAAAAATTATCATAAATAAAAAATTTAAATCTAATCTTTAAATTTACACAAAAATTTGAATCACCTAAATCCAAGTTCCTGCATAAAAGTTATAGCCAAAATATGGCAAGCTTTCAAATATATTGCAAATTTTTATTGAGATTATGATCATTTAATCACACAATTACCAATTATATAAATAATAGAAAATATTACTTAAATAAATAACCAAAAACTTAAATTAAAAGGGCATAAAATAGATAAAAATATATGTTCATCATCATTTTTTACACTTAAACTTTGATCATCCTTGAACAAATTAACACACTAACCGATATTCATCCGTATATATAATCATGTTATACACAAACAAATAGTGCCATACTAATTCCTACCTCTACATTCCTTAGATGAAAATGATCACTAGATCAAGACTTGATCTGAAGTAAATAATCATTTTGAAAATAAAATGGCCGCTAATCATAGAGTTAATTAGTTTGAAATAAGTTTTTTTTGGAAACATAGTTAGATTATATTCATTCATTCTTTGATAAGCATACCTATTTCCTATTATTCGTCTCCTATACTACTTATAACATAAACAATATGTGCAATGAGATAATCACTTTTTTTTTCTAGTTTTTTTTTACTTGATTCATACTTCATCAAAGTAGATGCATGTTTCCTTTCATCATACTTGACACAAGGATTTAGTAGATTTTCCACCCCTTGTTTTCCACATTGGTACCTCTAGTTTTTTTTTTCTCTTCTTCTATTTTCTAATTTTTTATCCTTTTTTCCCCATAATATCTCTTTTTTTTCTTTCAACCTATGCTACAACAATCATAAATAAAAATTAACTAGGAAATTTATTGCCATCTCCAAAGGGTAAACAAGGGTTATAGAAGTTTAAAACAATTTGAAAACAAATAGATCTCACCCAAAAACTAAAAAATTAAATCTAAAATGCCATATGCTCAAATAAAATCAATAAATGGCCATTTTTATCCAAACAATACAAATCAAAGAAGTAGTTACATACCATCTAACTCATGTAAAACACACAACTTCTATACATGGAGTTTTTAATCATTCATCCCTATCTCCTCCCTTATTCTCCTTTTATTTTATATTTTGTAATTATTTTTAAGGTAAACTAAAAAAATAAATAGAAAGTAAATACTATGATTGGGAAAAAAACTTGGCTTTACAATACTAAGGGTAAAAAGCCTATAGAAATCCACCAAACAATAATCTTAACTTGCATAGTTTTTGTTTTGTTTTTTTTTATTATAAAAAATTAACTATAAAAAATATAGAAAATAATATGTGCCTCTCCCACACTTAAATCTTACATTACCTTCAATGCAAGACATAATTATAACTAATCATGAGGTAGGTTCATATTAATAAGACACTTCCCCCAAAAAAACTATAAACAAGCAGTCAAACGAAACAAAATAAATTAAAAAAATAGAGTTTAAGAAAGAAAATTTAGTTATCCTTGGGTTTCTTCTCAAGCAACACCTTTGGTTAACATTGTTGGCTCGACATCCTTCTTCTCTTTATACAACCTCCAAAATAATGTCTTTAGCTATCCCCACCCGAGCTAGCTCACGGAACACCATCAATATATGGCCATTTAATTTAAAAAACCTTACCATGAGGAAAAATGTTAGTAATAGTAAAGGGAACAAGCCATCGTGATTGAAGTTTACCAGGAAATGATTTTAGTCAATAACTAAATAATAACACTTTATCCCCTATATGGAATGATTCCTTAGTTATCATCTTATCTTGAAAGGCCTTGGTCTTTTTCCTTTATATTTTTACATTATCACATGCCTCTAGCATCTATTCCTATAACTCTTGAAATTTTAACTTTTTTTCTTTACTAGCATTCATATAATCTAAGTTACAATGCAACGCCTCCCAATATGACTTATGCTCTATCTTTACTATTAAGTAACAAACTTTCCCAAAAAGTAAACTATAAAGAGATATACCAATTTAAGTTTTAAATGCATTCCTATAAGCCCATTGACTATTTTCTAAAATTTAAGTTCCCTATTCAACATCTTAGATTGCCTACTAGTTTGTGGGTGTTATGTAGTAGAAACCTGATGTGTGACATTATATTTATCTAAAAGAGCACTAAAGATCCTATTACAAAAATGAGTCATGTGGTCACAAATAATTGCTTTTGGTACAACAAATCTTTTAAAGATATCACTTTTCATAAATTTCACCACTGTTATCAAATTTGGTAGGCTTAGCCTCTACTCACTTATAAACATAATCAACTATAAGAATGATATAAGCATAAACAAAGGAGGATGTAAATGGGCCCATGAAATCAACACCCCAAATATAAAAAATTTCACAAGTCACATTACTTGTTTGAGGCATCTCATTTCTCCTACATAAGTTACTAGTCCTTTGATATTGTTCATAAATTTTAGTAAATAACTAAACATCTCTCTATAAAGTGGGATAATAAAAAACACATTTAATAATTTTATGAAGGAATTATCTTAGGACTGAAATGGTCTCCATCATCATAAGTAAGATAAAAATTCAAAAAATTAATAATCCTATATATTCACACATCTTCTAATAACCTGATTAGAACATCACTTCCAAAGATATGGATCATTTAAAAGTAATACTTAGATTTAACCTTTATTTCATACTTTTGAGCCTTTTATAATTCATTTGGAAAAGTCCTAGTTGCCAAATAAATCACAATGTATGCATACCAAATAGGTTCTAAAATCAATGGATATAATTTCTTATTAGGAAATAACTCATAAATAATAGGTCAATCCTCTCTAGTTACTATTCTACTTAAGTGATTTGACACTAGATTTTCAACATCGTCTTTATCTTTAATTTCAAAATCAAATTCTTGTAATAAAAGCATCCATCTCAAAAGTCTAGGCTTTGATTCTCTATTTTTCAATATATATCTAAGGGCAACATCGTTAGAAAAGGCGATCCCTTTAGTTCCAAGCAAGTAAGAACACTTTTTTTTTTATAAAAACAAACACAATTATATACATTTCTTTCTCTGTCACAATGTAACTACATTGTGTAGGATCAAATGATCTAGAAGCATAATAAATCACATAAGGTTACTTATCTTTTCTTTTCTATAATATGACTCCTACTGCTTTGTCACTTGCATTACACATTATTTCAAATAGTAAATTCTAATCAGGGGGCGAATAATAGGGGCAGTAGTCAATTTTTATTTCAAGTAATCAAAAGCCTTTTGAAATTTATTATCAAAGTAAAATGGAACATCTTTTGAAAGAAAATAACATAAAGGGGAAGCGATCCTAGAAAATTCTTTAATCAATTACCTATAGAAGCCAACTTACGCTTAAAATAATCTAATGTCATGCACACATTTAGGGTAAAGTAATGATATAATCACTTATATTTTTGCTTTATCGACTTCCAACCCTCTTGAACTTACAACATTTCCTATCAATAAACCTTGTTCTACCATAAAATTAAAGTTCTCAACATTCACACAAGATTAGTTTTAACACATTTTTTCAACACAAGATATAGATTATGGAGACATACATCAAAAGAATCACCATCGGTAGTAAAGTCATCTATAAAAATCTCCATATTGTATTGCATTATATTAGAAAATATGCTCATCATGCATCTTTCAAATGTTCCAAGAGCATTAAAAGTCCAAAGGCCATTCTCCTAAATGAAAATGTGCCAAAGGGGCATGTGAAAGTGATATTTTCTTGTTTCTCGAGTGCAATTATAAATTGCGTATATCCATATTGTCCTTCTAATAAGCAAAATAAATATTATCCTACTGGTCTTTCCAACATTTGATCTATGAAAGACAATGTAAAATGATTTTTTAGTGGATTGATTTAATTTTCTATAATCTATTCGCACTCTTCAACCATTAGAGACTCTAGTTAGAACATACTCTACTTTATCATTTTCTACCATAGTAATCTCAGTTTTCTTTGGTGCCACATGAATAGAATGTGTCCATTTAGAATCTAACATAGGATAAATTACCTCTACACCTAGTAACTTTAGTATATCCTTTTTTAACAACATCCATCATAGGAGGATTTAACCTACATTACGCCTCTCTAATAGGTTTAACATTACCTTCTAAGAAATTCCTATGCATACATAAAGTTGGGCTTATTCCTTTAATATATACAATTGTCCATCCTATAGCCTCTTTGTGTTCCATTATCATAATTAACAATTTATCCTCTTGAGTTGGAGTTATAGAACTAGAAATAATCAAAAGTATCAAATTCCCTAAGAAAAAGCATACTTAATATTAGGAGGTAGAGGTTAAGTTCTACTTTAGTTGCTGACTTAATAGAAGGTAGAAGTTTTGAAGAAGTGAGGGGTAAAGCTAAGAAAGGAAAAGGAACCTTAGACCATAACTATATATTCTATGGTTTTTACATCCAACACCAAATATTTTTTAGACTCCAACTCATGTAATATTTCATCTATATAAGTCTTAGAAAAAATTTCTTAAACCATTAGATCAACAAAACCAATTGAATCAATTTAGCACACAAAGGTCACACCACTTGGATATCTCATTGCATAAAAAATGTTAAAATTAATGATCTCACCATCAAATTCTATTGTTAAATTACCTTAATGAACATCAATCTTAGTTTTATAAGTTTTAAGGAAATATATACCTAAGAGTAATGACACATTATCACATGAATTTTCATCCATGTCAAGTACATAAAAATCATTAGGAATAACCAATTCATTTACTTGTATTAAGACATACATAAGTATTCCTAAAGGATATGTATTTGATCTATCTAATAATTGAATAATAACCCCAGTTTTTCTTAAAGATCCTACATTTAAAGAGTCACATAGATTTAGGCATAACATTAATGGAATCCCTTAAGTTTAGCATGCATCTTTCTAAATTTAAATTACCAATATTGTAAGGAATAGTAAATAAATTGGGTTCTTAAACTTTGGAGGAATTTTCTCTTGAATCATGGAAGAAACATTCTCTCCCATGTTCACCTTATGATTACTCTTGAACTACCTCTATTTGGTGCAAAACTCCTTTAGAAAATTTGCATATCTAGGTACCTACTTACTAGCATCCAAAACAAGTATATTTACTTCCACTTTCCTAAATATCTCTAATATTTCCTAGTTGACAACCTCTTTCTTTGATTTAGAAAACCTAGAGGGAAAAGGTGGGGGATCTTTAAATTTAGGGACACCATTGGAGGTTAGATCATCTTTCTTATGGTTCATTATACACTCCTCTTTATCACTCAAGACTTCTTTCTTATCATCACCCTTATTTCTCAATCTTACTATCTTTACCTTTATGAAATAAACCTAAAGGGGGATGAATAGGATTTTACGGGATGGAGAGTATTCCAAGAGTAAATTGCTTTTTACATCTACTACCAAAATGTTATCTCTTTTTTATTTTAAAATAGTGACATATTCTTATTGATGGTCACTCTTTTCTCTGTTTATGAGCCTTAAAATCTCAGTTACCTTGTAAGAGATGATTTACAACTTAATCTATATATCTTCTCTAGACTCTCCATAAGAATATCTCAAGAATGATAGATAAACATTCACTAACCCCTTTGAAACTAATTTTGTAAGGTGTTGTGATTACAAATGATTCTCACCAATAACTTAAGATATGAAAGTGTATAATTTTGGACGAAATGTAATATAGGTAGATGTAATGAAAGATATTATAATTAAAAGTGATAATAGCTAAGAAAATTGAGCAATGAACAATTTTAAACAAAAACTCAAAATTGAAAAGTTAATAGACTTTGAATGAGAAATTATATGATTTGAGAGCAGATGATTAAATGCACAATTAATGTTATTAGAAAGTTTTTGTAATAAATGTAGATGAACCTTATTTATAAGTAACTCCCTTTTCATATAGATATTAGACATATAATTTAAAAAAAGATGTATCGACCAACATGCAAAAAAATCAACATTTAATTCTTACTAGTCAATTGGTTTGGCCAAACCTAAAATACCCCAAAACCCTAATTTAGGAAATTCTATTAAAATATGAATTTATTAGGACAATGAATTAAATAAATTATTTTATTAAAATAAGGGGGAATATTTAAGGCAAAATCAAGAGGAAAAATACTAAAGAACTTAATTAGGAAAAATTAGGGTATTTTGCTAATTAAAATTTAATTTAGAAAAAATTATCCAAAATATCCTAAATAAAATAAAAAGGGAATTTAATTGTTATTTTAATAAAATTTATTATTTTTAAATATTCAAAAATACTAAAATATTCTAAATACCCCAACCAACTTATTTTTTCCTTTTTTCTTTTCTTTTTTCCCTTTCTTTTTCCTTTTCTTTCCTCTTTTTCTCCTTTCTCCTTTTTTCTTTTTCGCCCTTTCCCCCCGGATTAGGCTATCCCTTTCCTCATGGGCCAACCCCTTCCCCCTCTTTCCGTCACGACCCAACCCACACTCTTTTTTTCCCTCCTGCCCTGCTCTGTTGCCCGGTTCCTTTTCTTTTTCTTTTTTTTTTCTTTTCCCCCAAACCGGCCGGATGACCCACCCTTCCTTCTTCCTCCCTTCTCCCTCCCACACCTTGAAAATCGAGACTTGCGACCCCTTATGCCGCCTAGCCCATCCATTGTACCATCGGCCTGCCTCTCTCCCTTCTCTCTCAATCCTTTTCCTTTCCTTTTTCGACCCCAACCAGCCCCACACCTCCTCTCACGCGTGTCCCATCCTTTTCCTTTTCTCCTCCCCGACCAAACATGTAGTTGCCATTTGCAGGCTTGTACCGGCATGCCACCTCCGGCCAGCGAGCTCTACAATACCTACCCCGTTGTGCTCTTCCCCCTTTGTCTTATCCCCCCAATGGCCTATATATACCCCAACCGAGCCCCAATTGGCCTTCTTTTTTCCTGCCCAAAAAACCAGCCTTCCCTGAGCCACGACCACTTTAGATGCCACCGTTGTTGTTGTCCAGCGCCATCACCCAAAACACCCGCCAAACTCTTCCCTACATCACCCTCCACTGAACCACACCACTTACTACCTCTAATTCTCCCTATATGAGCCAACCCTGCCATGTAAAGTAGGCTATCCAATCTACTGATCCTCCCCCATCGCCGCCCCTCTCGCCGTTGTGCGCCACCATCTTCGCCGCAACCACCACCTCTCCTGCCACCCAAAACACTCAGCAAAGTCTCCCCTACCTCCTCCTACCTTCCTTTCTCCCTGCCTCCCTCTCCTTCACCCTTCCTCCTCCTCCATGACCTTCAGCCGCCACAACAACCACCACCTGTGTTGACTTTTGTTGTGCCACCACCACCATTCCAACCCTCTCAAACCAAAGGATCCACCACCACCACAACCACCATCTCACTCCCCCTCTTCTAGCCTAGAAAGCCACATCTCCAACTCCACTTCCTCCTCCACCGCTGCCACCACCATGTACTATTGCCACCTTCGCCTATCCATGACAACCAATAGGTTGTGCCCTAACCTCCCTAACCTTTAAATATAATTAATGTAAATTTTTATTTATTTTATTTGTGTTAATACCATTATTATTATTATTATGATTATTATTATTATCATTATTGTTATTATCATCACTATCGTTATTGTTTTTATTACTACTAGTATTACTACTACTACTACTACTACTCGTATTAACATTATTATCATTATTACTATTATTATTATCTTTATCACTATTATTATTACTACTACTATCATTATTATTATTGTTGTTGTTGTTATCATTATTATCATTATTACCACTATTTTAGTATTATTATTATTCAAATTATTATCATTATTATCACTATTATCATCATCATTATTATTGTTAATATTAAAGTTATTATCTTTAAGTATTATTAATATTGTTAATAATACCTTAACATGGACCAATATAAATACCTAGCCCTATTTTAACTAATAATAGCATGATTAACCATTTTAAGAATAATACCCTTATTTTTACTTGTAAAGCTACTATTATTATTATTAACCCTAATACTAGGTTATGATAAAGGAAAATTAGGGAATAATAATAATATTGGTAAGAGGGAAGTTAACCCTAGTATTTTTCTCTTATAGGTAAACCAAGTCAAATCTCTAAGGAGGCGTAGGAGCGTGGTTTATGCCCAGTGTTGTTTTAGGTAAGGATATGGTTAAGGCCTAATGTGTGTGAATAATTTGTTATGTGTGTTGATTTGATGTGTGTGATTTATATATTATGTTCTTGTAGTGCAGCTTACTAAGCATGGAGCTGAGGTAAGTTGCATGTATTTTATGACATGTGTAATGTGGTATTGTTTCTTGTTCATGGAATGTGCTTATGTAATATTGTCCCTCATGACATACCTAATAGGAATCCGTTAATAGTGTGATGTGGTTGTGAGATAAATGAAAAAAAGTGAGGAAAGTGAGTTGACTAGAGGATGATAAGGATGACTTAAATATCTTAAAACCTATGAGTGGACAAAAGGAGGAATAATGGGAATAAATTAAGGTAATGGACTAAAACATGCATGGGGAGTCTAGAGTTTGCATGGGATGGTTAGCCTTTGTATGGGTATGAATTTTACTTGGAAAAATTTGACTTGAGGGTTAAGTAAGGTAAAAGAAGAATTGTTAGGGTGATTGGAGTCTGTATGTAAAAAAAAAAATAGTACGTGAGTTGGTGTAAAGATGCATGAGAGACTTAATTAGGGTTTTAGGAGGAAATCCTATGTGAAAGAAGTGTGTAAGGAAGGAAAAACTAATATAAATGGTTAGAATGGGGAAAAAAAGATGGAAGGGGTGTCACATGGAGGGAAAGTGAGCCAAGTGAAAAAAAGGTATTTGGTTGTTGAGAGGGTGACATAAAAGAAAGGAGAAGTACTAGGGTTTTGGGGAGCGAACTAGGGTTTTTGTGATCATGTGTGGGAGTTGGATTGTGAGGTTGTGATGTTGGGTGTGATTCGAGGGAAATGATGGTTTTGGTAATAAAGAAGGGTTTTGGATTCTCATGGTGAGTGGGAAAGATGGGAAGGAAGTCTCGAGGTCATGGGTTGTGTTGGATATGTGTCATGTGGAAGAGAAGATGGTATGTAAGAGAGATGAAAGGATAACATCGTTTGAGGAAAGAGAGGTGCTAGGGTTTTGGGATGGCCAACTAGGTTTTATGGCCATATGTGCAAAATGGGAAGTAAAGTGGGGTGCTTGGGGATGAATCGAGTGAGGTGATGAATTAGGGGCAAAGGAGCATGAGTTGCGTGGGATAGAGGAAGGTTGGGCCATATAAACCAAATTAGGGTTTCATGAAGGAAAACCCTAGAAAGTGATATTGAGTCAACTAAGAGATATGTAAACTAGGCCTCGAAGTTGGATATTCATGGTGATAAGGAAATAGTGGGAAAGGATGCATGGATGTACTAGAGGGTATAGAAGTCCCAAGATATAGGATATGGTTTTTGGGAAGCTGAGAATAAAAGGGTGAGCCTGGGAAGTCTAGTGGGTCATGCACGTATAGTCGAGGTTGTGTGTGGAATAAGACACAAATAAAATACTAAACACTTAAAGTGAAAGATTATCAAGCCAGGGTCCAGTGAGGTTGTATATATTTCAGTCTACTAACTATAATAGTGGTCAAGTGCATTTTTCCATGTGGAGTGGTTCCAATCCACTGGCTATAATAATGGGAGATTTCGGTCTCGATGAACTAAAATGTGCATGGTAATAAGTCATGAAAATATACTAATTACTTATAGTAGAACTCCACGTGAGTCGAGGCCAATGAGGTTGATTTTTCAGTCCATCGGCTATAATAGTGGTCAGGTGCGTTCTACCCTATGGAGTGTTTCTTGTCCATTGGCTATAATAGTAGAGCTCCCATACTCATACGGAATTAATATGAGAAATGTGTGAAACATAAATATAAGACATGGAAAGATATTAATTATTCATAATGGAACACCATGTGAGTTAGGGCTAGTGAGGTTGATTTTTTGATCCATCGGCTATAATAGTGGTCATGTGTATTCTAATCTATGGAGTGTTTCTGGCCCACTGGCTATAATAGTGGGGTTCTTTTACTCACGCGAAATTAATATAAGAAATTTGTATGACAAAATGTTAGTCTAAGTTTGGCCTAATGATATGAACCTGAATTATGCTTTGTATGCCTTACTTGTTTGTTTTCTTACTAGCCTTACCCATATGATTACCTTACTCAGTACGTAGCGTACTGACCACTTGTTTCATGGGCGTTGCTCATTCCCACGAGCAAAGGGTCCTTCTAAATTTGTGTAGGTAGGAGGTATTGTATATGATGCATATGCTGTATTGGATGTGTTAGGTGGAGATGTGTGATGAATGTTGTACTTACATGGGGCCGAGATTGAATGTAGACCATACTCTCTTTTATCCCTATTTACTAGTGTTTTCATTTTATTTTGGTTTCGTTTTAGTGTGTTGTACCTTTTATCCCTTTTGGGAACTTTAACTATGAACCCCATTTGGGTTGTACTAACTTTTCTTCGCACACTTTGATTCTTGTGTTATGAATCTTTCACCTTTCTATGAATCTTTGTTTTAAGTGTGTCTAATATTTTGTGAAATTTTTTTCTTAGCCTTATGGTTGGTATGAGACTGGTCGGGGGCCAGGCTTGTACTGATCATGGAGGTAGCACCTCCTTGCTTGTAATTGTTTTAATCGAACAAAAATTTTCAACTGTGATTTTTGGGGGTGTTTCAAAACCCATTGATTAGTGGTTCCAAACAGTAAATTGATTATGTTCAGACCAAAAATAGAAAGTTATGGTTGCACTAACTAGTTGATTGATTTTGCATAGTGCACAGTTAGTCCAATGAATATATATGAACAATAACACAACTTAGTTGTACCAATCAATGTATTTTTGTCACCAGTTAATTGGTTCATTCAAATATGTTGATTGGTTATAAACTAATCGATTGATTTGGTAAAAGCAATCGATGATTTTAAGTAGAGACAAATTAATTTCTATAGGAGTGAAATCCATGGTCTGGTTGGTCAAGCCAGTTGATTGGTTTGATAAAACCAGTCAATGAGTATAAATAAAAATGAATAGGTTTTTGGTGGAGTGAATCCTATGTACTAGTTGGTCAAACCATTTAATTAATTTCATTAAACAATTTTATTAGTTTGGAGAAACTAGTCGATGAGTTTAAACAGAGATGAATGAGTTTTTGTAGGAGTATGAACTGGTTGGTCAAATCAATCGACTGGTTTGGTGCACTAGATGATCCATGTGAGTTTAACTCAGTATGTACCTTTAATTAAACTAAACCAATCGATCGGTCTTGAGACCAATTGGGTGGTTTTGATTGGAACCAATCAGTGAGTTTTAAAACACTTTTTAAGGATTTAGAAATCAATATAAACTATCAATTCTTATGAAGTGAATTCAAATCAAGTGTCAAAAATGTTTAAAAGAGTTTTGATCAAAATGCGAACTTGCTCAACTTAACCCTTTACATGGAACCTAAGACTTTAGAAATACGATCCTTAACCTTCAAGTCTTGATTTTATTTTATGTTTTGTTCTCTTGTGCCTAGAAACTTAATTTATTTTTTAATTTGCATATTTAGATAAATTCTTTGAGCATGTGTGTTTTATATATCTTTGTGTGTCAATCATAGTAGATGCACACAAAAATAAACATATTAGTTTTCAAGATTTGTTTCTTATCATCAGAACAAGGACAATGAAATCATTTGATTTATGAGGTCAATGCCTTAAGTACCTCTAATTCCTTTCCATTCTTGAGTGTTAGAGCCTTAAAATTTTCCTTAGGATTATGAATGGGTTGAGAAATGAGATTTCTAGACAATTGAGTTTCTATGTTACTTAGACTAGTGTAAAATTTTCCTATTTGGGTGTCTAGGTGTTGGAGCTACGAATATGTTCTATTTTTCATATTCTAAAACCTGAAAATGAACTTGCCTAATTTGATTAGCTAATTTTTTATCTCCTCAAGTGCAAGGCTATAGTTTTGGTTTTAAGGTAGGTTTAATGCAAAATGTGACCTAACATTATTCTAATTGGAACAATTAGGTAGATTTGGATTATCTCTCCAACCCTCACTATATGTGTTAGAAAAAGTGCCATATTTTCTAAAGGGTTGTCAAATAAAACCACAAACAACAATTACATGTTGAACCTATAGAGTAGAACATGCATTTGTATTATGAGTCAAATCAACACAAATACCACAAGCTCGAGTTTGTGGAGCTCGACATGCAACAAGGTTAGATATAAGAGTAGTTAAATGAGCAACTTTATCAGCATTCTTATTAAGTTGATCTTGAATAAATGGCATGTCATCTTCACTACCTCTATTTATTTGGCTTACATCGTTCCTAGGTCCAAATTGTTGTGAATTCTTAGCTATAGTAGGGATTAGTTGTTTAGCTTAATCAAGAATTTTATCTACTAATGCACCTCTATTTATTGCATTTATCATACTCCCTTAATGCAGTATTAGGTTTTCATTAAAATAATGGATCAATGATTGGTCACTACTTATGTTGAGAACAACTAGCACATAGTATTTTTTAAGTCTTTCCCAATGTTCATATAGTGACTCATTTGAATTCTATTAGTAGGAAATAATTTTTTTCAAGAAATTTATTGCAATTGAGCCCATGTATTAATGCATCTAGCAAGTACATAGTATAACCAATCTTTTTCTAGTCATGTAAAGAGAAAGAAAAAGCTTTTGGTTTAACCTATATTTCTTCTATACCTTCAGGCCTCATATTAGAGAAAAGTAAGAATTTTTTTTAAATGCCTATGTAGATCTTTTCCTACACATTCATAAAATTTAAGAAACATATTAAGGAAATAAAAATTAAGGTTAAGAGGTCTTTCTAGTTCATAAAAAATGACATGAAGAGGTTGGTCTTTTATATTTGGTTGTGAAAGCTGCTTCAACGCAATCATTCCTCTCAAATGATTTTGTTGAATGTCTAGCTTCTTGAATAATAATCATACGCTCTCTTCAATGATTTCTTCAACAATTCTACCACTATCACAACTACATACAAGTTTATGAAAGATAAATAAAGGAAAAAAATAAGAAAATCTAATGCTTTAAGATTAACATTTAAAAAATTATTTTTTTACTTATTAAGTTTGAGTTTAAAATAAAAATAATACAAGCCTCCTTGAAAACAAATTGTGATACCATATAATAAAATGAGTGATAATCAAGTAGGAAAGTAAGGAGGCTCTAATTTTTTCCCAACATAGGATGTAACATGCCAACCTTGTTGTTGTAGGAAAAACCATTGGCGGGTCAATCAACTCTTATATTATGTAACATACAATCTTTGAGTGTGGTTGCTTTGAGAATGAAAGTGGCATTGGTAGGTTGCAAAATTTTTCATGAGATAATGGTTTGTCCTTAAGACAATCATATTTATACCATACTCTAAGTAGGACCAGGCATATCTAAAAAATTCTAAACTTAGGTATTGATTTTCTATTTGAAACCTAAAATATATCCCAAGAGCAAACATATGTAAAAAATCATTGATAGGATATGGTGTTTTTCAAGCATATATCATGCTTACGAATAGAAATTTAGTTGAGGTTAAGGAACCATTCCATATAGCTAGTAGAATTCCCACCTAAATTGATCCACTAGAAAATCCCATTTTGTGTAACTGAAGGTGTTACTTAGACAAATAATTAACATATCTCCCCCACATTTCCTAGAAGTAGGGGAGTAGATTGCCATGATGTCTCCATAGCAACCCTTTTTACCCTCAAGGCTGAATAAATAAAACATACATATAAAAAAAATACAATAAGAAAAAGGAAAGGGTCCAAAGGGATGTCGCTTGTGGAGATTGAGCAAGGAAATTTAAGCTAGTTGTTAGAAATATATTAGCATTGCAAAACTTGAAAAAGAAAAGTAGCAAGGTGGAAAACCTCATACAAACTCATGAAAGAGTGCATATATCAAAAAGTTTTCAAAAAATGTATGAGAAAAATTTTTGAACCATATTTTTTGGGGAAACAATACAATAGCAAAACCATCATAAAAAAATAATAATACGAGGAATAGAGAGTGATACACAAAAATCAGGAATATGTGTTTATATTATTATTCTTAGCTCCTCCATCATGATAGTATACATAAAAAAAACTAGAATTAGGAGCTAGAAACTTAAATGACATAGCATAACACACCAATTAATTGAAACTAATAGACATGGAGGACCTTGGGAAAATGCCAAACTAGCACAATTGGGTTTTAGAATTACTAAAATAACACATCTGAAGCCAAAATTTTCAAAATAGCACATCCATCTAACTGAGCTTTTATTTTCCTCGAATGTTGAGTGCTAACACCCTTTGTAAGTACACATTCTTTATTATTATTATTATTATTATTATTATTATTATTATTATTATTATTTTGCTTCAAATTAACATTAACCTCTAGAAGGGGCACCTCTACCTTTGTTACTCATTATACTAGAAATACGACTAATTTATTATAGAAGTATAAATAATTTGCACTAGAGGGAGAACTAATTTATCTAAGAAGTACAACTAATACATCATAGAAGTACAACTACTTTATAATAGAATTACACCTAATTTATTCTACATTTGCAATTAATTTGAAATAGAAGTATAACTAATTTACCCTGGAAGTACAACTAATCAATTCTAGAAGTAAAACTAATTTATACTAGAAATACATATAATTTATACTACAAATACAACTAATTTGCATTATAAATAAAATTTAATTTTTTCTACAAGTACAACTAATCTATCTTAGAAGTAAAACAAATTTATACTAAAATTACACCTAATTTATACCACAAGTACAACTAATTTGCATTAGAAATACAACTAATTTTAGTATTTTTTTTTATTACAGGCATCCCTAGTAGGGACACTTCTAGTGTAAATTTTAGTACAAAATTAATTTCTTAGGGGGTCTTATACTCTTAAAATCAATGAAAAAAAGGTCGAATCAACGTGCTATTTTGGAAATTTTGAAATCCAATGTGTTATTTCGGTAATTTCGAAACTCAATTGTGCCATATTTGATAATTTACCCCATTGGTATTATAATCTTTCACCATGACAATAGAAAAAAATCATCCAAAGAAATTAAGATAAGCAAGAGCAAGAAACCTAAATCACACAATCTAGTATAGGCATAACCCACTAAACACTTGAAACATATTGATGCAGTTAAAATTATAGTGTACATGTGACCTTTTTAATATTTGAGTATTTTTGATATTATCGGATAGGATTAGATGGTACCAACTAATTATTATTTAGTTTTTATGCGGTATTATGATTTCAAAAGAAGTATCTATGTAAAAACTCAAAGCACATATGTTTAGGTAGATCTTTTAAGATATTCATAAATATTTTTAAGATATGATCATTATCTTATGATTTGCTTCAATTGTTTTATCCCTTTGTCTTATTATATATATGCATGAGAGTAGGCTTATGTTATATCGATGTGATTTTATAAATGAAAATTGATATTAATTGAGCAATAACTTTCTAAGAGTGATTGTGTCTCCTTTTTACTTAATTCCTTCAAGTTGAGTGTCTATATTTCCCAATTACACTCTAGATCTCAACCCTATATAACAAATAGACAAGTACCGAAGTTATATTATACTTATCTCTTTCATCACGATAACAAAAACTCTCTGACGGATACATTGTCCTCTTTCTATCTTGACCTCCTTCATTTCCTTTTTTTTTTGGTGAAGTTTGGGGTTTGTTTATATTTTATTTATTATACTCTAGAAGAGAAGGCTAACAAAACACACAAAGTATATGTTTGGAAAAGTGGTAATTCCTTTGTTTTTAGTTATTATTGTCACTATTTTAATTTATTTAATGATTGAACTTAATAATAATTTAAATTTTGAACCATAGTTTAAAAATAGTGTTTTGGGCCAACAAATTTGGTCCAAATATACATGAAATTCTCAAGTGTTTCACTTTACCGCAAGGTCATATTAGCATGGATATAGAAACAAATCAATGGAAAAATGCACCATAAAGCAACTCCTATACAAACAATCAAGTTGCCAAAATGATAAACTAACCTGCCAACTAAAATGTAGTAAATCATAAAAGCAAATAAATAAACTTCATGTTACCTTATATATGACACATTCATATCTATATTGTTCTTAAAAAAACAAGTGTTGCAAGGACTCACTGTAACTTTTTCATATGGGTTTCTCTCCATGGTTGAAGATTTTTTTGAGTATATAGAATGACATGTAGATTTTTAGGTCTCGCCAACTCTTTGAACTCCTAGAGTCCTAGTTAAAATTCTAATTTACTCTGAAGTAAGGGAGTATTTTATATCATAAACTTTCTACCAAGACATAAAATTATATCAAATATGTTTCCACATATAATATTAAATATTTAAATTAACTATGCTTATGACAACATATTTAAGACCTCAATTAGTGGCTCTTGTTATCCCACGGGTGGAGAGGGTGGGGGAACCAATTTAGAATTGGTAAGAACTAAATCTCACAATTCACATGTATTCTCTCCAGTTGATCAGTAAAATAGAATTACCCATTATTCTTATTAGGTAGGAAATAAATAATAAGTTAATAACCAATTAAGTAAAATAGAATCTACTATAAACTAATCACTTAATTATCTACATTATAAATGTTCATTAGTGCCACAAAAAAGGTTTGGGGAGATGTTTAGTTTTAATCAACCATATTACATAATGGATATAGCTTCCCCATAAAATTATATAATCAAATCAAGTTCATAATGGTTACAAAGTACAATCCATCAATATAACCAATTGTTAAAGCAAACAAAAAGAGAAGTTTAAATTCAAATGTTAAACAATTAACATGAGGGAGATTTATGAACATCATAAGCATATACACAAAGCTCATGAACAAATATAATTGTCTAAAACACACCAATTACAGGTTCTAAATATCTAGAAAAACAATGCTCGTTAAATTTTATTAAAATGTTAGTTAACCAAATGCCAAAGTGTTAGTTTAAAAAAAAAACTAAATCCTTAAAGGATATACACGATAACAAATGGATCCTAAGAACATAAATGTTAAAACACTATGGAGAAGAGAATCTTTTTTGTTCTTTTTCAATCCTACTTATCCCATGTTAGCATGACTCATATTTTAAGATTAAACCTTTTTATCAAATTAGTTGGTTGTAGGGTTTATAATTGAAGCAACAAGAGAGGTGTTTTTTTAAGAATGGGCTTTTAACTTTAGGCATTCACAAGGACCTTAGCCCTTATGATAATTTTTCAAAGTGGATGGTGGTCACTTTATTTCTTATGGTTTCCACATATAACTCACTAGTTTTGTCTATGTGCAATGCATGGGATGATAAGTGAAATAAGGGTATTAAAGTAAATTCTTTGACAATTAACCAAGGAATATTACTAAACTAATATGAAACATCTTGAATATCAATCATCAGTTAAATGCCTTAGAAGTGAAATATTGTTGAACTATAACACAAATTTGTTAGTTTAGTCTTGTAGCCATAAATGGTGATATAATTTAGATTGAGTTGCAAAATTTACTTAATTTTACTATAGTATAACTTGTTAAGCTTTCAAAATAGACCCGATAATAGGTACACACACACACACACATACATATATATATATATATATATATATATTATATATATATATATATATATATATTAAATCTTTACTAATTTATTTAGCAAGGACCTTAGATGTTTGAAGAAAAAAAACCTAGAATGTTTGATGACATGAAATAATAAAAATTACTAATGCTCACAAGCTAAGATATTTGGAGAAATACAACCTGGGCAGACGAAACGTATGCCAGAAATTTGAATAAGCCAATAATTGGCATGAATAAAATATTAAGAAGATGAACAAGTACTAAATGGATATACGATAATTTAATATGCTCATTTTTATTTATTTGCTTAACACACGATACATGTCTGCTCATGGTAATATGTTTAGTATGTAAACCATGCAAGCAAATGGTCACATAATAAATGTGTTAAGAGTTAACCCATCATTTTTTAAAAGAGTAAAATCAAGCATGTGCAATCACCTTTTATTTTGGTACATAAAGTGAATTGTATTACTTCCAAAATAGGAATAGAAAATAAAGCTCACATTACAAAGTCTTTAAGGACTTAAGACGTATAAATCATAATAATAGGTTAAGGAATCTTGACATTCCATCAATATATTATAAGATTGAAAATTTTGAAATTTAGTCATCCTACCATCCAAATCATAGAGGATCTATTACTATAAAATCTTAGCATCTCTATGATTAATGGAAAAGAGCCTTCTATTTCTTTTTTTTTTCATATATGATAAACAACAACATCAACCATAGCTCGAATGACATGCTTCCTTATTCCTCGTCATCTTCCTCTTGTAGTTACTCATTATAATACTTCAAACCAGTTTGTGAGATGCCGATTACAACCTAACTTGTGCACAAGAGGCATCCAAATGTTTCTTGCATAATCACACTCAAAGAAAATGTGTGAGTGTCTTTATTCTTGTTCATTACAAAGGAAAAAGGTGACATCCACTTGCATCCCACGATACCTCAATATATCCTTAGTTTGCAGCCTTTCACACACAACAATCCAACATATAAGAGAATGTCTTTTTGGTGAATATCTAGACCAAACCAAAGGACACTAAGGGATGTTAGCTATCTGAGGTATAAGGAGATCATAGATTGTTGAAATGGAGAATTTGCCTTGATGAAGAATTTGAAGCATTTCTAGTGGTTATAACACCCTACTACAGGAATCTCAAGAGTCCATTAGTTTTTTTAGGACCCAAGAGGCTGAGGGCTTAACATTTACTAGCTAAACATCATATTCTTTAAGGAAATACGTGTGTACCCATTTTACCCAATGTAAGTATTTTTTTAAGCTTCGTGTCACATGAGTTCGCACATGGCAACTTTGTTCCACTAGAAGAGGTTATTAAGGTCCTAACCTCCTTTAGTTTTAGGTAAATGCACCCAATCCCTTGTAATGAGAGCTTGCTTTAAGCTCTTTATAGTGCCTAACCATAAGAAGTCTCTGTAATTAATCTTAGTTATAATATGAATAGGAATGGGAAATACCATACTCTAGTATGTTTGTAGGCTAGGACCGACTTTGTTAACTGGAGCCTTCCTGCATAATTAAGGAGGTTGGTTTGCCAAGTTCTTAATCGTGAAGTGAACTTATCAATTAATGGTTGGTACTATTGCTTGTTGAGGTACTTACTATCTAAGGGCATCCATAGTTACTTAAAAGGATGACTTCCTTTTGGTATATGAAATTTTATAAGAATGTATTCCTTAAGTTGGAGGAAGAAGCAACCACTATATTCAAAATGACTTTTGTCAGCATTCATGGTTAAACCAAAGAGGCTTGAGAATTACTGAAATGCTTGCAATACTAATCTCACTAAGTCTATTTTTATTTTACAAAAGAAAAGCATATCATCTACAAACATCAAGTTCACAAATTTTAATTTCTTGTTCCTTGGATGGGGATTGATCAAGTTGTTTGACCATAAACTCAAGAGGGATTTGTTTTAGTATTCCATCACCAACATGAAAAGATAAGGAGAAAGATGATAACATTGCCTTAATCCTCTCTTTGTGTAGAAAAATTAATCAAGGATATCATTAAATTTAATAGAACACCTCACTATTGACACACATGCCATAATTATTTTCACAAAATGTGGGGGAATATGAAGAGAATATAACATGCTTTGAAGACTGTCCCAACTGATTGAATTATAGGCCTTTTCATATATTGTTTAGTCATGATCTTGGGAGATTAGTGCTTCTGAGAGTAGCCCTTGATAAGTTTAGTTGTAATAAGTATGTTGTCAGTGATAGCTCTCTCTTTGAGAAAGGTTGTCTGTGATTCACCTATCAATGAAGGAAGGATATTTTGGAGTCTATGAGTGATAATTGTTTTAATAATCTTATACAAAGTATTACTACAAGCTATTTATCTATATTCTCCTACCTTAGATGCATTTGGAACCTTAGAAATCAAATTGAGAATGGTAACATTTAAGTTTGTTGGCATATTACCTAAGGTGAATAACTCAGTGATTGCTACAAATAAATTCATGCTAATAATATCCCAGCATGATTTAAAGAAGTGTTCATTAAATTAATCAGGGCTTGGTGACTTATTGTTAGCCAATGAGAATACTACATTTCTCACTTCAGCCAGTGTAACTGGTGTTAGAATACTTTGTTTCTATGCATTATTCAATATAGGTCCTTTATTAACAATTGTGGGATCAATGGTGTGACTTCCTAGAACTTCAGTGCCCAACAGCCTAGCACAGAATGAGGCAAAAATGGAATAAATTCTCTCTTGGTTAGTATAACTTGTTCCTTAATCACCACTCAGCAAGTGGATTTGATTTTTCATTCTTCTTCCTTTTACCATGGCATGGAAAAGTTTGGTGTTGTCATCCCCTAGAGCTAGCCATTAGATTCTTGACATTTATCTATAAAACATCTCCTCATAGTGATCAAGATATTTATAGGTCTTAAGTAGTTCATTTTTTCTTGGTGTTTAGGTCTTGATCCAAAAGTTTTAAACCAAATCACATTGCATGTTCTCTATATCAATCCTTGTTTGCTTAAATTTCTCAGCTATTCTACCAAACTTGGTCTTATTAAGTTGTCTTAGAGATTTCTTCAATTGTTTAAGCTTGTGAATAATTGCTTGCAAGTGGTTACCATGAGCTTTTATGTTCCATTGTGTTCTTATAGAGAAAAGAAATGCAGTTCTTTAATCCACATATCATAGAAAGAAAAATTAAACTTTGCCATGTTGGACGTCCTGATTTAAAGTGACAATAACTAAAGAATGATCTGAAAGGAAAGGTGCAGTAAAATGAGCATGAGCTCCTTCAAATAGATTGATCTAATTAGGGTTGCAAATCACTCTATCTTACACCATAGTATTGCCTCTCCAATTTTATTTTTATATCAAGTGTAAAAAGCTCCAGTAAATCTCAAGTTTGTCAAATGAATGCATTTAAAACATTTAATGAAATTAGTTATATCTTATGTATGGATATCCCCATTACTCTTCTCTTCTATAGTTAGGACAACGTTAAAATCCCCTAATAATAGCGAAGGTGAATTACCTTGATAATTAGAAGACAACCAATGCTAGAGATCCCTTCTCGATTTTGCATCATTACAAGCATAAGCAAAAGTCACATAAAAATGAGTGTTACCCTTAGTTGATAATGCCTTATAATATAGTCAGTTAGCATGAGATGACAGTAAAGTAATATTCTAATGGTGGGTGCCCCATCCAATTCAAATCCTGCCATTATAGTGTGTGTCATAGTTATGAAGCCATTTCCATTATGCCATAAGTCCTTTAGATACTTTAATAATATTTTCTTATTTAACTCTAGTTTCAATCTACCCTGTAAGGGTATGTTTATTATTTGTACACCAGTATCTCACATCTTTTTGTTTTTGGGGGTCATTAAGGCCCCTAATGTTCCACCATCTAGCTTTCATGATACTTAGATGTGGAAGTCTAGAGGTGAATGCATCATACCGACACCAGCCCTTCCTATTGCTAGTTTCCATCCTACGTCATGGTCCCATTCAACTTGTGAAGGATCATTCTCCATTTTTGGTGAGTGGTTTACATTTCCACTTTCAAGACATCATCCTCGAGATCCTGTGACAAAAGAAGATCTTATAACTTTGTTGTAGGTTTGTTATATTGGTATAAGACTAATACTGTCTACAAAGGATGATGATGTAATGATTGCACTACTATGGACTTCTAGAGGAGTAGATGCAAATTTTGCAAGGACATTGATGAGACATTGAGGTGGATTGTTAACTTTTTTAGCCTCCCTCCTATCATTTACTGCAATCTACTTATTCTTATGAGTTTCATCCTTCTTTTCATATCGTGGACACTTGGTTGATAGGTGTATGTATACTAGCATAATGAACAGAAATAGGGCCTCCATTCATATTCTTTTAACTATTTTATCACAAAACCATTACACTTCTTAACGTGCACAAAATTTGGCAAAGGTCTATGTGTGTTCATTTCAACTAATACCCTAAAAAAATGAGACTCTTTCCTTAGAGACATTAACAGAATCCATACATATAGGGCACCCCACACAACTACTAATATGGCTTATGCTATCATTTACCTGAAGTGAGAGAGGTAATCCTAGTAATTTAAGCTATACAGGAAGGAATTGAAATTCCCCCCTTTAAGAAGGAAAATTCATGATGTCATTTATTGAGTAGGAAAAGTCTATTCGATTAAGTCCAACAACCTGCATCGTATATGGTACTGCAATCATCCTAAAAGCAAATGTGAATATGTAACATCCCTCTTTATGAAGATGGACTCTTGACATTGTGACATGGTTCCAGTTTTGTTTTATAAATGCCTTCATTTGATGAAAAGATGGTCTGTGATAACACACCATGCTAACAAGGGTGTTATTACAATAAGCAATTTCATTATCAACCTCCTCTTGTTAGACTTCAACCACCATCATTCCCTTATAAATGTTAGGAACTTCATACTTGAGAGAATGAATTTGATATGGTCTTGTATTTTTACGTACAATATCACTCTAGGTTAAGGTAGGTTATATCAATAAATTCTAATTTGAATTCAAATCGTTCTAGGCTGATTCACATTTATCATCCATAGTCTCAAACTTCTTCGATCTAGTAAGCTGATCAATCAGATTTTCTTCATGGTTTTCAAATTGATTATTCAAGTTTTAAGGTTTTTCAATCTTTTAATGATATTTGAATTTAAAGGATATTTAGAAGCAATTGATTCAAGTATATCATCTTTAGCCTTGTTTTGTTCCAATCCAAAATTCTTATTGATAGGCGTGTTATCCAATATTTCAAATTGAGTTGTTAAACATTTAGGACTATTCCACTTATTATATTTTGAATGAGAAGGAGAGAAATTCTCTTCACTCTTGGATTTGGATTCATTGGAACCTTAGGCGCATACTACTTCACTACTAGAGACGACGACCATGGTAGTGGTTGATGAATTGATTTCTTCCTTTTTGCCATCAGAATGATGGAAATGCTAGTAGGCACTTACTAGAAGTCCTGCAACACGTTCGAGTTGGGATTGTGCAATCACTTTGTTTTACCTTCATAATGATAAATAGATTCAAAATTATGTTGTTTACTTATCTAGGTAAATTAGGCAGGAAAATGATACTAGAAATTAGGGAACATAGTTTAGTTTCTATATAATTATAAACTGTAATTTATATATTTACTCTCTATTTTTAATCACATTTTAATGCACAACAATCATTGTAATAACAATGAACAAAAACAACATCATCCAATAGATAGTTGTAACACCAAAAATTTGCCACTATTTTTTTTTTCGAAAGCTGAATATAAGATAATCAGGTATTATAGCCATACTTAATACAAGTTTAATTTACATACCATTCTCATATAAAATACAAGGCAGACACATTAATGAGTTAAATAAGATAGCAAAAGAATAAGAGGGATTTCCATAACTATAGATTGGAGTTTGGAGATAAGCTCTTAGTATAATACAAATCAAAATACAGTAAAAGGAAGCTATAGATCCAAAAGTCCACAAAGTATCCGAATAAAAACTTTATCTACCAAATAACTGAGACTATGTGCCCAAGACCTAACAATACAAATCAATAATCCCTAGAAAGTGTATCAAACCCAACAAAGTTATCAAGACAATCATAAAAAACCTACACATCAACAAATGAGTCATGTACTCATGGAAATGAGCAACACCTTTAAAAAAGATAGTAAATACTTGCGTATTAAGTAATGTAATAGTAAATGTCACTTGAATGATGTATGCAACACACATAAGGCCACAATGAGGGAAACTAAACATTCACACCACACATGGTACAAGATGATCTAAAACTCAACTATATTAAAATCTATACTTAGGTGATCATAAAAAACCACTTAATTAACATATTAAAACCAAGATATCTTTAGTAGCTACACTCTCTTCTTTCCCCAATAGATGGGATAAAGGTAGTAAACCTCACCGATACTCTCATATCTAGAGTAAAACAAGCATAAGTCATTAGTGAACATCTAATCCTTAAGTGTGCATTTCCTTTATAGGCCACTAGATTAGACTACTATAGAGTATATTAGGACCATCTAGTTTTGATAGAACAAGACAATTATTTCAACAATTCACATACTTGATCGTGACTCATGTATTCTTCTTTTTTAAGTGTTAATATCTTATTAGTACATTATTCATAAGTTAGCAGATAACAAATACATTACTTGATTTACTTAATACCATTATACTTCCACTTTTATTACCATTCACTTATCATGAGAAAAGTGTTTATCAACTTATTACAAAGATCTTTGATTATTGTAAGTGCATGCCAACAATTGATAATATTGAAACACTTAGAATGCATCACGATTAAACATATTGGACATATTATGATCACATGAAGTAAAGGTGAAACATAAGAGTAGATATTAAGTACAAAAAAGCATAATCTACAAGGGAAAAATAACATTTATAAGGCTTCCAAATTTAACACACAAACTCAATATATTATTAAAAATATCTTATCTAAAAATCATAACATAAACACATCAATTCACACATAAAATATTAATACTACCATTTTGCTACTATTCTTAATTTTAGTTGGTTTCTTATAATATTGCACCTATATCGCTTTATATCACACTTATCATTTTTATAACCCAAAAATTCTTTGACAAACTCAGATTTTCATATTTCATCCCAAAGGACCAAAATGCCCCTAATTTACCTAAACACCTTTAAATTCACTATTTTCATAACTTAGGTCATTCTCATCCAAATCCTAATATATTATATATAAAATTTAATGTAAATACCTCAAGGAATAAAATTACATATTAATTTTTTTACAAAAACTCACAAAGACACTAAATTTATCTTTAAGGCCAAAACACACATATAACCCATCAAATTATGCAAGTTTCTAAAATTCACTAAATTTACTCATAATCACCCTTATATTATTAGCATCTCACAAATGTAATTATCTTTAATTAAAAGAGTCCAAAACCCTAAATGGTCATATGGCCAAAAAAAACACCCTTTAAAGGTGATGAGGGAGAATAGAGATGAAAGATAAGAGGTGAGTGTGTGTGCCCATGTTCATAGTTGGTGGTTGTGTCATAATAGTGGCAATTATAAACCTATAATGACCTCATTAAAAGGTGGTAATGGTAAATAGCTATGACCGCACATAATTAATGGAGGGCAGACAAGTGAGCAAATAGGATTAATTATCTAACTAATTAAGGAATAAGATTGAGTACTCTTAGCTCTCATCGTAAAATGGGATATATATGGTTGGGCTAAAATAAAACCCTAAGTTAAAATGAGAAATAAGCACCAACAATAACTTTTATATTGATACAAATCAATGATCATAATTTCAAGAATAATCTGATGTAAGAGCATCTCTTAAGAACTCTCAATCTTCTTCTTCTAATGATGTAGATCAAGACGAATTAGCATACATGTAGATAGAACCAATTATGCTTGAAAATTCATATATTTCTAATGTTTTGTCAAGTCATTTTTCTTGCAGGTATTGTGTATGTTTGCAAGAAATTCATAAAGTGCATGATGGATGAAGATATTTTAGATACAAGGTAATAGGAAGGGATTATAAGATTACAAAGTACAAGGAAGAATAAGGCTAAAAGACTATAAAGTTTTATCACATATGATTACATCTATGTATAAAATTATTAGGTTGTGTACTTTATTTTTTTGTTGTTGTCTACGTTGTAATTATTGTAAAATTGTCATTGTAACTGTATTTGTAAGCCATGGAACGTGCATTAGGAAGGTTAACTCATTAATGATGTTGCTACTGGGCTTCTTAATGAAAAAGCCTGCAAGGTTTCATGCATATAAATACTTGTAATCAAAGGTGTCAACGCATTAGAACATTATGTCATGAAATGAAAGTTCATTCGATACTTGGGAGAGAATAGCGCGAGCGTGTGTTTCTTTTTCTTCATCTCTTCTCCTTTCTCAAATGTGTATTAAAAAGTAGTAAGGGTGATCTAGAGAGAAGTAGAAGGTTATTATTAGAAGAGTTAGATCTTAGATTAGATCAACTCAAAGTTCCATCAACATTCTAAGATAACTGAAGCCTAAACACTTGAAGTCAAGAGTGTCGGTGTTAATTTGCATCTTTGTACTCCTTCAAACAAGTCCTAACTTGTTATAGAATATTTGAATACAATCTTTCACGTCATAATCAACCAAATTAAAACTCATACCATAAATCTTAGATAGTAAATCCTAATACCTAATCATAAACTTTGACCTACACCCTAACCATAATCCAAAACACAAAACCACACACCCTAAACCCTAAACCCTAAAAGAAATATCTTAAAACCTAATATGAAAGGAATAAACCTTAAACATTAAAATAAAATAAAAAAACTAAAAATAAATAGAATAAAGCCTAATGAATGTTAAATCTTAAATGGAATAAAATATAAACTATATTAGATAGATTTAAAAATCCTAAAATAAAAAGAATGAAACCTAAACTCTAAATCCTAAACCCTAATCCCTAAACCTTAAAAATTCTCAATACCCTACTATAGATCAAATAATTCCTAAACTCTAAAAGTAATAATTAAAAAAATCCCTAAAATGAATTTAAATAAACCCTAAACCTAAAATTTTTTAAAAAAATGTATGTAAAATCTAGACTTAAATAAATATAAAAGATCATAAATCATAAATTTAAGATCAAGATGAATGCATACATAAACCAAGAAATTTTTGTTATTAAATTTAACCATATATTGATTTAGAAACCAAAACATAGATATGCTTGAACCCCTAAACTTTAAATTATGAGCCCTAGACCTAGATGGAACTAAACATAAAGTTAAAAAAAAACAAAAATGAACTTAATTGCAAAACATAAACTCGAATATTCATAAATAAATAAAACTCACAACTTTAATGAATGAAATATAAAAATAAAATAAAGAAGAAAGTATGAATAGAAAGAAAGAATAAAAGACAAGAATAAAGATATTGGTAACGAAACGAAAAAAAAACCCGAATGACGATGTTGCTACTCAAACCAGTGTTGGGCATCCCAACTTAGGTCGTACAAATTGTCAAGCCGTGTGCGCTTGTTGTTAACATTCTACACTATAGTTAATATGAATTTTTTTTTAAAAAAAACATGATACAACATGCTAGCACTGTAATATCTAAAACCTTTTATTTTAGGATTAAAGAATAAAATAATGAATTATTTAATTATATGTATCCTTTTTAAAATAATAATAATAACAATAATAATAATGATATAAGAACATAGTTATTGAAAACTAATTTAATTAACTAACCTAAAATAATTAGAATAATTTATAAATTAATAAAATTATTATTATTATTATTATTATTATTATTATTATTATTTCTAATTCTTCCAAAAACTCAAAATACCCTTCCACCCCATTTTTTATTTTTTTCCTTTCTCCTTTTCTTTCCTCTTTTTCTTTCTTTTAATTCTTTCTTTTCTCCTTCCCTAGTCGACTGGGTTGCACCTAACAACGGTCCAATCCCCTCTTCCCCCTCTCCTTCTCTTTTTACTTTTCTCCCTGACCGACCCAATCCTTTCTTTTTTTTTCTCACCTCAAGCGGCAACCCAACTCATACACCCCTCCACTTTTCCCTTTCTCTCTATCTCTTTTTCTTCCCTTTCCTTTTCTGCCCTCATCCCCTACTTCTCGCTCGCTCTGCACCTGCCAACTCCGCAACTCCCCCTCTCCTCTCTTCCTCCTTCTTTCCTTTTTTGAACATACAGGGAGTGCAGCTGGCACGTCCCCTACACGGTCCCCCTCCCCTATGAGTTCCCTCTCCCTCACCTGCTCCCTTTCCCCTTGTGAACCTACCCCTTGCCATTGTCCCCCTACATAGTTGTATTGGCTTGCATGCCGGTCGGTAGCCACTAACTCCCCCATGTCCTCTTTCCTTCCTTGTCCACTTCCTCCCTCCCCTGCACCTATAAAAGCCCCAACCATCCCCACTCCCTCCCATCCTCTTCCCTACATCACCCTGCATCCACTGAGCCCCTTCCCTTCCCTTCCCTTCCTCTCCTCATTCATGCAAAGTGGGCAGCTCGAGCTACCCTTTTACACCCTGTGCCGCCAGTAGCGCCACCACCACAACCGGTCTCACCACCCTCCCTACCTCTCTTCCTACACAAAAAAGACCTCCCCTTCCACACTAACACCTCCACCTCCCTTTCTCCCCTCTCCTTTCTTCCCTCTCTCCTCTCTTCCTCTTGGGTGCCACCATCACCGTGAGGCCACCACCCCCACCACTGCCACTTGAATCAGGCAACCCCACCCCTAAGAAACCCTGCATTCCAACCTCCTTCCAACCTTAAAAATCCATTCTTTACATCACCACCACCACCGTCGTCGTGCTGCCGTCGCCACCCTCACCTGCCTAGTCCCTTCTGGTTACACCTTTCTCCCTCTTACGTGTTTAGTGTATTTTATTTTAATAATTTATTATTAGTAACATCATCATCATTACTAGTAGTATTAGTATTTTGGTTAATAAAATAATGAAAAAGGAAAAAGATGTAGGAAGAAAGTGAAATGACCTAGTTGATGCTCTCATTATAGGTATTGAACAATTATTTTCCTATGAGGAGGCGTAAGATTTCTTACTTCAAGATTGGAGCCCAACTAGGTACGGATATAATTAAGATTTAGGTTGTGCTATGAGTCTTATTTGTGAAATGGGTGTATTTGTGTGTTGTGTGTGAATATATGTGTATTGAACTAAATGTGTTTTGGTGCAATTTGGCTTGCAAGGATTTAAGGTAATGGTATGCATGATTCTCATTATTGGTTGTATGTATGGCTAAACCTTGCTATGGGTGGACATATGTTTGTGTATGGTTGAATAATAATATATTGATGCCTAGATATCTTAGGTGGGACTTGAGTATCCAAGAGACATGAAATAAAATAAAAAGGGTGGAGTAAGTAAAGTGTTATGGGAGAAGTGTCTTGGTCATATCATGAAATATTGTGGAAAAATAGAAAAGATGAATGATAATTTGAGGAGTTAGGGTAAAAGCTTGTATGGTGAGTGTGAGCCTTGCATGGGGGAAATATTTACATGGGAAAGTCTTGTTTAGAGGTTAGCTATGGGGAGAAAAGTGTGTTATGGGTGGTTGGTGTACTTAGGGAAGCTTTAGTGCATTGGATGATGGGAAGGTGTATGGAAGCATAAACTAGGGTTTTAGGGGAAACAACTCTTAGGATAGGGTGTGTTGTGGGAAAAGACTAAGGAAGTTGAGAGAAAAATAGAGTTGGGATGAGGGGTATACTACATGAAGGGTGTGGTTCAAACTAAATGAAGGGTAGAGTTATGTAAGATTAGGGGGTATGAAAGAAAAAGGGAAAATATTGGGATTTTTGGGGGGGTGACCAGTTAGGATGACATTATCACATATGTGAGTTGAGGAGTTGGGTTGTGAAGTTTGGAGTTGGGGTGAGTAAGGTGATGGCATTTGAATCAAGGGAGATGTGGGTCAAGTAAGGAGAGGAGAGGTAACGGCCACATAGGTCAGATTAGGGTTTCAAGAAAAAAACCCTAGTAGGAGATTGTGAGAATAGATGGAGAAAAAGAAGAGCAGGTCTTGACCCATGAATATAAGGTTTCTAGGGTCACTATTAGGTTGGTGGAAAAATGTTGGGGGATCCCATGAGTTTTTGGATGGTGTGAATGTTCCAGGTAAAGGGATTAGGGTTTTCATGAAGTCTGAGTTGGTTGAGTGGTAGTAAGTTAGGAGTGTCCATTGGGTTGTGCATGGACAGATGCGTGTTACTTAACAAATAAGATATGAATAAAATACTAATAACTTAAAGTAGACGATAATTGAGTCAGGCCCGAATGTAGGATGTTTACCGGTCAACTGGTTATAATAGTGGCTAGGTATGTTTTGTCCTAAGATAGTTATTCCCATTCCACTGGTTATAACAGTGAGGATCCCAAGCTTAATAAGTAAAACCCTTGGATAATAATAATCTATAAAAAAGACATTAATCACTTACAATAGAATGCCACGTGGGTCGGAACCGGATATAGGATATTTACCAGTCCACAGATCATAATAGTGGCTAGGTGTGTTTTGCCCTAGAGTTGTATAGGCTTACCGATCCACCAGTTATAAAAGTGGTCAGGCGCGTTCTACCCCAGATAGTTATTCATGGTCCACTGGTCATAATAGTGGAGTCCTCGTACCTACGTGGATATAATTTGAGAGATGAGTAAATATGGTACTAATGGCCTAAACTCTGATAGGGGTAAATGATCTAACAAAACATATTGTATGCTTGTATCTTTATTCTGTGTTGTTGTATCCTATTTTGACTATTTTGTTGCCTTACTTAGTACGGAGCGTATTGATCACCTTTATTATGGGTGCTGCTCATTTTTACGAGCAATGACCCCTCCTAAATCTGTGCAGGTAGACGATGAGGCCTTACAGGACTTTGCTGCTTACGATGAGCCGGTTGGGGCAGAGTGATGCCTTGGTATCCCAGGGTCGGGGTCAAATAGAGTGTATTCCAAACTATTTTCCATTCGTACCCTTTGTTTTTATTCTTTCGTAGTGGGATCCTACTTTGTATTTTGTTTCTCTATTGTAATTTGATGTTAGACTCTTTTATATTTTAATAATTTTCAATTACAGTTTCGCATTTGTGTTTAACTTTTAGCCTTGTGATTAGTATAAAACTGGCTAAGGATGGACTTACACTGATCATAGCGATAACATCCTATTTTTGGTGTTTGATTTTTCTTAAACAAACAAAAATTGTTAACTGTAATTTTTGGGAATGTTACAAGCTCAATGCATGACATGTCTTTAGTAATAATTTTGTTTGTAACAATTTTTGTTATTACCAAAATGCCACCACCTCCCATTATTTAAAATTAAATCCTCATTAGATAATATACTTATCTAAAACACCGCCATCAACTTTGTCCTAGACTAATATGATAGAAATAAATTGTAGCATGTACCTTAAGAGTACAAGAACACGTGTTTGCGACTATAGGTGTCTACAAAGAATCAATCCATAACCAGTGACTGTAATCACTAGTAGAAATCAAACTCTCATACTACGACTATCCAGATTACTGTAGTTATTTTGTTTCAAGATGTTCACGTGCCCTTTCACACTTGAAATACGTCGAGGACGGTATGATTCGAACCCAAGACCTCATCAAAAAGAGCTGAAGCCTTTCTACTGAACTTAAGAAAAAACCACATTAAAATTAAATCCTAACCCTCTATTTGATCGATCCAACAACTATACTAGAATCGTAATTCACACGACATCATGTTTTTGCTTTACTAAAATTTCAACCTTCTTAGCACCTCCTAAGATAATAAGATACCGGTCACAGTCTAGTATACATTTTAACTTGTTATACAGGGTTGGTGTCCAACACCATCGATCATTTATTGTGGATTGCATGGTACCCCACAACGAGATAAATACGAGTTACTAATGGATTTTCAACTTTGATCATAACATACACAAGTACAAAATGATCCTTGAAACAAATTTCTCAATTCTTCATAAAAATGCGTTATTCAATGACATGAGAGTGTAACTCAATCAAACATTCTCCAATGTGAATACAAAGACTAACCCTAATCAAGCAAGCCGACCTCTGGCTCTGATTATCAATATGATGTCCAAGGTAGGCAGCAGCTGATAGACTTCACAGCTCAAAGGGAAGCAGATTTCCATAAATCAATGGGCTTCCGATGCTGAAACACACAATAGCATTTCTATCAAAATACAAGTTTACAATTACCAATAGTCAACATTTGTATATACAACAGAAGCAAAAAAAAAAAGAATGCCAGTTGCTTTCGGTATAAAGAAAACCTCAAAAGTTTCACCCATCTTTAAAATGTTCAATTTGGACAATAATTATAAGACCTTTCAAGCTCTAAGATGATAAAGAAAAAACATAAAGAGTAGACAATGATAAGCATAAAAGGCTTCCGTATAATTTACCTCAAACAATATCAAAGTACTCACTCTAACAAGTTTAATAGTGGTACAATGGATGCAAGAAAGTCAAGAGGTTCAATGAAGGCATTTTGATTTATTAGAGGCATGAGTAGCATGCTCGATATAGAACGGTATTGACAAGTCCAAGATCGACAAGTGTGAAAGGCAAAGGCTCCCACCTAATTTGCCTGAGAGGATGGTAAAATGCTTGCATAACAACTTTAATAATGGTGCATTGGATGCAAAAAAGTCACAGGTTCAATGAAGACCCTTGGACTGAGGGGTATGAGTGGAATTCATGACATAAAGCAGTATTGGCAAGTCCAAGATTGCAAATACAAGTGAAATATACCTTATCTATTGGCATCTTTGTTCTTATTGAATCAATCAATGAGAAGTCAATATTCGCAATAGCAATGCCAGTAGACAATCGATCTACATCAGGGAAAAAAAAAAGTCAACAAACTATAATAAGTTAAATAAAATTGTAAGCTAAATTCCTAAAATTCAACAAGAGCATTGGTGTTACAACCACTTACATATATCTATGACATTTAAGAATTTCCACAAATGTTAAGAAGCAAACCAAAGACCCATAAAAACAAACCAAGGTCCCGAATATATGTTACTATGTCAAGGCCAAGAAAACATGCAAGACTATATGATGAGCATAATGCTCAGCGGTAACCTAGAAATGCAGGGAGGAAATATGTATGTCATAAAACATTGAGCAAAAACTCCCCATCACATCAAGCTATGATTGGCTTGAAACAAGATAAAAAGCTATGAATACGGCAAAATAAGGTGAAACCTAAAGAAAATTAATTCTCTCTAGTACGAGTGGGCGTTAACAAAGTACCACTGAATTTCCCTCATTTTACTATACCTTTGATTTGACGCGAGAAAGAAAATGCTAAATATGCCCACCAGATTTCCTAGAGATGTTGAGGTATAGGAAAATTCACAAACAACACAGCTAATCGATATGAAATAGGTTGCACATTTGTTTCCCTTTATTCACGTTTCTACACCCAAGGCAGTGGCACTTCCATAAGAAGATTGGCCGCGAACATAAAATGGATCACCTGGAAGCCGACCAATTACTGTTCCCCATGGATCAATTATCAAAGAGTCTCCGTAGCTTTCTCTTTTTTCATTGTGTTTTCCAGCTTGCGCAGCAGCAATGACCTGAGAAGAGTTCATTCATGATATGTGGATCACTTAGTCAACAAGAAGTAATCCTGTGTATTACAGCAAGACATTTGCTCATGGCTAGATTAAAAAAAAAAAAAAAACCAGTGAAGGGATCTGAGTGGTTCACAAAACCAGAAATGATAAAGCAAGAAGGTCCTCTAGTTTAATTCATTAAAACGTGATTACAAGTATCTCAAGATTGACTTCACAAATGTGAATCGTGTAGAAAATTCCTACCAAAGCCAATACATACATAGCACTGAGTTTCAATTGCACGGGCACGAAGTAATGTCTCCCAGTGTGCCTGACCAGTTATTTTGGTGAATGCAGATGGTACCAACAAGACCTGAATATTTGGAACCGAACACATTTACTAGGTAATAACATCCAAGCAAGAAATCAAATATTAATATAACCATATTCAGTTTTCCGCGAAGTTGTTTAACTACCTACTCATACCTGTGCGTCATGTTGAAACCGCAGCTGCTGAAAGAGCTCTGGGAATCTCAAATCATAGCAAACAGTTAGACCCAACCGTCCAGCAGGACTATCCACTGCAACAATCTCTTTGCCTAGAAAGGTTTATAATTGGTGTAAAGCTTCTCATTAATATGGCAGATAAGATTTTCATCGATTTAGATTAATTATCATAATTCTTTCCACCTGATAAGTGTAGGGTAAGGGAAAGGAGGGGAAATATAATAGGAAGGCAATTAGGGTAATAGGAGCGGATTCAAAGGGAGGTGATAATGCTCAATTTCAATTACCAAATCAACACATTCATGATAGAACAGGGCTAAGTACCACCTAAATAGCCATAATATTTCCAAATACTAAACCTACCAAATACATAGCCTACAAAGGAAATATTTCTAAACAGTATTTCTTCAATCAATTTATATCTCAATACTGATCTCAATGATTTTTCTGATTTTAAATTTAAAATGAATATTATTATAAAACGGTTTTTCTAATGAGTGCTCATGGGCACTTGTTAAGTCTTAAATTTATTAGCTAAAATATAACCAGTGCATTTATTAAAAACC
This sequence comes from Tamarix chinensis, assembly GCA_030549775.1. Lineage (NCBI taxonomy): Eukaryota > Viridiplantae > Streptophyta > Magnoliopsida > Caryophyllales > Tamaricaceae > Tamarix > Tamarix chinensis. The sequence goes on from CM060172.1 coordinate 84,174,091, forward strand.
CACAAGTGATGTCTTTATATACTCGTTTTCTTTCTATTTTTAGTAATATTAATAAATGCCCATGGGCACTACTGTCAATAAACTATCTACCTTCTAAAATATAAAAAATTCTCAAGCTTCGGCCACTTAACTCTTTCCACAACAATAAATAGCTAAAATGGCTTCTTGTTTCTAGAACACTCATAGTTATTGTGCTACTGAAAATGAACAATCCAAATAATGGAAAATAAAGCAACCAGAATAATGATGCGTTCTCTGAATGCAATGCCTGAACCGCAGAAAACCAATAGGGGAAGAAGAAAAAACATTTGAATGAAGAAACCTGGTATTATTTCAACTTGGAATAAGCTAAACGATGCAAATGAAGGAGAATATAACCTGGTTCTGTGAAGCTGCTCTCCTTATACACTGTTCCACCAGGAATATCCACATCAAACCTTTAAACGAGTGGGAAAAAAAAGTGCTTTAGGTTGTTGTTTCTTAAACGAACCATAAGATCTTGAGAACTCCTTCCTAGAATTACCCCTCCAGTTGGCTGTTTAGAAATAGTGAGACATACTATTCATGAGCTAAGATTATAATTCAAAAGGTTCATTGGATCCAAAAGTGTGTCCACACATTACAAACACATGCATATGTATGTGCATGTATGTATCAAAGTGAAGCATCCATTAAGATCATTGCACACTACTTGTTAAAATGCAACAAAAATGTGTGCCTGAAAGATCCTAGAAAGCTACTCTCATTATTAATAGGCAATAGAAAATAATAAAATTGAATGGAAAAAATTTTAAGAGCTGACTTAAAAATGGGCATGCATCTTACAAGTGTATCTTACGATATTTGCTCTGTATCTTTCCAGCACCGTCAACTATAACATGTGTGTTACACAAGTGACAATCATCGGACCCTTTTTCTTGAAATCCACCAAGTGACAACCAAATGTTTGAATCTCTGTAATGCATGTCTATGAAGTCAAAGATAGAAGAAACCTTGAAAGTCATAAGACCTTGAATAAGTTAGCAATACAGATATAAACTACCAGATGTGAGGCCAGGATTAAGATTTTAGGATGATTTGAAGGATAAAAGATAAAAGGTCCAAAACAAAAAATATCACCAGATTTTACAAGAGGTGCATATCACCATAATAATCATTGTTAGGATCATAATACAAAAGCACCTCATAATGTCAGACTTCTTGTGAAATAAAATTGGACACAAAATGAATGGCCAGCTTTTATTTTTCTCTACTCTCTAGGAAGAGCCAGAACAAGTAACTTTGACATTGTTCCTCAAGGCAAACCAATACAATACCTTCCCTTAGAGAGTTGAAAGTCTTACGCCGGGAGAATCAGTCCAAAGAAGTTCATAAGCAGTCCTCAAGTATACGCCAATGATCAAACAGGGTCTAAATCCAAAAATTCAGAACAAATAAGGGTGAGAAGTGACTCCCATACCTAGCAAGAGAACAGTAACCCTGCATGATTGGTCCATCCAAAGCCTCAGCAATTTTTAGGCTTTCTCCATCCTTAGCCCCAATGAAGGAGAAGCTCTCAGGAAAGCATACAAATTTTGCTCCAGCAGCAGCTGCTTCCTAGATATTTCATCAGCAGCAGGAGAAAAAGTTTTATACAGTTACTGCTAGACATTGTGCACGCTCAAATGAAGTGTAAATTTACTACATGCCCTGAAGGTTGATTAAGTAACTCAGTGAATTTAAAAGCTTTAAATATCAACCACAACCATTGCCAAGCCATGGCACATGTTGGGGACAATGGAGCATGAAATCTGATAACCATCACCTTATATCAAACAACTATGGAGATCCTGATGCAAACTGTTCTATGAAAATGACATTCAGGGGGTATAACAGCAGTAATAATTTCTTTTATGAAAAAGACACATGCATATCTACCAATGATTTTTATACGTGAAAAATAGTTGGCTGTAGAGTGCGCTGTACATATCTTTCTATGCCTGCACAAGTTTAGATCGGATGACAGGACTTAGGGTGCCAGAGATATTAAAACTTCATAGAGAACGCAGCTGTTAGATGTTCAAGTTGGTGCCAGTGAGGAAAACAATCCCATTCACGCAGGAGTGGACTACAATTTCGCTAGAGGGTCTAGTGGAATTAGCTATAGCGATCGATTATTGTGCACTTATCAGCTACTTTATGGAAGCAGTCTCTATCATCATTCACCTCTGGTATTCCAGTAGAAACTCTCAAGAGAAAATGAAGTGAAGTAAGATAAATGCAGAGTCAAAATCCAGCTTTTTCATAGTTGAATCTTTTTACTTTTTTTATTCTTTTTCTCTTTCCTTTCATTTCTTGGTAAGAGAGTCGAACAACAGCTCTCTCTGCTAACCAACATAAGTCTACTTCAGATCCACTGCAAAACGCAGATCAGCTTTCAAACAAAGACGTTGGAAGCTGTTGGGAAATATCCGCGATCACCTCAATTTTAAGATCTAAAATAAAATCTTGAAAACCAAGAACACAAGTACTATACAGAATAATAACAAATCAAAGAAGAATTTATCAAACTTGAATCTTTATTACTATCATTTCAAGCGATACAAGAATCAAGAACACTCTCCCTGTGTTTTCATCCTTACCAATTAATCAAGAACAACCCTCTTCATTAATTCACTCAATTCCGGAACCCCGTTTCCAATTGAAAATTTCCTAGATCTACTCTCTAGATCTATAGCACACCCCCGGGTTGTATTGTGCATATGTCTCACTGTTCATGTCTCTCGACTCTATATAAAAGAGCCTTTAAATAGACTTTAGAAAAAAAAAACCTAAAACTAAATGTGAAGCGTTACAAACCTAAGGATGAAAAACAACCATAAAGTTTGGTAAAAATAACGGACGAAAACAATCAATACCTTTGGTAAAAGGCCCTAAATGTCAATTAATACTCTAATTGACTATACCATCCGTTTCTTAAGGATCAATTAAACATTTGTCATAAATGTATTAATTGACCATACACCTTCCTTAGGTTACGCACACCTTCCTCCACTCTAGGTCCTTCCTAACCTCCATCACATTGGCTCGAACCCTGGTTTGAAAACCAACAAACCTCCCCTTCAAGCCATATGTGACCGCATTCATGATCAAGTAATATGATCATGGCATCGTTCTTCACCAAACGATGCCTCCCCTCAAGCCAAAGTCCCTGCAACGCTACTTCCTGCAAGCTTGAAGAGATTCCCTTTGGTCTTTGTTCCTCTCAAGATCACCTTCCCTCGTTTAGTGACCTTCATCCATCCAAAATCCATATGAATAGCATAACCCAAGCCATCCAATCATCCCAAGGATATCAGATTTCGACCAAGTTTCAGAACATAGCTCACATCTGCTAGCTTCATCACTCTCCCATCGTGGGTCTTGATCTCAATCTCACCGGTTCCGTCAACTTTGACCTCCTCTCCGTTGGCCAAAGCAACAGACATCCCATCACATGCCTCCAGGGACTTAAACCAATCCTCCATACAACATACATGTTGGGAGCATCCTGAATCCAAGATCCAACTCTCTTTCCGTGCATCCATCCCATGCACCAAGAGAACATCAACATTATCATCCTCATCTATAGCAGCTCCCGCGCAATCCATCTCCTTCTGGTCTTTCTTGTAATCCGGACACTTCCTCCTGAAATGCCCCACCTTATTACAACAAAAGCACCTGATATTTGGGTTAGACTTTTTCTTACCCTTAGAGCGCCCTCCTGCATATAGACTGGATCCATCTCCAGAAGTAGATCCCCCTTGTCCTGCCAATTTTTCCGCCTCAAGCAAAACCAAAATTATTTCTTCCAGAGAAAGCGTCTTCTTCCCTATCAACAGGCTAGTCACCACTAGACTAAACCTCTTCGGAAGAGAAGCTAATAACAAGAATTCCTGATCCTCATCCTTAAAGGATTCATCTAAACTCTTCAATTGGGCGATCAGTCAATTGAATATATTCAGATGATCTTGTAGGTTGCCTTCATCTGCCATCTCGAGCGAAAAAATATCCTTCTTCAAGAACAACTTGTTGGCTAATGACTTCGACGCATACGTCTTTGCTAGCTTTTCCCATAATTCTTTCGGACTCGTCTCTTCCAGAATGTTGTACTTAACTTCAGGAGCAAGGGCCAACCGGATCGTACTAGTTGCACGCAACTTCATATCCTCCCACTTGGAATCATCCACATCTGTGGGCTTCTTATCGTTTAGGGTAGCGTACAGTCCCTGTTGGATAAGCACATCTTTGATCATACTCTACCATAGCACAAAATTGTTCCTCCCGTCGAACAATTCCATCACTAACTTCCCTCCTCCCAAGATCTTGTCCATCTTCAATCTGACTCGAACCAGCAAATAGATCTGACACAAACCTCGGCTTTGATACCACTTGTTGGGAAATATCCGCGATCAACTCAGTTTTGAGATCTAAAATAAAATCTTCAAAACCAAGAGCACAAGCACTATGCAGAATAATAATAAATCAAAGAAAAATTTACCAAACTTGAATCTTTATTGCTATCCTTTCAAGCAATACAAGAATCAAGAACACTTTTCCCATATTTTTATCCTTACCAATTAATCAAGAACAACCATCTTCATTAATTCACTCAATTCCGGAACCCCGTTTCCAATTGAGAATTTCCTAGATCTACTCTCTAGATCTATCGCACACCCCCGGGTTGTATTGTGCATATGCCTCACTTTTCATGCCTCTCGACTCTATAGAAAAGAGTCTTTAAATAGACTTTAGAAAAAAAAACCTATAACTAAATGTGAAGCGTTACAAATCTAAGGATAAAAAACAACCATAAAGTTTGGTAAAAATAACGGACGAAAACAATCAATACCTTTGGTAAAAGGCCTTAAATGTCAATTAATACTCTAATTGACTATTAACTGACCATACACCTTCCTTAGGTTACGCATACTATCCTCCACTCTAGGTCCTTCCTAACCTCCGTCACATTAGCTTGAATCCTGATTTGAAAACCAATGGAAGCATCAAAGCTTACTAAAACCCACCACAAAAGACAGCCACCTGTCTACTACCATGATGTTCGGAAGTGAAAAAAGTGAAGGAAACCACACTCTGCAATAGTAAAAACATGATCGGAAACAAGCTGACATGGCATGAATATTCCTAAACTAGTGACTTAACTCTGAGAACCATTTGTTTACTAATACCAACTCCCCAACTCCTAAAAGCTACTGATCCCAAAAGGCCAGCCGCGCAACTTACTAAATTCTTAGTCCCCTACAAACGCTGACATAGCTAAGCCACCACTGAACTGTCTAAACAAAACAGCAGATATTTTGCCAACCAAAATAACAAAAAAGAGTTACAAAATAAAGGCGAAATTGGGAACCATATTATTCAATATTCGCCGAGTTCTAGCAATCAACCAGGAAAATGTTCACGAAATGACAACTTCTTCAAAAACCCATACTACGATGTAAAAGGAGTTGCCAAGTATATGCAGATGATCATACTCATGGTAACTAAAATCTAGTGATTAGTGAGAAAGAAACCTTCACGAGACGAGAACATGTAGCGAAATTGGTGTCAAGGTCGTTGACCGAGGTCATCTGAGCGACGGCAATCGGTACAGAGCTGGCCATGGCAAAATCGCCGGCCGGGCGACTATTGGGCCGTGAGGTGGTATCAGATTATTGAACTTCTGAATTATGAGGTCGTTTCTGACGACGGAGTGGAAAAGCAACTCTGGTCGCAGGTGGTAAGAAGGATATCAAATCGATTAGATGTAAAAAATTAAATAGATAATTTAATATATTTTTTAATTAAATAATTGATACTATTAATAATAAATTAAATATTCAATCTAATAAATTATATATAAACATATTATAAATATTATTTATTTTTCATAAAATTTTATTGTACATAACTTAAAATGAAAGTGTTTATTATAATTAAAAATTTATACTTTAAAATATTTATTTTAATTAAAATTTTAAATATTATATAAAATTTAAAATTATCAATTGAATATAATGTATTTTAATATTCAAATTAAATCATTAGTTCTTATCAATTTAAATTAGATTAATTTATTAACTTTTTATTGAATAATTTTTTATCTAATATTTTTTATTTATAAAATATTATGAAATTTTAAATATTTAACTAATTATTTGTTACCTGAAGTTTTTTTAAAGAGTTTTGGATATCCAATCATTTAACACCATTAATAGATGAGCCTATCGGGTGGAAATACACAAAAGATAATTTGACTTTGTGAGTGTTTCATTACATCATTTGAAATTTGATCCTATATGCAGTAACAAATAATAATATTTTTATAGATGAATGTTATTAATATATGAAATGATAATTGTATTTGGTATGTGTATTAATAATTTTGGATTTTTTTGTTAAATAGTGTTTGGTTAGTATATTTAATAAGAGTATAAGAGTAACAATGTAAAATAATTTAAAAAAATTATTAAAAAAATATTAGGCATACTTATAAAGTAATAACATAATAGATGATATAAATAATAAAGTTTTTAAATAATATATAAAATAAAAAATTTGAAAATATAGATCATAAGATGTCTACCAAACACACATTTTACTATCTTATAACCATTATTCTATGAGTTTAGGAGCTAGGGTTTTGTGAAGTTGGAAAATGCTATAATAATCCATATAATATATTATTCTTATTTCAAAATTTCAATATAAGAATAAAGGAGTATATTTTTTATTAAAAAATTTCACCTATATTCAAAAAGGAGTTAGCAATTGTTTATAAATAATAATAATAATAATAATAAGTTATATATTTTTTCAAATATTTAGATATAATGAATTTAAATGTACTCTTAAAATTGTCCTATTGTATTTTTTTAAGTATATTAGAGTTTGAAAGAAAAGGAAAAAAGAAAGCGATGCTTCAAATAATATTTATTCTTATCGGAGAGACTTAATAAAATAAGGTGGGCCCTTTTATATTGGGTGGTTGTTCAAGTTTAGGTGATCTAAAGTGTGAAATCCAATAATAAAAAATATTATCCTTTTATGCAGGAACGTAAGTGTAACATTTCTAAATTTACGAACCGAAAATTTTCATTTAAAGAATTAGTTATGGAAGCTAAAACAATAAAACCCAGAGTGTTACTGCCACACTTGTATAAGTTTGATTTTTTGTCCTACTATTATGTTATCAAGTGCTAAGGCGAAAAATATTACATTACTTAAATTAATAACACAATTATAAAATAAGAGTAGAGAAATAGTTAAAGTAATTTAACATCATTCCAAATAAAACCAATTGCCAGTGGTTACAATATTTTAGTAAAAGAAAATACATAAAAACATAAGAGTGCAGAATCTTTTAGATCAAAAGATACTGGACAAAACATCGGATATCCCTAAACTCTTAACCTAAATAATAGTATTTAACTAATCTTGTAGGCTAACATGCAACTGTCACTTCCCGTTGAATAAGCAGGGGGTGTGATAACGAACTCTTTGGTACAACAATACTGTGTTATCCATCATACAAAAGTAACATGAAAAACCTGCATGAAATATATAAAAGGCATCACAATAATACATAATATTAAAACATCGAAAACATTCATAATATTAAAACATCGAAAACATTCATGCGATGATTAAAATACAATAATCACATCAGGTAAACAATAATCACCAAAATAATATACCACATCATACTCGTTCATTTAGAATATAATAAAACTTACCAATCAAACATACAAGAGATGCTATATGAAATAATTATTAAAATCACTATCAAAACTATAACCATAACCTTCACAATATATCCCATATCTCAATATTAAAACTAGTAATATCCAATACACCACAGGTAGGCCTCAAAGGTACAATGCCAATAAAATCCTTGATACTACCGGTAACGTTTAAAGGTACAATATCAAATATAGGTAGGTATAAAGGCTGCTACCAAACCATAGGTAGACACAAAGGCTGCTACCGAACCACAGGTAGGCACAAAGGCTGCTACCAAACCATAGGCTGCTACTAAACTATAGGTTCAAAGGGAGACACAATATCAAACATAAGTAGGCACAAAGGCTGCTACCGAACCACAGGTAGGCACAAAAGCTACTACCAAACCATAGGCTGCTACTAAACTATAGGTAGACACAAAGGCTGCTACCCAACCAAAGGTAGGCATGAAGGCTACTACTGACTACAGGTAGGCACGAAGGTTGCTAATGACCACAGATAGGCACGAAGGCTACTACCAAACTACAGGTAGGCATGAAGGTTGCTACCTTCCAATCCAACAATCATTTTGATTCATTACAATAATCATTTCAATTTAATAATAATCATTTCTATTTTTATTTAATCAAGGGGAGATAGTATCAACCTAGAGACACTAAGTTACCTTAGTTATACTAGCTCACAAAGGCAACACAATATCCCACTGAAAATCAACCCAAGGACACTACGGTACCCTAGCCATACTAGCACACAAAGGTAGCACAATACCCTATCGATAAGAACACATAATCCATAACTATGCATATCATCTGTAAATCTGTAGAACTAAATAGAATAAGATATAAGGCTTGGCTGGGGTACTAAGGCACACTAGAAAAATCCATAAATAATCGTGGACTAAATCACGTCTTTAGGGTAGCGACCCCTAAAGAACTACTATTCCCAATCTCAAAGTTTTTTACTTTAAGTATTAGCATTTTATAACAGTAACCACAAGACCACATATCAATCACATAGATTCAATTTTCATACTTAACTATTTTTACTCATTTCCAAACATCTGAGACAACCATAATCAAGGTCAACATTAGGAATCTACTAAATCCATCACAGGCTCAATTATTCACAGTTGGGCACTTTAGGCCAAAAATAACCAAAATACCCTTAAGGCTAAAATTACCGCATTATCATCTATTTCCATTACAAATTCCATTTTATTTATCAACTTATCATGAAAATGATAACATACCATATTTAAATTATTTATCATGTAAGTAAATTATCAAACACGTCAAGTGACCATTTGTAACACCCCCAAATTTACTACTGAAAAATTTCGTTTAAGACAAAGATTTTAGCGGAAGCGAAAGAATTTAAACCATAAACTTGGGGGTATTACCGCCACACTTAGTACCAGACTGGTTTGCTCCTACCGTTCCGATACTAAGTGCTAAGGCTAAACCAAACCATCATCAAGTAAGAGTCATCAAAACATAGGTCCATAGTTAACATAGACCATTCACGAAAACCACGAATCAACAATAGTTAAAATATCGTTTAGGAATACAACCTCGAGTACGGTTTCAAAACAATAAGCGTAGTACGAAATATAGCCAAATAAAACAGATCCCAAGGGACCCATATCCGGACCGCCTACATCACTCAAGCCAAGCCTTCCACCCCACAATTGTAACCGATCAAACCTGCATAGGAGGTCTGCTCCCCACCATTGGTGGATCATCACAGGACCCATTTAATCAAGGTAGTATCAGTATGGGTCCAATACTGAGTAAGGGCGCAGGTGCGCTAAGGCCAAGCATATTCTCATACAACATGACACACACAACACAATCACATAAGTAAAACATAATATTATGGATGATACAGGTCGGTTATGGTCCATCCCGACTTCTTCTTTTCATAACTCTAATAATTATAGTCGATTCACATCATAATCGCTATGAACCCATGAGAATGCGGGAACCCCACTATTATAGCCGGTGGATCGGTCACTTATAGGGCAGAACGCACCTAACCACTATTTTATGCCGGTGGATCGGTCTCCAGGACAGAATGCTCCTAGCCACTATTATGCCGGTGGATCAGTCTGGCCCCGATTCTCATGGTGTCTCACTGTGATTATAACGTACCTTTCCATAATTTGTTTATAAGTCATTTCACACCATAATCTTTGTTAATCCATGCGAGTACGGGAACCCCACTATTATAGCCGGTGGATCGGTCACTTATAGGGCAGAACGCACCTAACCACTATTATACGCCGGTGGATCGGTCTCTAGGGCACAACGCTCCTGGCCACTATTATGCCGGTGGATCGGTCTGGCCCCGACTCTCATGGTGTTCCACTGTAAGTATATAGTATCTTTCCCGTGATTTAATTACAACATACTGTTTGGTTTGTTGAGCTCGGGATCCCCCACTATTATAGCCGGTGGATCGGTCACGTATAGGGCAGAACGCCCCTAACCACTATTATACGCCGGTGGATCGGTCTCCAGGGCACCCCGGCACCTGGCCACTATTATGCCGGTGGATCGGTCTGGGCCCGGCTCAACAATCTTACTCTTTAAGTAGTTAATGTCTTATTCATGTATTATTAAATAGGGTTCCACCCTTGACATGCATGTCTACTACTCTCTGCTTCTTCCCTTCGAGGAGGCCCGTCCCATATCTTGAGACTGTTCTCCCCTTCTCATGCCCGATGTCCATCCCCTCTTACTCTTATACATAAGGAAACGTAGTAAGGGCACACTCTCCCGAGAACGTGGACTAACCCTAACACAACGATTTCGGTCCCGCATGTCTTCACCCCTCTAGGGCTCCTCCTTGGAAAACCCTAATGCGGGCCTATATGGCCCCACTCTTTCTTACTCATCTTAACTTTACTTGGTTCCTTGTTTCGCATCCCGTCTCTACTAAGAAATTCCCAATATATATATATATATATATATATATATATATATATATATATATATATATTCCTTTTATTCCCAAACTCCGCATGTGACCGCCAAACCTTAGTTGGCCACACCAAACCCTAGCACTTTACTTCCTCTCCAAGTAACCTCTCCTCTTTGCCCCAAAACCCCTTCTCTCGTTTAGAAGACCCATACTCATCCTTTATAGAAGTGAGTTCTCACTCTCAACCCCATACTCCATCCCTCCTTGATCATTTTTACCCTTGTACTCTTCAAATTGCTCATTTCCTCCCAAAACTCTAATTGGAACCCTTGGACATCCTTACACCGACCCACGTAAAAATTTGTACCCGAGCCTCCAACGGGTCCATAACTTTGACATTATTTTACTCACTTCCTCAATCAACTTTCCTCACGTAAGATCCATTCCCATGCATAATTTAAACACTCCATGCAGGCTCTCCAACACCTACCTACACACAAACCCTAATTCACATACAATCATTTACTCCCATGTAGAACCCTAACTCCACCATGCAAACTCCAATTCCACCATATAAACATTAATACCACTATACAACCCATAACACCACCATGCGAACCCTAATATCACCATAGGCCATTAATGCCACCATGAAATCATTAATACCACCATACAGACCTTAATACCCCAGTGCGAGCCATAATACCACCATACCAACCATTAATACCACCATACAACATTAATACCACCCTAAAATCACTAATACCTCCATACAACATTAGTACCACCATAAAATCACTAATACCACCATACAACATTAATACCACCATAAAATCACTAATACCACCATACAAACCCTAATACCACCATTCCAACCATAATACCATCATGCAACCATTAGTACCGCCATAGAACATTAATACGATCATACAAACCTCAAGACTCCCATGATGGTTACCACTCATATTACCATTTATCCTAACATGCATGTCCTAGCGGGCCATAACATAATACATCATAAACATCATACATATAATGTCATGCTCATGTCATGGAAGCACAAACAGCATACCTCAATCTCCAAGCTGCGCTACACATAAAACAAGTTATCCACAAATCATATAATACATGGCATAGCATGGCATACACAACATTCAACACATCCATGTCACACATAGCACAAGGCCATTAGCTTCGTCCTTACCTAGGTAGGCACCGGGCTTGGAGCACGCTCCTCTAACTCCTTAGGGCTTTGGTCGGGGTTACCTATAAAAAGGAAAAATGCTAAGTATTAGTTTCCCTTATAATTACTATCAACCCTCATTATAGTTTAAGGTTAGGGTTTTTATTACTAAAAAGGGTTTTATACAAAAACTAGGGTTTTTACTTTAGAATTAGTATACTAAATATTAGTAGTTAAAATATGCTTATTTTTAATACCTATTGTTACACTTATATTATTAGCCCCATTAGCCCTATTCTTATAATAATAATGTTCATGTTAACTATAGAAAAATAATGATAATAATAATAATAATAATAATAATAATAATAATAGTACAATCAATTAAGGCTAAGCAATACTAATAATAACCATAGTAAGGATAATAGAATAATAATAATAAAAATGTTAATACTAATACTTATAAAAATAAGACCAAAGTTAAGTATAATATACTTTAGGGTTTAAAAGAGATGTTAGTATTAGTAAGAAAACAAGAACATTAATAATAATAAGGACAATAATAATGGTAATAATAATAATAATACTAAGAATAATAATAATAATAATAAAAGTAATAATAATAATAAAAGTAATAATAATAATAGTAATAATAAGTATATTAGTATTAATATTAGTAGAAAATAGTAGCAGCTATATAAAAAGGGGGTTAGGGTTTGGATGGGTGGAGAACCACCTAGGGTCGGTGGTGGTCCGGCGGCAGCGCGTGGCGGCGTCGGCGGCGGCGGTGGAGGAGGAAGAGAAGGGAAAAGATCAAGGTGGTGGTTAGATGGGAGGAGAAGAGAGGAAGTTTGAGGTGGGGGAAGAATCAGCAGGTGAAGGGGAGTGGAATGAGGGTGGTGGCGTGGCAAGGGGCGGCGGCCGAGGGTGGTGGAGAGAGGTGGAAGATGGGGGAGGAAGGAGGAGAGGGAGGAAAGGGAAATCGAAGGCAGGGGAGGGTAGAGGGAGGTCTGCTGGGAATTTTGGAGGGTGGAAGAGGCCCTGATGGTGGCCGGGCTGGCGGTGGGAGGCGGCGCAAGGGCGGCGAAGGCTGGAGGTGGTGGTTTCGGGTTAGGATTTTTGCACAGCTATGGCGGCACGTGCAGGGCAAGGGAAAGGGTGCTGGTGGTCTGGTTTCGTAGAGGGCGTTGCAAGGATGATAACGGTGGGGAGAGGTGGTTTCGGCGGTGGCTGGAGGCGGTAGAAATGGTGTCTGTTCCGGCGGCGGCGGAACAGGGTTTCAGCAAGGTCCAACGGGAGGACTTGCTGTGGCCGTTCGGGAGGGGGTATTTATAGGCCAGGGGAAGGAAAACGACGAAGGGAGGGAGGTGGCACGCGGGGCAGGGGTGTAGGTGGCCGGCCGATGGCAGGCGGTGCAGGTCTGCCATGGCAGGCTGGGTCGGGGACAGGGAAGAAGAAAGGAAGGAGAAGGGCACGCGGAAAAGGGAGAGAAGGACTTGGTCGGGCCGAAAAAAGAAAGAAAGCGACGGGAGAGAGGCAGGGAAGGACGATCGGGTTGGTGGCTGCCGGCGAAATCGACTTGCAGGTCGATTGCAGGTCGGGGGGGGGGGGCAGGTCGAAGAAGAAGAAGATGGCAGGGTGGACCGGTGGTCCAGGGAAAAGAAAAGAGGAGGGGAACCGGCCGGTTCGGCGTGGTTTATTAAGTCCGCAAGTCGAACGCGACGTTTCGACGTTATGGGCGACAAAGCGCCGCGTTGCGTTGCCCGTTTGGCAACGGCTATAAGGCCATTAATTGAGGCGCGGCGTTTCGGCATTTATGAGGGTAAAACGCGGCGTATTGGGCGCGCAACGGTTGGCGTCGCGCGACGCTGGGCCGCGGGCGGGAAGAAGGAAGGAGAGGCCAGGGGCCTGGGCTCGCGCGAAGGGAGAGGGGAGGCGAGGGGTCTGGGCCGGTGGGCTGGCCCAGCTGGGGGAGAAGAAAGAAAAAAGGAAGAGGAGGGAGAAAAAAGGGGAAAATAGGGGAAAATAGGTAATAAATAGGATGGGAAAATTAAATAAAATAACTTATGGGTAAATTGGGGTATTTTTGGGTTGTTTATAATATTAATATTTATGAAATATTAAATAAATCCCTTTTTGCTTATTTTAGACTATTTTAGATAAATTCCCTTAACCTTCATGCTAATTAGAGAAACACCCAAATTTTCTTCCAATTAAATTCTTTATTATTTTCCTCTTAATATACCTTAATTAACTCTCTAAATTTTAATAAATAAATTTATATAATTAATTTTCCTAATAATTCCTTATTTGGCCATAATTTCGGAAATTAGGATTTTGGGATATTACATCACTACCCCCTTAAAAACAGACTTCGTCCCCGAAGTCTCCTGCGGCCCTCTAGGGTTAGGGTTGGGGCATTCTAATCTTCTATATTAATGCATCGATAGCTATACTTAACCTAACTACCCCCTTAGGGACGAACTAGGGATTGTTGTGCCTGAGGTATAAGTTCAAATTAAATACTAAATATCAAAGATTTATACTGGGAGAATCTAATCAAAAATTTATTTATCGAAAATCTATTTTGAGAAGATCCGAAGGCTTAAAATTAATAAAAAGATATATATATATATATATATATATATATATATATATATATATATATATATATATATATATATATATATATATATATAAGGTACTTCAGAAACATTTTTGGGAAGGATTTACCATTGAATGTAAAGATTTATATTATTTATGGAAATACATTATAAGACCCGGAATAATATTTAGAAACCTATAATAAAATGTTTGAGTCAAATTCCAACAATTCAAGACTAATTTTAATATTTTCCGAAATCGGTTTCCCGCAACCTAAAAGGCGCAGAACGGAAGAAAATTAATTTCAAAATGAGTTCTTAAATAAGTTCGGAAAATATGTTTAATTTAAACTTCCCGAAAATATTACATTCAAATGATTAAAACATCAATAAAATATCGCTTCCTGAAAGTGATTAATTACGTTCAATTATGAATTCAAAATCGTCGATAAATCCATAAACCGAATCGAAATTAAAATAATTAATTATTTACATCAAATTTTACTAACAAAATCATTAGACTCAACAAATCTGAATCTTAAAATATACGGGGTATTACATCCCTGCTCTCTTAGGAAGGAACTTCGTCCTCGAGGTTCGAGAACCCTAAGTAGTGGAAACTTGACGAAACAATTGAATAAAACATTTACCAAGGTAAATAGGTTAAAAGAATTTCGAAGAAAGGTAAAACGATGTTTACGAAACTAAACTAAGTAAAGTTGGATCACACAAGGCATAAGAGGTGAAATAAAAGAAAGAGAATCGGTGTCCAACAATTCAAATATAATAGAATTCATCAAGGAAGAAGCACATAGTACTTAAGGTCAAAACAAGTCACAAAACCTTGTCCTTTGAATTAAGGTCTTATAAGGGTGAAAATAATAATAATAACTTAGACTCCTTGCAACTCCAAAGGTAAAACTAATCCACCAAAATACGTTACAATCTATGTCACATCACTCCTTACCCGACAAGATATACCCTAAGGTTTTTAGTCCACTAAACCTGCAAGGCTGGGGTTAACCTAGTGGGGTCACTACCCCCTTAAGGGCAAACTAGTTATAAAAACTATAATCACTACCACATAAATTCAATGTTAACACAAGTTAAGCATGTCAAATAACAAGGAAGCAAATCCGAAGACACAAATGAACAGCAAAACGCAAGGCCACTTATACTACCCAATCACACTGTCCTCACAAGCTAATCCGGATAAAAGAAGAATCACTTGAAGGAAGTTAAAATACGTTTTCGGCTAAAACGTTTATGGTCATGAGAACCGAGTCTCTAACCGAAACCCGATCCTTAACAACCAAAAGGCTTGATACCAGCTCGTGGTATCATCTTAAAAAGTTTCAAAACAATTATAGGAGCGGTCAAAACACACTTCAAAATCAAATACCAAGTCCGAAAACAAAATTTACTTTCGAAAACGAGCGTGGCCGGAGGACCAACCGCTCTGATACCAACTTGTAACACCCCTAAATTTACTACTGAAAAATTTCGTTTAAGACAAAGATTTTAGCGGAAGCGAAAGAATTTAAACCATAAACTTGGGGGTATTACCGCCACACTTAGTACCAGACCGGTTTGCTCCTACCGTTCCGATACTAAGTGCTAAGGCTAAACCAAACCATCATCAAGTAAGAGTCATCAAAACATAGGTCCATAGTTAACATAGACCATTCACGAAAACCACGAATCAACAACAGTTAAAATATCGTTTAGGAATACAACCTCGAGTACGGTTTCAAAACAATAAGCGTAGTACGAAATATAGCCAAATAAAACAGATCCCAAGGGACCCATATCCGGACCGCCTACATCACTCAAGCCAAGCCTTCCACCCCACAATTGTAACCGATCAAACCTGCATAGGAGGTCTGCTCCCCACCATTGGTGGATCATCACAGGACCCATTTAATCAAGGTAGTATCAGTATGGGTCCAATACTGAGTAAGGGCGCAGGTGCGCTAAGGCCAAGCATATTCTCATACAACATGACACACACAACACAATCACATAAGTAAAACATAATATTATGGATGATACAGGTCGGTTATGGTCCATCCCGACTTCTTCTTTTCATAACTCTAATAATTATAGTCGATTCACATCATAATCGCTATGAACCCATGAGAATGCGGGACCCCACTATTATAGCCGGTGGATCGGTCACTTATAGGGCAGAACGCACCTAACCACTATTTTATGCCGGTGGATCGGTCTCCAGGGCAGAACGCTCCTGGCCACTATTATGCCGGTGGATCGGTCTGGCCCCGATTCTCATGGTGTCTCACTGTGATTATAACGTACCTTTCCATAATTTGTTTATAAGTCATTTCACACCATAATCTTTGTTAATCCATGCGAGTACGGGAACCCCACTATTATAGCCGGTGGATCGGTCACTTATAGGGCAGAACGCACCTAACCACTATTATACGCCGGTGGATCGGTCTCCAGGGCACAACGCTCCTGGCCACTATTATGCCGGTGGATCGGTCTGGCCCCGACTCTCATGGTGTTCCACTGTAAGTATATAGTATCTTTCCCGTGATTTAATTACAACATACTGTTTGGTTTGTTGAGCTCGGGATCCCCCACTATTATAGCCGGTGGATCGGTCACGTATAGGGCAGAACGCCCCTAACCACTATTATACGCCGGTGGATCGGTCTCCAGGGCACCCCGGCACCTGGCCACTATTATGCCGGTGGATCGGTCTGGGCCCGGCTCAACAATCTTACTCTTTAAGTAGTTAATGTCTTATTCATGTATTATTAAATAGGGTTCCACCCTTGACATGCATGTCTACTACTCTCTGCTTCTTCCCTTCGAGGAGGCCCGTCCCATATCTTGAGACTGTTCTCCCCTTCTCATGCCCGATGTCCATCCCCTCTTACTCTTATACATAAGGAAACGTAGTAAGGGCACACTCTCCCGAGAACGTGGACTAACCCTAACACAACGATTTCGGTCCCGCATGACTTCACCCCTCTAGGGCTCCTCCTTGGAAAACCCTAATGCGGGCCTATATGGCCCCACTCTTTCTTACTCATCTTAACTTTACTTGGTTCCTTGTTTCGCATCCCGTCTCTACTAAGAAATTCCCAATATATATATATATATATATATATATATTCCTTTTATTCCCAAACTCCGCATGTGACCGCCAAACCTTAGTTGGCCACACCAAACCCTAGCACTTTACTTCCTCTCCAAGTAACCTCTCCTCTTTGCCCCAAAACCCCTTCTCTCGTTTAGAAGACCCATACTCATCCTTTATAGAAGTGAGTTCTCACTCTCAACCCCATACTCCATCCCTCATTGATCATTTTTACCCTTGTACTCTTCAAATTGCTCATTTCCTCCCAAAACTCTAATTGGAACCCTTGGACATCCTTACACCGACCCACGTAAAAATTTGTACCCGAGCCTCCAACGGGTCCATAACTTTGACATTATTTTACTCACTTCCTCAATCAACTTTCCTCACGTAAGATCCATTCCCATGCATAATTTAAACACTCCATGCAGGCTCTCCAACACCTACCTACACACAAACCCTAATTCACATACAATCATTTACTCCCATGTAGAACCCTAACTCCACCATGCAAACTCCAATTCCACCATATAAACATTAATACCACTATACAACCCATAACACCACCATGCGAACCCTAATATCACCATAGGCCATTAATGCCACCATGCAATCATTAATACCACCATACAGACCTTAATACCCCAGTGCGAACCATAATACCACCATACCAACCATTAATACCACCATACAACATTAATACCACCCTAAAATCACTAATACCTCCATACAACATTAGTACCACCATAAAATCACTAATACCACCATACAACATTAATACCACCATAAAATCACTAATACCACCATACAAACCCTAATACCACCATTCCAACCATAATACCACCATGCAACCATTAGTACCGCCATAGAACATTAATACGATCATACAAACCTCAAGACTCCCATGATGGTTACCACTCATATTACCATTTATCCTAACATGCATGTCCTAGCGGGCCATAACATAATACATCATAAACATCATACATATAATGTCATGCTCATGTCATGGAAGCACAAACAGCATACCTCAATCTCCAAGCTGCGCTACACATAAAACAAGTTATCCACAAATCATATAATACATGGCATAGCATGGCATACACAACATTCAACACATCCATGTCACACATAGCACAAGGCCATTAGCTTCGTCCTTACCTAGGTAGGCACCGGGCTTGGAGCACGCTCCTCTAACTCCTTAGGGCTTTGGTCGGGGTTACCTATAAAAAGGAAAAATGCTAAGTATTAGTTTCCCTTATAATTACTATCAACCCTCATTATAGTTTAAGGTTAGGGTTTTTATTACTAAAAAGGGTTTTATACAAAAACTAGGGTTTTTACTTTAGAATTAGTATACTAAATATTAGTAGTTAAAATATGCTTATTTTTAATACCTATTGTTACACTTATATTATTAGCCCCATTAGCCCTATTCTTATAATAATAATGTTCATGTTAACTATAGAAAAATAATGATAATAATAATAATAATAATAATAATAATAATAATAATAATAATAATAATAATAATAGTACAACCAATTAAGGCTAAGCAATACTAATAATAACCATAGTAAGGATAATAGAATAATAATAATAATAAAAATGTTAATACTAATACTTATAAAAATAAGACCAAAGTTAAGTATAATATACTTTAGGGTTTAAAAGAGATGTTAGTATTAGTAAGAAAACAAGAACATTAATAATAATAAGGACAATAATAATGGTAATAATAATAATAATACTAAGAATAATAATAATAATAATAAAAGTAATAATAATAATAAAAGTAATAATAATAATAGTAATAATAATAATAGTAATAATAAGTATATTAGTATTAATATTAGTAGAAAACAGTAGCAGCTATATAAAAAGGGGGTTAGGGTTTGGATGGGTGGAGAACCACCTAGGGTCGGTGGTGGTCCGGCGGCGGCGCGTGGCGGCGTCGGCGGCGGCGGTGGAGGAGGAAGAGAAGGGAAAAGATCAAGGTGGTGGTTAGATGGGAGGATAAGAGAGGAAGTTTGAGGTGGGGGAAGAATCAGCAGGTGAAGGGGAGTGGAATGAGGGTGGTGGCGTGGCAAGGGGCGGCGGCGCGCGGCGGCGACGGCGGCGGCCGAGGGTGGTGGAGAGAGGTGGAAGATGGGGGAGGAAGGAGGAGAGGGAGGCAAGGGAAATCGAAGGCAGGGGAGGGTAGAGGGAGGTCTGCTGGGAATTTTGGAGGGTGGAAGAGGCCCTGATGGCGGCCGGGCTGGCGGTGGGAGGCGGCGCAAGGGCGGCGAAGGCTGGAGGTGGTGGTTTCGGGTTAGGATTTTTGCACAGCTATGGCGGCACGTGCAGGGCAAGGGAAAGGGTGCTGGTGGTCTGGTTTCGTAGAGGGCGTTGCAAGGATGATAACGGTGGGGAGAGGTGGTTTCGGCGGTGGCTGGAGGCGGTAGAAATGGTGTCTGTTCTGGCGGCGGCGGAACAGGGTTTCAGCAAGGTCCAACGGGAGGACTTGCTGTGGCCGTTCGGGAGGGGGTATTTATAGGCCAGGGGGAAGGAAAACGACGAAGGGAGGGAGGTGGCACGCGGGGCAGGGGTGTAGGTGGCCGGCCGATGGCAGGCGGTGCAGGTCTGCCATGGCAGGCTGGGTCGGGGACATTGAAGAAGAAAGGAAGGAGAAGGGCACGCGGAAAAGGGAGAGAAGGACTTGGTCGGGCCGAAAAAAGAAAGAAAGCGACGGCAGGGAAGGACGATCGGGTTGGTGGCTGCCGGCGAAATCGACTTGCAGGTCGATTGCAGGTCGGGGGCAGGTCGAAGAAGAAGAAGATGGCAGGGTGGACCGGTGGTCCAGGGAAAAGAAAAGAGGAGGGGAACCGGCCGGTTCGGCGTGGTTTATTAAGTCCGCAAGTCAAACGCGACGTTTCGACGTTATGGGTGACAAAGCGCCGCGTTGCGTTGCCCGTTTGGCAACGGCTATAAGGCCATTAATTGAGGCGCGGCGTTTCGGCATTTATGAGGGTAAAACGCGGCGTATTGGGCGCGCAACGGTTGGCGTCGCGCGACGCTGGGCCGCGGGCGGGAAGAAGGAAGGAGAGGCCAGGGGCCTGGGCTCGCGCGAAGGGAGAGGGGAGGTGAGGGGTCTGGGCCGGTGGGCTGGCCCAGCCGGGGGAGAAGAAAGAAAAAAGGAAGAGGAGGGAGAAAAAAGGGAAAAATAGGGGAAAATAGGTAATACATAGGATGGAAAAATTAAATAAAATAACTTATGGGTAAATTGGGGTATTTTTGGGTTGTTTATAATATTAATATTTATGAAATATTAAATAAATCCCTTTTTGCTTATTTTAGACTATTTTAGATAAATTCCCTTAACCTTCATGCTAATTAGAGAAACACCCAAATTTTCTTCCAATTAAATTCTTTATTATTTTCCTCTTAATATACCTTAATTAACTCTCTAAATTTTAATAAATAAATTTATATAATTAATTTTCCTAATAATTCCTTATTTGGCCATAATTTCGGAAATTAGGATTTTGGGATATTACACCATTTTACCCTCACACAAAATTTTACACGTAAAATCATAACATGTGTTTCTAAAACATCAAAACACACCTTCTCATATTTAACAATAAATAATACATATCATGTATATTTATTAGAATAATTACCATGATACACTTAAAATAACCAAAATACCCCTAGGCCATATAATAATAATAATAATCATACTAAAACATGTGGTTCTAAGACATCAAATCATATACTACCATGCTTCTCAATAATTATAACATATTAGGCATTCTAATTCAGATTAAATATCATGATATACTTAAATGACCAAATTTCCCCTAGGGTACATGATAATAATAATAATAATTATGCTATAAGTATATCTAAACATGTTCAACCTATCATTTTCACATGTACATATCATACAAAATATTTTCCCAAAATTATAACCATTTTAATCATACTTTCATACACATATTATTTTACCTAAGATAAAATATTTCTTTTTTTTATATCAATTTTCATGATAACAATAATAAACACATAATTATAACGTAAAAAATCATGCTTAGTTCAATTTACATATCAAAACCTTAATGTGCTATCATATGATATCTAAATATTTTAGTAGAGTATAAAGATTACCTGATTTTCAACAAAAGCACAATTTATCGGCAACCTACTAAACATTATTATGCTCCATTAATAAAACTTTTGTACCTAAAAATTATATCATAATAACCATATTAATATTTAACAAGTAAAATATCATTTTTTATTAAAATAATTATCAATAGTAAATTATCAAAATGCCCTTGATGTTGAAAATGGGCAAAAATATTTATGTATACATGCACTACTCACGCTACATGAGCAGCAGGCGTGGGGAATTAGAAAGATGTAACACCCTAATTTTTAGGACTTAAAAATTTTATTTACAAAGTTAACCATGAAAGCTAAAATAATAAAAACAAAAGGTGTTACCACCACGCTTGGTACAAGTCTGGTTACCTTTATTGTTCTCATAATAAGTGTTAAGGCTAAAATTATCACTCCACTTAGATTTATAACATGATTACAAGAAACAAAATTAAGGAGACAAAAGATAAGTATTGTGTTATATGAAAGTAACATCAATGCTTACAACACTTAAAAGAGAAAGAACAAGAGGATATAGTTATCCAAATACAACCAAAATCAAATGTACCAAAGAACATTGGATAGCCCTAGGCTTTCAAACCTAACTACCAGTTTTTCGATTGAACTCAAAAGCTAACCTACAAAGATCACTACCTATTGAATAGGAAGAATAGGTATATGCCCACCAAAGGAACCCTTTAATACAATGGTACTGAAAAACCCTTTATATTAAACTAAAATGAAAAACCAACATAGAACACATACATGGCATCATAATGATACATGGTATAAAACATTAAAATATACATGCCTCAATTGAAATATGATAATCATTCATATAACCACATATCACCAAGGCCATATACTATTCATACTCGTTCGTTTTGAATTAACTAAAACTTACCAATAGAATATCCAAGAAATGCTTTTTGCAGTATAACTAGAAACAACATCAACCCAAACCAAGATAATAACCACATGTCACATACCTCATTACCAATATCGATAAATCTCATAATATAGGTAGGCTCACAAGTGCATATCAATAAAAATTCATAGTATCACAGGTAGGCACAAAGACTGCTATCAAAATACAGGTAAACACAAAGGTTGCCACAAAAACACAAGTAGGAATGAAGGTTGCTATCGAACTACAAGTAGGCACGAAGGCTACTACCGAACCACAGGTAGGAACAAAGGCTGCTACCACACTACAGGTAGGCAAAAAGGATGCTACCGACCCATCTAATAATTATTTAAATTATATAACAATCCTTTTAAATTTTATTTATGTTGAGTTTAGGGACCACACTATTCTTAAACCAATGGAATGGTCTAAAGCACCTCTCAAGACCAACACACATGAGTCACTATTATCGTTCAGTGGAACAAACTCAACACCTCTCAAGACAAAATGCTCCTAAGCTACTATTCTTAAACCAGTGGAACGGTCCGAAATACCTCTCAAGAACAACACACCTGAGCCATTATTATCGTCCGATGGAATGGACACAGTACCTATATCTTGACTCAGCCATTATTATCGTCCGATGGAATGGACACAATACCTATATCTTGACTCAGCCATTATTATCATCCGATGGAATGGACACAGTACCTATATCTTGACTCATGTAATCTTCCACTTTAAATGATTAATCTATTATCCATTAGTTACTTATCTCAAATCATATTCTTATTCACATTGAGTATAGGGGTCCACTATTATTAATCTAGTGGAATAGGTTGAAGCATCTCTCAAGGACAACACACCTGAGCTATTATTATCGTCCGTTGGAATGAACCCAACACCTCTCAAAATAATACGCCCCCGAGCCACTATTCTTAAACTGGTGGAATGGTTTGAAGTACCTATTAAATAAAACACACCTACTATTATTATCTGATGGAATGGATCCAACACCTCGGCTCAACTCACATGATCTTTCACTTTAAATGTCTAGTACTTTATTCAATGTTGATAATACAAGGTCATATTACAAGACTCATTCAACTGTAGATCTTAAACTTGATAAACACGTAAACTCAACCACAAAAGTATCAAGGCCAACCTAGGCTCAATATTTTACATTTGGGTGCATTGGGTCAAAAATGACCAAAATGCCTCTGAGGTTAAAATTACTACATTAACATCCTCTTTAATTATCAAATCCATTTTATTTATAGGTTCGTCATGAAAAGGGATAAAACATAATAATTAAATTAATTCATCATGAAGCTAAATTATCATATAAGCCAAATGACCAATTTGCCTTATTTGAGGTTTTGCATATAAAACCCTATCATGCGTATCTAATGCATCCGAGATCACATAATCTCATGCCTTAACAACATATAATACATCTTACACATGATTGTCATGGTAAAAGTCATAATACACCTAAAATGATCAAAATTTCCTTAGGGCATACTTCTATGATTATTATTCCATAAATATCTAAGTGCACTCATCCTATCATTTTTTATGCACATGTTATACATTATTATAGAATTCATTTTGCCATGTACCCGAAATATTTTATTTATGATAACATGTTCTTTTTGCCAGTTTTCATGATACAATCAATAACAAATGTTTTTTAATATAACAATTTATGCTTAACATATTTGAACATAAAAATCCTAATGTGCTATCATGCAACATTTACCATTTTAGAAAAGTATAAAAGTTATCTAAATTCCAGTAAAAAGTAAAAATATTGGCATCCTACTAAATACTACAAGATCCTGCTAATCAACTTTCATACCTAAAAATAATACCAAAATTACCAAATTAATATTTAACAAATAAAATATTAATTTTCCATAATGACCAAAATACCCTTAAATATTAATAATAGGTACTAAAAATTTTAAAAACAAAAACACTTCCTCTCACACTGCATGGGCTGCAGTAGGAGGCTGTAGGAAAGGGTGGTGCAAGAAGGTTGGAGTTGCACGATGGTGAGGAAGGTTGGGAGATATAGGGACAATTCAATGGAGGATGCATGATGGGGTGATGATTGGAGGTTAGTGATGCTGGAGGCGTGTGCAAGAAGGAGCATAGCAGGTCGTGCAACAAGGCACGATTGTGTGACAGAAACAAAACAACCAGACCGAGAGGAAAAAGAAGATAAAGGGAGAAGAAGAAAAGGAGAGTAAAAAGAGGGGAGGGTCGGCAATGGGTAATGGCTGCTAGTGTAATGGTTGCGGGATGGTGGAGGTGCTATAAGGGAGTTGTATGGAGAATGGCTCAGCCGATGTAGTGCAGCAAGGAGAGAAAGAAAGGTAGAGGTAGAGAGGGTCAAATAGGGTGGTGGTTGGCTATAGTGGGAGGCACCAAAGTGGAGGGGAAAGCAATGGCAAAAACTATCATTTCCCTGGGAGTGTACTACGGGGGAAGCAGCCCAATGGTTGGGGTAGGGATCATCAAAAATTGTCGTAGGGAAGGAGAAGAAGAAAAACAGGGGCATTAGGGGAGAAGGTGTCTTCTATGGGAAATTTGTTGAAAAATATTACACCTATTAACTTGCGGGTATTGTAGGAAAGGGTGGAAAGCTACCCTACATCTTTAGTAGCAACAATATCATGTGTCTATTTTAGAGAAGATCATAAATTTGAACAGTGCCATGTTAGCCCAGTATTAATGAGTTATGTGGGAAATTATTCTAGAGGTTATCAGTAGTATTGTAGAAGCAACTATAATCCAAATTAGAGGTAATATCCACACTTCTCATGGTCTAATCAAAACAATGTACAAGACCTTTCCAAGTAATTTAACTAACAAAGATACTACTAGCCCTAACAATCGTAGCAGCAAAAACCCAACCCCTAGCCTTAAAAACCCAATAATCTAAACTCATTAAAAAAAATATTGTTAAAGAGTGCATGATAAAAATTGATGCAGCAATTCCAAGCTATACAACTTTCGTAAGAACCCTAGAGACCTATATGAGGTAGCTAGCTACAACTATGAGTAGTAAACCCTAGGGTACTCTGCCAAGTGATATAGAACATCCTAGTAGGTAAGGTAAGGAACATTAAAAAGACATTAATTTAAGATCTAAGAAGGAGGTTTATCTACCTATTCAGTAGAAATTTGATGAAGAGAAATAATTCCCTATCAAGCATGAGGAATATAAGAAACCTATTGATAGAAAGGTAAATTGTGAACTCTCATGCTCACAAATAGACCTTACTAAAAAATCAAAAGAAATGCACTCACATATCACTAAATAAAAAATTCCTCAAAGTAATCTTCAACTATCATTATAAGAAATTGTATGCCCATTCCACCATTTCCTCAATGCCTTGAGAAGTAATGGTAAGTAAGTAGTTTGACAAGTTTATTAAAATGTTAAAGCAATTACACATCAACATTCCACTGGTGGAAGAACTCTAACAGATTCCCAACCAAACAAAGTTATTGAATGACATTATGAGATGGTGATGATGACTCAAGGGTTTAACCCAATTCTCTAACAAAATCTACCTAGAAAGTAGTAGGATGCTGGGAGTTTCATAAATCTAATGATATGTCTATTTTTAGGAAGCTTGGAATAGGAGAAGAAAAGACTGCCACAATTACATTAAAACTAGTTGATCAATCAAACACCCACTCTAAGGGAAAAATTGAGGGTATTTTGGTAAAATATATTTATTCATCTTCTTAGTCAATTTTATTGATTTAAACCCTGAAGTAGAGAAAGAAGTTCCCATAATACTTGGTAGGCCTTTCTTTACCATAATTAAGACCTTGACGGATGTTCAAAAAAGAGAGCTTACTATGTAGGTCAATGAGGAACAAATCACTTTTAATGTACTTTACTTAATAAAACTCTCTAAAGAGGAATTGGATGAATTTTAAAGAATTAATAATATTGATTTGGATATTATTGATGCATTTGATGCATAAACCCCTAAAGAGGAAGATTTTTTGTTCGATGAGGAGCATTTGATTAGCTATTATAATGCAACCTATTTTAACCTGCAGGATGAAGGTAATGTAGCAAGATACAACTAGATGAATCATGTTGGACCTTGGGAAGCTCTTTGAGTAAGTAACAAGGAAAGTAAGATGGTCAAGCCATCAATTGAAGACCCTCCTAAGCTAGAAGTCAAGTCCTTAACACTAAACTGGAAATATGCATATATTGGTAAGGAGGATACCCTACCTATTATTGTCTTACCTTATTTGTGCAACGATGGGAATAGTTAGTTAACTTGTTCCAGAAACACAAGAAGGCCATATGATGGGAAATGGAAAATATACAAAGGATTATTCCAACCATTTTCATGACCAAGAATCTACTATATAATCCCTTGAGTTTGTTAATTGAGAAACAACAAAGACTCAACCCAACAATGAAAGAGGTTGGGAAGAAATAAATCATAAAATGGCTTGATGCATGTGCCATATACCTCATCTCAAATAGTAATTGGGTAAGCTCAGTATAGTGTGTATCCAAGAGATGAGGTATGGTTGTTAATTAAACTTCTAATAATGTGTTAGATACTACTATTAGGATGAGCCTTTCCTATTTCAATAACGTGCAGATGGATTGATAAGGAGGTGTATGAGTGATGAAGAGGTTAAGGAGATCCAAGAAACATGTCACAGTGCACCCTACGAGGGATATTTTGGTGGAATTTGCACTACTAACAAGTTCTCCAATGTGGTTTCTACTAGCTAACCACATTCATAGATGCAAGGGAAGTGGTGAAATGTAATAATAAATGTAAAAGAATTGGTAAAATATCTCAAAGGAATAAAATGTCTTAGGTTGGTATTATGTAGGTTGAGTTATTTGACATCTAGAGCATTGACTTTGTGGGACCATTCCCACCTTCCTTGTGTAATGAGTACATCCTAGTGGCAATTGACTATGTGTCGAAGTGTATTGAAGTAGAAATCTTGTATATCAATGATGTTAGGGTAGTTACTTGATTTCTTTAAAGAACATTTACACAAGATTTAGGACTCCTAAGGCAATTATCAATTATAAGGGTACACACTTTTTCAACAAGTTATTCAATGAATTCATGACTAAATATGGAGTCCATCATAGAATTGCTATAACCTACCATCCTCAGATTGGTCATTAGGCTGAACTTTCGAATAGGGAGATTAAAAGAATTATGGAAAAAGTTGTAAACCCTACTAAAAATAAATTCTTTGTTAGACTTGATGATACTTTATGGGTATATAGGATTGTGTTTAAAACCCCTTTAGACATGTAAACTTATAGGATGGTGTTTGGGAAGACTTGCCATTTACTAATAGAACTAGAACACAAGTCATTCCGAGCACTAAAGGTGATAAACTTGGATCAAGTCATGGTAGGGGAAAAAAGAAACATGTAATTAAATGAATTAGAATAACAAAGACACTTATCTTATGATAGTGCATGGATGTATAAGGAAAAGAGTAGAAAGGGGCATGACAAAAAATAAAAATGAAGGAACACTATACCAAGCAATTAATCCTACTGTGTAAATCTGATAAGTCTAGAGAGGCATTTAACATGAATGGGTAAATAATGAAACCTTAATGAGGTAAAAATTCAACAAAGAGGTCAAATGATAACCTTAAAAGATTCAATGATCTGAAACAAATTTTTAGGATAAGGACATTAGACCGAGCACTTTGAAGAGGCAACCTAAAGTTTATTTTTAATTAGTGTCATTTTGCTCTTATTTGTTAGAAGAATTTATCTAATAATTTTTTTTGATGCTACATCACCTTAGAAAATAACATCATCTTGTGAGAACTATATAATATTGTTTAGTTGGATGAAGTCAACAAAACATATGACCAAGGGAGAAGCACTCAAGAAGTAAATATTAAGCAAACTAATTCCTAACTGTGCAAATCTTGTGTCAGGTGGATGGTTATAATTACAATACCTTCCCCATATAGGTAATGCATATGAAATGTCCCCCTTATTCAATTTCAAGTTTAAAAGCTCACACCTCCCTCCAATCCACTCATTTTCTTCATTTGCCTACTCCACCATTTTTGAAAAATTCTTTCCCATCTCCTATTACCTTACATCCCCTCATTAATGGCCGAAAAACCTAACCTTGGTCTCTTCTTACAAGAAGAACATGAAATCAATGAATTTCTTACCAACCTAACCTCCAATGAAAAACCCATCCTTTTCGCTATTTAAGAAAATTTTTTACCTTACCATAACCAAACAAGCCACGTAACTTAATCCCTTATGCACTTCTATACCAAATTGTTCTTCACCGAACCTATCACTCGCCTCCATTCCCTAATGAATAACACTCTTAGCTACCAAATCCTCAAAATGAAAGATGTAGACCTAGAAAAAACATTGCTTAAAAAAAAACATTATGCACCACCTTCCTTTTCAGATGAATTTTCTTCCACTAAAGAGGACAAGTAAGTTCATTCTTCAATCCCTCATTCAATGAAACCCAAGAGATCACCTAATTCCTTAATAGTTTTTTTTTTACTTATTCCTAGGCAAAAGATTGCTTCAACTCCTTAGTTGGGAGATATTTTTATTTTGAATAGGGTTTCGCCTTACTAGAAATGCCATAGTACCTCACTAATCTTATTAATCATAACCACTAGGCCACATACTATTAACATCCTTTTGATTTCACTAACCTTGAAATTATAAAGTTCTACAATAATCTTGACATCAATCAAAAGACTAATACATTCCTCATTAAAGGTAAATTTATTTTATATCTCACACACACTATCAACAGTCTATACAACCTTCCATCCTATGATGTCAACAATTACTATAAATATTTGGAAAACCCATTTAATGAGTTAGGCACCATAATTTTAAAATCCCTAGCACAACTTACATGTCACCAATAATGATGCCCACCACTACCCACGACATTATATTCTCCCCTACACAAAAAATATGGTATCATTTAATGTGAACTTGCCTTCTTCCCATGACCCATGACCAATTTGTTTCTTTTGACTAAATGGTGCTCCTTTATTGTATAATTAAAGGAAAATTAGTTGGTACAAGGAGATTGTTAAAGGATCAATTGGAGGTTGGTGACACTAAGCCACAAGGACCCATTTTTATTCAACTCTGGTGGATGGACTTTATGCAAGATATTAGGTTCCATTAACCCTAAAGGAGGAAAATATTTTTAGTCCCTGCTCCATTAATGTTTTAGTTGTGAATAATTTCTTTGAATTACTCGCTAACACAACTAAAGAAAAGATCCCTCCACCCGCTCATGTGATGAATATTGTAGGGTTGGAGCAGCTTCTAAGTGTTATTACGAAAGATAAGGCAATCATTGTAAAGGGACAAGAGAGTGTTGCTTCCATGATGGGAAAATGAATAACAACATTAGATAAAGATATTTTTTTAGACACTAGTTATAGGGAAGAAAACACAAAAGAAGGAGTTAAGTTTGTGAATAAAGTGGTGGGAAAATACTTTAGCCTACGAGGGTTGGTGGTGGTAAAGTCAGAGGGTAAGTTCACATAGGGAAATAAGGGCACTTAAGGGAGTGTGAAGGAGGTGACACAAGTAAATGATATAACAGATGCCCCTAAGATGTTCCCAAGGCAATTTGTAGCTATATCTTATGCTTAGAATATGCAAAGGGATGCCACTATTGAAAAAAATAAAGGAAAATATTATATTAGATAAAGGAAAAAAGCCTCCCCCCGAGTATATGTATTTGAAGATGGGATAGTGGCACATGATGGTATATTTACAAGGCTTTTTTCTTTTCCTTTTTCTTTTTTGTTTCCTTTTTTATACCCCAAGAATGTTTGGTCCATATGACTCTCTTATTTCTACTCATTCCCTAGTAGTAGCAGTGAGGATATTGCTTAGTTTTAGCTAAGGGGGAGTATCTATCTAGTATTGTTTACCTTATTAGTAGTGTTTATTTGATGCTTTAATTAATTATCAATAATTATATAAATTGATTTGACCTAAATTTTTCTGCCCATATTTTATTTTTCTTACAACATGAAATACCTTGTCCACTTTCAAGTATGCAAGGTAGTTCTTACACTTAAACATGTCTTTCCAACTTGTGATGCATTATATTACTTGTTCCCTACATTATTATTCTTTAATAAGCGTTGAAACATATCTTGTGCTTCATATTATCTATCCCATTCTGACTAGATGAAAACTAATTATGAGCTGAACACTTTCACTTAGGAGTATTTTAGTAAACGCAAGGAAGCCTTATGAAACCTGTTGACTTTTAATTAATTTTTTTCAAATGTTTTGGTTGCTTGGAATGCATCAAAATGGGTTCAAACTATTAGCATACCTCATTGAGCATTGAGAATTAGGATTATCTTTGTTAAACCTTAGTCAAGCTTTATGCATAGGTGAAATATCAAGAAGACAAGACTCCCCTTATTAGTAGTACTAGGAAAACTGGTGAAAGTCTATTTCGTATGAGGTGGCAGTGAATAAGTTTTAGGGCAAAAGTAACCCACAAATTAAAAGCCTTGTTATAAATAAATAAAAGGCATAACAATGATGGTAGAATAGGGGAATCCAATGCTCATAGTACCAAGTAACTAAGGGTACGTGCATAATAACCACGTGTATACATATGAAAATAGTGTTATAAAGTGAGAGTTTGCTAGAATACTTCTAGAATAGGTGTTAAGGTAAACTAACCAATATACATGTCTGAGACCTAGATGTATTCTTATGTCAAAAAGACTGAAACAACTTAAGGAATCCTTATTTATTCTAAAAAAACAAAAAATTGGATAGATAGATAGATTAGAAGTAGTATTTTTAACATAACTCATAGGGAGACATCTAGTTTGCATAACTGAATTGAGGAGCCTATGAAGTTAGGTAGATTCAAGTGAAGAAAACTTCTAAGAGTGCACACACAACACTATGTTGACTCTTTGACCTTATTTCTTATGCATATTAATAACTTTTTAATTTTGATTCTATTTTTTTGGTTAACTTGGTTAAAGGCTAAGGGTTACCTTATTAATCCTTTTTCAATGGTAAGTATGGGATTCACACCTAAATTTACATGTTGTAGATTTGCTCAATATGAAAAATAATTTAAGTTTGGGAAAGTTGATACGATTCATATTGCATATGTTATATAACATCACTAGGAGGGTATTTTGGTGTGTTTTTACTGCATATGAATGTCATAGGATGACTCATTAATGGTTTTTCCATCTTATGAGTCTTGCCTTGTCTATGAAGCATTTATGGTTAAATCAGAGATAAAATGCCCTATAAAACTGTATAACATTACTTGAGATATGTGAATTGGCAGAAACCCACCCAATTATTCTCAAGGTGTGTCATTGGGAGTACTTTTGAAAGTAGGAGATGAAATCAACTAAGTCAACTGAACTCCACAACCTTCTAGCATCACCAGTTACACATAACTAAATCAAGTATGCCACACCATTTTTAACTATAATTCCAACCAATATGGGGAGAATTTGAATATGGAATTTAGGCTAGACATACCAGGATCATTTAATTAGAGAAACCACCAAATGAAAGCTTTAATTAACACCTATCCCGAAGGAAAATTCCAACAACCTAAAAAAGATCCACCCCAGCAAATCTCGAAAAAGGTAGATTTAGGGAGGAGAAGCATCACTAGAATAATAAAGTAAAGGAGAATAGAGGGAAATTTTTGGGATACATGTCATACCTAAACAAGAAGAAGAAGAAGTCAGAATGAATTGATGTTGGATAAGGGAATCCTACATATGAATTCTCCAATCCCTTTTTCTTCCCTTCCTTTTTTTTTCACTATCTATTTTTTCTTGCTATAAATATTAGCATAAGATGATTCAAGTTTTAGGGAGGATCATCTTGATCCATATGTTGTAACTGATTAAACATAGTAGCTGTTTTTTTAGATTTATAAGATATTTTATTTTGATGAGTATTTAATCTATTTGAGTGTTGAATGTTGGACACATTTGACACTTGTTGAATTTTGCAATACTCAGTAGAGCTAAGTGATACAAAATATGTTGAAATAGTGATAGGGGAAACATGAAGAGATGCTTAGGTCCTGTCATTAAACCTAAAAATTTCACTACATTACATTACCGTAACTCATGTACTAGGATGGTGATAACTTTAGAGTAAAGCCTATTGAATCTAGCAAGGTTGATATCTTGTAAGATTGGTAGGTTATGACCTCCTATTTATTATTTGCATTTGGTGATAGGTCATTTCCCCTCCCCACATATATTATATTTATTTATATTCTCCTCAACTTATGAATGTGTTGTGCTTACTTTAGTGTTTCACTTATTTCCAATTGTTACATGTTATTAATTTATGTAGTTACCCTATCAACTTTTATAGTGCAATTTTATTTAAATTTCCTCTTAGTATTCTTATCATATTTTGTGAGCACTTCCCTTCCTTATAGGAAGGATATTCTACTCACACTTTATCACTTGTTTTGGCGGCATATGTTTGTGTGAAGTGTTATTCTTCATTTACTTTTCATACCCTACCAAAGCATTGTTGAAACCAAGCACACACTAATTCGGTGCTCATGAAGTATTTACAAAATACCAAGGAACCTAGTGTAGATAAATAAAGACCCAATTGGGAATGCCCCTACAAGGTTATCAAGATAGTGGGCCAAGGAGCCTTCAAGCTACACAATTTAAATGGCAGAAACATAGCAACATTAAGAATTATATGCATATGAAACTATACCATGTTTTAGTATCATCAAGTAAAGTTTTCCTTATCTTTTACTATTCCACAATATTGGCACATGCAGTATGTCTTTATTTTGGAATTAACACACATGTAATACTTATCACTAATCATTAAGAAAATTCATTTTGCCCTAACAGCTGATCATACTTATTTTCTATCTAATTCAAAGTGTTAGCACATAAAATAAAATAAAACACGCTACACTCCATTAGGATATATGATACAATGACACTCAACCTCATGTAATGATATAGAGCCATGTCTAGACTAGAAGTGGTTTTTGAACACCCAATCTTGGACCACAAGAAGATTTTTGCAACTTAGGTCTCACAAAATAGCATCTGTGTAATGCTAAAAGAGGATCTCCCATACCTTTGAACAAGGTGGACACTCACACACATCTGCAACCATAATGGGAGTCTTACTATTTTACTTAGTCTGGTTTTTACCTAAGGAGGTTATATTGGCAAGTTTTTTAACATGTCGGTGCGAGCCCGACACATGGCACTACTAATTTAGAACTTAACATTGTATCCCGATTGAGAAGTTTTGAGTAATGAGAATCATTTATTAGAGTAAGATTCTAATTATCTCTATTAATCCTATGTAAACATGGTGGAATATTATATGTCATTTTACAATTTCTATATCAATACCTTTATGTGGGGCTCATCAAGCTATTTTAATAAAATTACTTTTCATATATTGCTTGCAATCATTCACAATTCATTACAAAATTTTATTTACTAAGAGTGGACGATAATACTACAAGCCCACCCATACCTATAAGGGCCTTACAAAAAAAACACTAGCAGGGGAACGGACCCCAAGTCTACTTGGGCTACTCTACATCATCCTCCTCCTTTGTGGACAGACGAATAACTCTTATACATGTCAACCATTCAAATATCTCTTATTTGGAGCAAGACTCATAAATCCCTACCAAGAGCTTTTCATACTCATGGCATACCTCAAAAGGCCCTTTCTGCATTCATTCCATCTCCTTTGATAGAAGAAAAACTACTTGACATTTTGCCTATTTTACTAATACATTCTCTAGTGCTAATAGGGTTTGACATTAAAGCACCACTTGTAGGCTTCACAATACTTTTCAATCACACGAACAGTTTCACCTTAACATGGAGCTTACCCCCCCCCCACTTTTATGATTGTCCTTCTATATGCTACAAAGTGAGCATTTTCACTCCCCAACAAATGACCTTGAAAATCTATTAACTCAACATGAAGTTTATCCACCTTCCCTGGATTATTTCTACCTTAGGATAAACCTCAATAGTGTTATTGTAGCCCTCCAAGCCCTCATTGATTACCCCTATTCTCCATAGCATTTTCATCAAACATCTCAATATGTAACGGAAACTTTTGACCCCATTATTCATCACAAGAAGTTTGTACTTTTAAAACTCATCTAACTCATTGTTAAACATTAGCCTCTTCTTTGGGTTTCATGGAGAAGAGGGCTTGTATTACTAAAAATGCTTAGTGAAGTGACCATAATTTTTGATGAGGAAAAAAGAAAAGGTTTCTCACAAAGACTAAGGCAATTAGGAATGCAGTAGATCATTAAGGCAAAGTGCACCACTATTTATAAATCTCCTAAGGTAAACATAACAACCACAAAGACACTTATTCACTCGCTCATATATCTTTATGCACACATCAAAATTATATTACGAGAAATTTGCTAACCCTTGATTTATAAGCCAACCTAGGCACACCACATAATCACCAAATCCCACAAAATCAAAAACCTATTATTTGAAGAAAACCAAATGGTTTTCCCAACTCCCCATTTGAAATAGGCCACAAGGGGCATTATATAATGCCACTCCAATCCAATGGTTGGCAATAATAAGGAACTGCATACTTAGATAAACCAAATAAAGCATGCAAATGATCCTCTTAAGAAGTTGAGGAAGTGTAAGCATAAAAAATAAAAGATGGAAATAGGATGCAAAAATGAATATGAAAAATAAAAATCCAACTTTTTTTTACTAATAATGATGATTTACAATAAGGAATCACTAGTAGAAAGTGCATCAGAAAGACCTATCTAAGCCACTATAGCCTAAAAAACTTTAGTTTAGAAGATAATTCCTAAGTCAAAAACGTTGATGAATGAACATTTTGTTATTACAAAATTCATGTTGTAAACACAAGCATGAATAAAATAATAATAATAAATCCTCGTTCTTAACTCAAAGAGGTGCAGAGTCAATAAGTAGTCGGTTGTTCAATACAGAGACAACACACTACCTCCCTCCGCTCATTTAAATGAATGGAAGAAGGAAGTCACATGACTGGAGTAATGAAAGCCAATTACAAGTCTTCTACCCATGCCCATTTCAATATCTAACGTTGTTGCTCACAGACCTTGAGGTTTGGGGAAGAGAGATTCACTATTTGAGTGTCCGGAGATGGCATCCCCTCATCACCTAGCCCTCAACCACTACAGCAGGCCTCCACATCCTTGTTTGGTGACTAAATTAGGGGATGATCATGAACAATGGACTTCCTAAATAAATGGGCGCATTTTGGCTCTAGCAAGAAGAAATGTTATAACACCACCATTTTTAGTACTTGAAAATTTCAATTGAAAAGAGTTATTTACATAAGCTAAAATATTAAAAATGAAGGGTGTTTGCGCCACACTTATCATAAGTTTTGTTTTCTCTACCATTTTTACACTAAGTGCTAAGGCTATAGAATTACTCTACTAAAATTAGGAACAACAATTATAAGAAGCAGATAAGATATTACAATAGATGATTACAATGTTCCAATATAAAAAAATGTTGATCAAACACTACAACAATCAAAAGAAAAGAAATACATAGGGGAAATAAGAGCTAAAGGGATGTTTGAATTAAAAAATACTAAAACAGACGCCATATAAACCTAATTCTCAACCTCAACCACTATCCAACAAATGATACCCTCAAAGGAATCATGTAAGGTAACAATATCCCATTGAATAAGTATGGGACCATAAAATAAAACCCATATGTACAATGATACTAAATAAACTACTTCACAACACTAACATGCAAAGGCTACATGGAGCACAAGGAGGTAATATATGATAAACATAACATAAATATAACTAAAAAAAATATGTGATAATAAGATACAATAACATGTTACAACTACACATCACCAGGGTCATATGGTAATCATATCATCATACTTAACCAAATTAAAACTCGATAAACCAATTTATACCAAGGGTGTTCTGCAATGGGAAGACACCAAACCATACTTAATCGTTTCCAAAACAATCACCTTATATCTCATAAACATTAGGGTAGCATACTGAGGTAACTACCAACTAATTCCAAATCAAAGGTGGTACCTGAAGGTAAATACTAATCCAAAAGCCAAGACTAAGGCTATCAAATAAAGTTACTTTATTATTATATATTCTGCTCCAAGGGAGATCTTATCACCATGAAGATAATAAGGTACTCTAATTTTCCCACATGTAAATGTAGCACAATATCCTACCAACTATCAACCCAAGGATGTTAGGATACCTTGATTGCACTAACACGCAATGGAATCATAGTACACTAATGAAAAGGAAACATAATTCATAAATATACATACCTTCTAAGAAGTTTGGATAACTAACGAAAGAAGTTATAGGGACTTACTAGGGAACTAAGACACCCATTGAAATATAAACCAAACTAAGGGCTAAACCTCATCTTTAGGGTAGCTACCTCTAAAGATCCCCCATTCATGTTGTAATACAATAATACTCCAAAAATCTAAAACCTAAAATTAAATAAATAACCCTCATTTGGGATACTTTAAATTTTCAATTTATTTAAATTAATTATTTTATGGATTTTGGAGTATATAAAAATGGATATGAATATTTGATAAATTAAAATAAATATTTTGTTAGTTTATCATACTCATTTTATTTAAATAATTTTCCAAACTAATATTTTACTAAAATTACCCTTTTTAAACCAATATATTAAATTCTAATAAATTCAATTATTAAATTAATTTATCTATCAAAAATATTAAATGCCATTATTCCAAAAAAAAAAAAATATTTTATTTTTCTCCCCTTTCTTTTTTCCTTTTTCCTTTTTTCTTTTTTCCTTTCTCCTTTTTTCCTTCCTTTTATTTTCCTTCTTTTTCCTTTTCTTCTTTTCTTCCTCTCTGGGCCGCCGAGCCTGCTTTCCTTCCTCCCCCTCGCATTGGTCCACCAGCCCACTTCCTTTCTCCTCTCCCCTCTCCTACGCGACTAACCCTAGCACATCTCCCCCTTTCCTTTTCTTTTCCTTTCTTCTCCCCTGCGTCGTCGCCTCGACCCAGTTTTTCCCTCCTTCTTCTTCTTTCCTTCTTTCCCTCCTCCCCCTCGCGCGGGCCAGTCCATCCTTTTCTTTCTCCCCCGGCCGGTCGGCCTGCCTCTTCTTTCTTTCCTTATTATTCTCTTTCCCTCCTCCTTCTTCTTCGACCACTACATGCCTACCTGCAACTCCTCCCTTCCACTTGCATAGCCCACAACCACCACCCCTACAACCTGCCATTTCAGCCCTACTCTCTCCCCCGTCCATTTCCTCCTATTTTTACACCAAACACACCCTAGCAAGCCCTTCCCCACATGCCCTCCTTTTTATTTCTTCTTCTTCTTTTTCTTTCTGCCACCCTATGTGTTGCCCCTACAGTTACCTAACCAGCCATACCTTCCCTCTCTCTCTCTCTTCTTTTTCTTCTCTTTATCTTCCCTTCTCTGCCCATTTTTTTAGCCTCCATTTCCCTACAGACCTCCCCATTTTCTCCCTTCTACTCCTCTTATCCTCCTCCCCTGTTTTCACTTCGCCGCCTCCAACCGCCGCCCAACCAATCACCACATCCACCTCCTACCACTCTACTACCTCCCAACACCACCAAGCCACCACTACATGCCCCTACATCCACCTTCCTTCCCCTTTCTTTTTCTTTCCCCCTTTTCAGCCCTCATTCCTCTCTCGCCGCCTCCACAACCACCAATCCATACCCTGTAACCTCCCCTACCACCACCTTGCCTCCCTTGGCCAAAACCTAGCTTTACAACTTCTCCTTTTCCCTTTTCTTCCCCTTCCTTCTTCTTCTCCTCCCATCCTCTTCCCTATTTCTTAGCCTTATAGCTACCACCCTGTGTCACCAAGCTTCAATCTTCAACCACCACCTACACCCCTACACCCAGCTACCACACTAACTCCCCTCCACAAGCCCTCACCTAAGCCTCTAGCTACAGTCTGGATAGTCTTATTCTTTAGATCTCCGGTAAATATAGAGTCGATTTACAGCATAGTCTTTATCAATTCATGTGAGTGCGGAAACCCCACTATTATAGCCGGTGGACCGGTCATGCAGGGCAAAACGCGCCTGGCCACTATTATAGCAGGTGGACCGGTCATGTAGGGAAAAACGCTCCTGGCTACTATTATTCGTCGGTGGACCGGTATGGCCCCGACTCACATGATGTTTCACTGTAATTACTTTATGTCTTTCCCATGTCTTATCGTTATTACGTTCGGTTTGTTGAGCACGGAATCCCCCACTATTATAGTCGGTGGATCGAAAATCATGCAGGGCAAAACGCGTCTGGCCACTATTATAGCCAGTGGACCGGTCATGTAAGGTACCCCGGCCCTAACCACTATTATTCGTCGGTGGACCAGTTTGGGTCCGACGCAACATATTTCTCTTTAAGTGATTAGTGTCTTAACATATCTTATTTGAAAGTATTTTACCCTTGACATGCACGGCTAACATATCCCAGGAGGGCCAGTCCCATATCTTGGGACATTTGCGTCCCTTATCACACCTCGATATCCATTTCCCTTTACACTTACACGTAATGAAAATCAACTCTTAAGGGAGTGGGTTGAGGCCCAACACCTTGTGACATCACACTCCACCCACTATCACTCTCTAGGGTTTCCCTTGAAACCCTAATTGGACCTATGTGGCCCAATTTCCTCTTGCCTTACTACCATTAATTCATTTATCATTCAACACCTCACCTCATTTAAATTCAACCCCAAATCATATCACTTTACTCATTGATTTCGCAGGTGATCGACAAACCCTAACTAACCACTTCAGCCCTAGTACCTTTCTTCTCCCACAAGTAACCCCTCTCTTTTTCACCCAATATCTCTTCTCTCCCATGACACTCATAAACCCCCCCTTATACAACGATTTCCACTCTTAACCCATACTCCACTCTCCCTTAATCATTTTGACTTCCACATTTCCCAGATTACTACTTTCTCCCAAAACCCTAATCGGGTCCCTTATACACCCTTACACCAACCTACGTATTATTTTTCATCCCAAGTCTCCAAACACTCCACAACTCTCCCCTTAGCTTATTTACACTTTAATACAACTTTTCTCACATAACGATCATCCTCATGCAAGTTTTATTCCACCCATGCAAACTCTCGAAGTTCTCATGCAACCCTAGAATTTTCCATGCATAGTTCTCATCCCTTATAAAATTTGGTCAACCTCATACCCCCCCTTTAGCAACTCACTTCCCATTTATTTCTTTTTGTCCTTTCATCTCCATGTCATAATAATAATCACCCTAGCATGCATGTCTTAGAGGGTTACATCAGGTCACAGCACATCATAATCACCACATATGGATATCACATTCATGTCATAAGAAAAACACATACCACATACCTTAACTCCAAGCTGTGCTACGCATAAAACACGTTAAGGACAATCATGTGATACACAACAGGACATGATATATATACAAAGCATCCAAGGCATACAAGTCACATAACACGTAGGAACCTTAGCCACATCCTTACCTAATACGACACCGGTCTTGGAGCACATTCCTACGCCTCCTCCGGGTTTTGACTTGATTCACCTATAAGAGGGAAAAATATGGATTAACTTCCCTCTAACCAAAACACCATTCTTTCTACCTTACCCTTATCACAACTCACCATTAGGGATAAAAATAATAATATTACTTTTATAAGTAAAAGTGAGGTTATTATTCCTAAGGTAGCTAATCATGCTACTACTAATAAAAAGTAGTCTTAATAGCTACAATAATTTAAAGTAATTATAATAATATTTATTATTAACGGTAATAGTTTCAATGTTACTAATAATGATGATAGTAGTAGTGATAATAAGGCTAGTGATATATGAAATATTAATAATAGTGACAAGGAACTAAAAATAATAATAATAATAATAATAATAATAATAATAACCATAATAATAATGATAATAGTAATACTAGTAATAATAATAATAATGATGTTAAAATAATAATACTAAAGTTATAGGCCATTAATAATAGTAATAATAACAGTTATAAATATTTCAAAGTTAGGTTAAATAATAATAATAATAACATTAAGAATAATAATAATACTACTACTAAAATAACTAGCATTTGTATAACAAGGGTTTAGGGGTTGGGGAGTTTAGAGGACCACCTAGGGGTGCTGGTGGCACAGGTGGTGGTGCACGGCGCACAACGGCGGTGATGGGGGAGAAGAGAGGTGAAGAAGTAGTGGAGGGAGGATAAAGGGAGAGGAGAGGTTGGCAAGGGAAAAAGAAGGTTTAAGGAGGTTGAGGAAGCTCCCCTGGTGGTTTTGGAAGGCAGAGGGGGTGCTGGAAGTGGCGGCACCGGCGGAGGGCGGTGGTGAGAAGGGCGGTGGGGCTCGATGCAAGGATGATCAGGAAGAGCCCTTTGCACGGCCGTGGTGGCTCGTGCAGAGCAAACCAAAGGGTGAGGGAGGCCTAGTTGGTGGAGGGTGATGCAAGGGAGAGTTTTGTGGGTGGATCGGGCGGCGGCGACGGGGTGGCTGTCTGAAACGAGGATGGCGCAAGGTGGTTTCTGGGCTGTGGTTTCGAAAGAGCCTGATGTTGGACATCCTGGGGGTATTTATAGGCTTGAAAATGGGGGAGGATCGAGAGAGGGGACAGAGGAAGGTACAAGCAGGTGGGAATTTGGCACGCCGGCCGTCGGTGGCAGGCCGACACGAGTCTGCCATGGCAGACCTGTTGTTTGGTCGGGAAAAAGGAAGGGGGCGAGAGCAAGCCTGTGTGAGGTGTGGGGGTGGTCGGTTGGTTGAGGAGGGACAGACGGACGGTGGAGAA
The DNA here is from genome assembly GCA_030549775.1 of Tamarix chinensis. Lineage (NCBI taxonomy): Eukaryota > Viridiplantae > Streptophyta > Magnoliopsida > Caryophyllales > Tamaricaceae > Tamarix > Tamarix chinensis. The sequence goes on from CM060172.1 coordinate 84,215,698, forward strand.
GAGAGGGAGAAGGTGTGCAGGCGGCGCAGGAGGCTGGTCGGCGTAGAAGGGGAGGGCGGCAATTTGTATCGGGGCACAGGGAAGAAGGGAATGGGAAAGGGGGCGGGACTGGTCGGTCTAGGGGAGAAAAGAAAAAGAAAGGGGTGACCGGTTAGGCGGTTCGGGCGAAGGAGGGAGCGGGGCGTCCTAGCGTGCGCGGAGCGGGGGAGGAAAAACTAATCTGGGCCGGTGGGCTGGCCTATTCGAGGGAAATGGGGGAAAGAAGGGAGAAAGGAGAGGGGGAGAGAGAAAAATAGGAAAGAAAAAATAAGGAAATGGGAAAATGGGAAAATATGGGAGAAAAATAAATAAGATAGCTTATGGGGAATAGGCTGTATAATTTTTGGTAGATAAACAAAATTTTAATAATTTAACTTAATATATTTTATCATATTAGTTTAAAAGGTAACTCTTAGAAATTATTGGTTTGAAACCTTATTTAAATAAAATGAGTATGATAAAATAGCAATTTATTTATTTTAATTTATTAAATATTCACATCTAATTTTATATACTCACAATCCTCAAAATAATTAAAAATAATTAAATTAAATAAATTTAAAAGGCAAAATCCTCAACATAATTAAATTGAAAATTTTAAGAGTTAAATTATCCCTAATAAAAGTGATTTATTAAATTATAGACTTTTAAAAATTTTGGGGGATTACAGTATTAGTAGGTATTAATTAAGATTTTGATAAAAAAAAAATCTTTTTATTTTCTACTTCTATTATGCTAATGTTTTATATTGTTTTTAGGTATTAATTTTTACTAATCAAAGCTCAAACCTTTAACTAGGTTACTGGTAAGGTTTAATTTTTGCTAGAAATAAGGTAACCATTATACCCTACTAAAATGTGTGGAAATATGTATGCTATCACATTAGGGTTTTGAATATGTTCATATGCATGTTATATGTTGTTAAGTATAATGTATTAGTGGCATATGTTGGTTGATGAAAAGAAAAGCATGTTAACTTATGTGTCATGTGTAGATATAATGCTTAAGAAAAGAGCCTTATTGTTAATGATGAGGTTAAATACATATGTTTGATATGATAATCTAATGTGGCCATTTATTGCATAAATAATGTTAATATGATCCCTAGAGGCATTTTGGTAAATTTGCTTGTGCAAAAGGTGTGGCCTAAGTAAGTGTGTGTGGTATATGCTAATGTGTATTAATGATAGATAATAATAGTTGGTTGTGTTGGATGATGTGTATGGATCATGTATATCCATATTTTATGCAGTGATGGTATTTCAGTAAAATTTATATAATAAGGGAAAATGATAATTTATAAGAGTAAAGGGGTAAAATGGTAAATGGATAAGTAAGGAGGTCATTTTAGAAATTTTACATAGAAAAGGGGATAACTTGGTAATTTTTGTGAGTAAGAAAGTATTTTGGTAAATTAATAAAAAGAAAAAGGGTATTTTGGTAATTTAGCATAAATGAAGGGTATTTTGGTAATTTTTTAAAGTAAAAATGGGCAATTTGGTAATTTAACCCACCGAAAGAGCAATTTGGTAACCTTAATAAGTAAGAAGGATGATTTGGTAAATTAACCAACCAACAGGGCAATTTGGTAATTTTAATAAGTAAGAAGGGCAATTTGGTAATTTAACCAACCAAAAGGGTAACTAGGTGATTTTAATAAGTAAGGGGGCAATCTGGTAATTTAACCAACCTTTTGGTAATTTAACCAATCAAAAGGATAATTTGGTAATTTTAATAAATAAGAAGGGTAATTTGGTAATTTATCTGACCAAATGGGCAATCTAGTAAATGTAACAAGTATGAAGGATGATTTGGTGATTTAATAAGCCTAAGGGGGCAATTTAGTAATTTAAACAAGTATAAAGGGTAGTATGGTAATTTAACAAACTAGAAGGGTAAATTGGTAACTTAAGAAGTATGAGGGGTAAGTTGGTAATTTAATAAGTATGGAAAATAATTTGGTAATCTGACAAATGCAATGGGTATTTTGGTAATTATGTAAAAATGAATGGTAATATGGGAATTCGGCAAATAAAAAGGGGTGATTTGGTAATTTTACAAACAAGGGGTATTTTAGTAATTTTGTAAGGATGATGGGGGTAAATTGGTAACTTCCATATAAAATGTCAATGGATTAAATGAGTCTCCTTAATAAGACATAAGTAATATTGAATAATAATTTAAGGGTATTTGATAAGTCAGTGGGTATCACAAGTGAGTATTACAAGAACATGGCATAACCTGGACTTGGATGGATAATTAAGGGTGTGATGTGGTGTTTATATCATAATCATGCAAGAGGTGTCCGGTTTGTACGTATGCATGGAAATGTGTGTTAGACATGTTCAAAGTACGTGTTAGGGTTTTATGTATGCCGTGATCCTTGATATAGAATGATTGATTCTATGGCCAATATATCTTTGTATCTTTAGATTCGTGACATTTTCCCTTCCCTCGAATTGAATAAATGGACCTATTGAATAAGATGTGAATAAAGTAATAATTATGTAAAGTGAAAGATTATAGAACTAGGCCTAAACCGATCCACCAGCATAATAGTGGCCAAGTGCAAGATGCCCTAGAGACTAATCCACCAGCGAATAATAGTGGTCAGGTGTATGTTGCCCTGAATGTTTCCAATCCACTAGTTATAATAATGGGGGGTCCCAAACTTAATAAAAAAAACATTGGATATTAATAAATCATGGGAAGACACTAATCACTTACAATAGGATGCCATGTGAATTGGGGCTAGACCGGTCCACCGGTGAATAATAGTCCCCAAGTGCAGGGTGCCTTGGAGACCGATCCACCAGTGAATAATAGTGGCCAAGTGTGTTCTGCCCTAAAGTATTTTCGGTCCACCGGCTATAATAGTGGGGTTCCCGCACTCACATGGATATAATTTGAAAGATGATAATTAAATAATGATTAATTAATGGCTTAAGACCAAGAGTATTGATTTCACGTCATGATCGATTGATATAGTATAAGTTTGGCTTCAATGCTTGTCCCTACTTGGGTATATGATGGAATTACTAAGCATACGGATTTTGTATTACGCATTTCCTATTATGTATGGTGTTGAATGGTGTGTTAGTCCTTATGTCAATTGTGATTCCTTAAGCCCGTGTATGTTATCATTTTTATATCGTTTAAGTATAATATGTTACATGTGGGCCCTACCTTTAAGTCGGGTTACTCAATACCATAGTACTAAAAGATTACATTTGTGGGCCTCTGCCTATTCAATGGGCAGTGTTCCTCGCAGGTTTGTTGCAAGTGTTATTCAAGTAGGTATCAGGTACAAGCGTAAGGATTATCTGGGAAACTTTTAGGGTTTCTCTTTCCATATTTTAATTCCTTGGTAAATGATTTAACTCTTGTAACCACTAATAGTGGGTTTATATCTTTGTAATGAATTTAATGAGCTACTCTGATTTAAATAAAGTTTGGATTCAAGCAAATTGTATTTTATTCTTTTTAGTTTTAGTACTTAGTACTAGAACGATAGGTGGAAACCGATCTAGTATTAAGTGTGGCAGTAATATCCCCAAACTTTATAATTTTTGCTTCCGTAAATTTTTAGATAAAATAAAAAATTTCAACTGTGAAATTTGGGGGTGTTATAAATACCCCATCCCAAAATCCTTCAAATTGTATTTAAACTTATGTTGATATAAAATAGATGAGTTCTAGTTTTAAAATGGACTTGAAATTCTAATAAAAATATGAATTTCAAGCGTACTGATTGATTGGTTCATATAACTGATTGACTGATGCACTGGAAAAATTAACATTCTTGTTCTCGACAAACCAGTCGACTTGTTTGCTAAAATTGATCGACTAGTAATCTTGTGATTTCAAATCCATTTCTAATTTTGATTCTAATGTCTCTCTAATGATTATGAAAACTTATTATTTGAGTCCAATTATACTAATAAGCATACTTTAGTGCTTTGGAATAATTTTCACATTATTCATATCATTAAATAATTTTAATTAGCTAAATTTTCTAAAAAGGCACTTTTAGAGGAAAGCTTCACCTTTTTCTTCTCCCTAACCTCTACCTCTATTTTATGGTAGATGGGGTTGCGAGATTGACTTTGTGCACCATTCCCTAACTTGCAAACCCACTACCATGACTATTTTTTACTACAATCAATCCCCCGCCACACTATCATATCAGCCCTCACTTCTTAGCTTGCCCACACTAAACCTCACCAGTCTCATCCCTCTTTCTTGAGAAATTTTGACCAGCCTTACCTTTATACTCCTCATTTCTAATCCATTATCATTCCTCACTTGTGTTCTTGTTCTCTTCTCCTTTCTCCTTGTGGAAATTTTCCGTAAGTGTTGAGCAACCTTCCATTTTCCCTTTTCTTTTTTCTACTAAGAAAAGTAGAGGCTCTCTTTGATTTTCTCCTTTGATTATGCAAGAATCGTGTTCTTTTTCCTTCTTCTAATCTTACTTTTAGTTCTCTCTTTCTTTCCTTAAGTAAGGAAAATTTAAAGTTAATAAAGGTTGAAGATTGCGACTCTCCCTGTAACACCCTATTTTTGAGACAAAAGGTGGTGTTTTATGTCTTTCTTCTTCTAATTTTTATTGGTTTTTAATGAAGTTTTGAAATATAATTTTTAATTTTTTTTACTTTGATTCTCTTAGGAATTGAATTTTGGATAAATAAGTCATCCGGTAGGAGTTTTGGTGCTAAAAGAATTGATTCAAGGTAAGACATTCTTATCTTTAACATAATTAGGTTTATGTGGTATATTGAGGTTCCATAAGTTGGCGCTTATATAAGTATGATCTAATTGTGGTCCATGGTATGAGCATGTGGTATAATTCTTTCGAAGTTAGTGTTGTTGGAATTCTATGATTTTAAGCATAAAATGGGTTATTTGAGCATGATTTGTTTAAATATGTACATTACCATATATCTATGTAATTATATGTGTGAAACATGTATTTTTATGTGTATTTTAACATAGATGCATGCTAGGATTAATATGGTAAAGTGTAGTCAAATTTGACGTGTGTTTTGCAAGTTTAGGTAGTGCTTTACCCACACGAGTCAATCGGTTCCTCAAACCCATTGACTAGTTTTGTGAGCAATAGAATGGTTTGGAGCTTTAGATTGGTTGGTCGCAAGATCAGTCAATTGGTTTGATAAATCAGTCAACCAATTTTAATGAACAGTTGATCAGTTGTCAAACCATTGACTGGTATCCCTATATACCAAAATGACTCGGCCTTTACTTAGATCCATCAACCTATTAGACCAAACCAGTCGAATGGTTACTATGACTAATCAATCGGCTGGTCAAAACTATAGATTAGTTTATCTATAGGCCAAAATGGGTTGGTTTGTGCTTATACCCATCGACTGGTTGAACCAAACCAGTTGAGTATTTCACATTAACAGTCAATTGGTGAGGCCAACCATTCAATTAGTTCTCTAGTATTGTTTTGATCCAGGTTTAGTACGACCAGACCAATCGACTGGTCTGAAGGACCACTCGATTGGTTTGGCTGGAAGCCACATGAATTGTTATAATTGTATATGTTTCTCTTGGACCTTTTGTGCTGATACTTCCATGTATTTATAACATTTTGATTATAATTTCAATTATGGTTGACCTGATTTAATATGAATCACCATGATGGTATTTTAGACTTGATTTTGGTTAAGTTTAGTGTCATCTCTAAACACCCAATTGGTGGCTTTTATGCTTTATGAATGAGTTTGGTGTCATCTTTAAACACCCTACTAGTAACTTTAATGACTTGTGATGTGTTTGGTATTATCACTTGAAAGCACCCAATTTGGTTAAATAATGGATTTTAATTATGTTTGGTGTTGTCACTTGGAAACACTCTATTTGGTTATGTGTGGACTATATTGTGATTTGTGATATCACTTGTAACATAAATTAATGGTTTAATATTTTGTTCAAGCCTTTTTCTATGGCCCTCGAGATCATCCTTGGTTATATTTTTCACTCAATACCTAGTTCCTTTGCTACAGGTTGCAATCGGTGGGGGGTATGCACATATCTTTAAGGTATCGAATTATACTATGGCAAGTCGGCATTGCATTGGTGTCCAGCTCAAGTAGGTGAGGTCTCTAAAATACCCCAAAACCCTAATTTTAGAAATTATGGCCAAGTAAGGATTTATTAAGAAAATTAATTAAATAAATTATTTTGTTAAAATAAAGAGATTTAATTAACATAAATTAACAAGAAAATAATAAAGAATTTAATTAGAAAAAGTAGGGTGTTTGGCTAATTAAAATGGAAGTTAAGGAAAATTTATTCAAAATAGACAAATTAATCTAAAAAGGAATTTAATTATAATAATTATTATAAATATTATTAATTTTAAATATTCAAAAATACCAAATGCCTAAAATACCCCAACCCATCCATTTTATCTTTCTTCCCTTTTTTTCTTTTTCCTTTTTCTTCTTTCTTTTCCTTTTTCTTTCTTTCCCCTCCTTCTCCTTTCT
>CM060172.1:87114748-87210744 GCA_030549775.1 Tamarix chinensis
TAATTCACGGCAACCTCAGTCAACTTCCACTGTGATACATCAGCGCACATTTGAATTATTTTAGGAGACAATTCTGGTGCAGTGTCCAAGCAAGAGATAACCACAGATTGGCAATCCTCTAGAATGTCATCAATGAACCAAAATTCCGCAAGCCAGCAGAGCTCTATGTATGGCTTCACTTCTTGCACCTTTCTTTCTACATCCATATTGTTCCATACACATCCAGATACAGGCGTAGGGAGCTTGCCAGAATAAAGCCAAAGCACTAGCTTCTCTAGAGCTTCCAGGCTCACTGGTACATGACACGTCGGTGAACGGCTGCCAGTATAGAAGATACAAGATGAATGAGGATATGAACAAAATGTGAACAACAAACCAGGGAACACAAAAAATCCCGTAGGTAACAATAGTGAAAAGAACAACAAAACCTCTACAGGACACAGACTCACTCCAAGAGAATGAAGAGATCATCAAAACCTACAAGCATGTAAGTATCAGCTAAGCACCTTTCTCGCATTCCTGAAAGATAAACAGCTCGTATATAGCCAAAACTCGAGCACAATATAGTTTTGTGGACATGCAGATGTGGTGAGGAAAACGAACACCAGGTGTATCTGCACTCTGCACGTCCAGTTGATTTGGCTTCCAGGATAATATCTCTGCAAATTAAAAGACCAATCACAGTAGAATCCATCTTTTCCAACATAAAATGGAATAGTAACCATGCATAATCCCCCCGATTCAGACAAATTTGCAAACCATCTCCAATCTCACCATCGGAATCTATCTGTTAGCCTCCTAGTTTAGCACGTAAGACCAAGAAGTTCAATCCATTTTAGGTTCCAACTTGTTATCTACTTCATCAACCAAGATAGCTAGATAAGCATTGTGAAATTTCTTGATAATGGTGAAACCATGAAATAATGATAAATGCATCATGGAATCAGCCTGATACAATAAAGAAAGTAGACTTAACTAACCACAGACAAACAGTATGCAATTAAATCATTATTGCTCTAGTTCGAAGGACCCACTTCATACAATGAAATATTGGTACCGCAATTACGTATCGGTTGCAACGCGAAATTCCAAAAATGTGGTCATTTAAGAAAAGCAGATATTTATCACCACGATATCAACAAAATTTTGAATATCAGCCGATATTTTACCGATGTTGGCCGATATTTACCGATATTTGTTGTGTAAAAGAATTAAAAAATTCACACCGCAACATATAAAATATCATTCACAATACCGCGACACTACCACCGCAACCGCAATTGCGACCGTAACCGCAGTTTTATTGATTGATCCACCAGCCAGCAAAGGGAAAGGCAGCTAAGAGCTAAAGACGGCGGATGGGGAGCAAACCGCTGATTGATATTTGACAACATGATCATCATTCTATGCATAGATTTTATCAAGAAGAAAATCTTACGGCAAAATATGACAAGCTGGCTCCAATGCTGGAGTAAGATCAAAGCTGGGGTAAGGAGCCCCCCCATTTCGGCCTTTTCCTGCTAAGAAGCTGCAATAGAGGTTGCAGGTTGCAATGTTTAGCAAGAATTTTCAACTTCCTGAGGAGACCTTCTCCAGCTTGTAGATTACCTGAGTATACATAGTCCAACACCTTGATCAATGCATCGCAATCAACTTGAGCATTCAAAGTAACTTCCTTTCTGGTTCGTATGTCCTCGTATACAGTTTCTTCTGCAGAAGATCCATCAAATGATCCTCGATATTTGTTAGGCAGTTCACCAGGAGGCACCAGCAAAGGGCATCGTACAAAGAGAACAACACTATGAACACAAACAGATTCCCCACTTCCAAGAACCAGTCTCAAATCAGCAGGTTCATTCTCAGAAAGGACAATACCAATTCTTTTTCCCAGTTTACTGGGAAAACCAAAGGATCCCAAAAAACTAAGAAGGTAGGAAGCGTACCATCTCAGCCCTGAAGGAATAGCACCAAGGCAGATGTTCTGGAGTTCCATAATTAATTGTTCTTTACTATATATATTCTGATCTGCAAATATATCCACTTCAATTTCTTGAAGACCACAATGATTTAACAGTTCAGCTAAACAGCAAAACGCCAGAAGTAAAAGAATGTCCCCACCCTCCCAATCTCTGTCTTCCACCCTGCAGCAGGGTTTTTCGGTAGCTATACCATGTGAATATGAAAGCAATCTTAAGTTTTCAATATGAACGGGATGGCTTAACCACCACCTCACAAATGCTAGCAGCTTTTTCATCCCTCCTCTACGAATGAAACTCCTGCAAAACTGAGGCGTGCTTGAATAACATGCCAAACCAATCATGCAAATAACAAGTTGGTTGTCATCTGGAATTCTGGATTTATCTATGGAGGAAGTGAAATCTATAGCCTGTAGCATATATTTCAAATGTTCCACACCATCAATTTTAAATAATTCCGATAGCACAGATCTGGCCAGACATGCAATATACTTGCAAGGTGAATACATAATCATCAATGTTGCTCTCCCTGCTGCTATACTTCTAGATAGACTGGCTTGGTCAGCTTGACAAAGATGGCGCTTCCTTCCAATTGAGTCTACAAAGGCAAGACTACAGACAAATAGCAAACCAGATACACACTCATAAGAACAGCTACCTACCAAAAGTAACACATAAATTAGGAGAAGAGAAGTGAAGTCAAGAAAATGAGTTATATACCACGCAGTCGTAACAAGGACATTGAGATTAATGGTTTTGATATGCTTGCCAGAACTAAAATCCTCAGTGCAATGGGTTAACAGCCATCCAAGAATTTCCCAAACATATGGCCTCAAAACAGATAAATAGTTGGAAGTAAGACAATCTCGTGCTAGAGTTATTAGTTCTTCCATCGACAATGCATGTGGTGGATGGACATAATGGAAGTTGCAGATGATAAGATCCAGGAGGACTTTGTCGACTCCTAGCTTCCAAAAATAAGAATGATGTTTTCCTGGCCAACGAGTTATGAGGGCCAGACAGCATGATTCAATTAACAAAGACATCTGGCTATGAGAAACTTCTCCAGCAGACAAGCTCCACCCAGTCATCTCTCTGAGGATGAGCTTGACAGTACATTCACAAGACAACTTCATCACTTCTGAACATACTTGTTCATTGACCTGATCAAATATTGATCATGTTTAGCATGGAACGAAACAAATTGGAAAAAAAAAAAATACTAGTCTCAACAGAAAATACAGCATAAAAGTCATTACTAGTAGTCTAGTACCATTAAACGACGGGCAAGCCTGAATGCTTCAAATCGAAGAGACTGAGGATGTGAGTTGTCCATGCAATGGCTAATCATTTTGGTGAGGGCTTCTACAATATCCATAAGTTGTTCAGCTCCTTTACCACACAGCGCTGCATTTATGAATAAGTTACAAAATATCAAAGACATAAAGACAATATCAGCATCTGACCTTAAATGACATTGAATACACTTTGACCATAAAAGCAGAATACCTAAAGCAGAGAACAGCTGCAGAATGGCAAGCTTTAGTGAATTGTCAGGCTTGACGCATAGAGCCTTTAGAAGTTTCATCAATTCAGCATTGCTATAAACAGGATACCTCAAAGGAGGCCACCTCTCCACTATGAAACTCAAGAGTGATGCCATCTCTGAGAAATATTCAGTTAAGCTCAACCCACCAGAAAGCTTTTGCAGGTTTCTGATAATTTGAGCAACTGCATCAGTTTCTTCTAAAATTTGCCAAACTTCTTTCTCTTTTCTAATACTCAGATTCGCAGTTATCAGTTTCAAAGTAGTTGCACATGGAACAGAAACTTTTGGTTGATGAAATGATAATAAAGATGCCAATGGATGAACCAGATGAATAACATAGGGCTGCAGAATTGAATTGGGTAAAGTACTGACCAACTTCAGAGCAACTACAGATGCCATGGAAAGCACATTTTCTTGTTTTAATCGCAGAATCCCTTCCAATGCCCTCACTATATCAGCAGCTGAATCCTGGAATACACCATAAAAGTAGGAGTCATGAGAATTACAAATATATGATATTAGGAATAAAAGGAAGGTATATCTGATATTCCTTGATGAAAAGGTGTGAAGGAACAAATCAGCCCCCTCCCATGGTAAACAAAATAGAAAGGCAAAAACAGGAAAAACAGTGACCTAGAATGGAATTCCGCCATTGGCAGGAGGGTCTGGATCCATGCAATAAAGATATAATGACATTAAATGTTTCATTGTCAAACAAAGGGAACAATATAGGGCACAACATTTGCCAGAGACAGGTTTCTGCTTAATGGTAAAAGGTGTTGTCTCTGATGATGATTCCCTCATTAACCTTGCAAAGCTCTAGTCTAAAATGCCCAAGTATTTAAAAGAAAAGCTTGTTAGCTTGCTTACACATGCTATTGATGAATGCATGAATTTAGCCAATGCATATCATAAATTAAAACATGATCTGAAATTTCCACCAAATCAAAAAGAGCTTGAGGGGAAAGGGGGGAGTTCAAGGATCAACTACAGATATAGCCAAGTTGCCACATCGATAGGAAACATCCTGGAACAACATATGTTTATATATCTTGTTTCAAATGACAGATATACATTGAAAAAAATACATAGTTCCAGTCCGTACTATAGATTACTGCACAAGCACGGTAAAGTGGGGCACCAATCTCTTATCACCCCCCCCCAAAAAATAGCTGGACATCAACCAGAAACTGAAGAATTTCTTCCAAGTGGATTAAGAAATTGTTCGTGGTATATGCCTTTTTCTCTCTTTCTACCAGTACAATCATTATTTGTCTCAATCTCTCGTTGTTCAATCCCTTCCCTCTCTCCATTAAGTTCCTATGCACCAATGATGCAAGATTTTCACTATAATACCCTCACTTCTGTTCGTGCAATGTTCTGAGATTGCGCCCATGGAGGGAAGTGGTGCAAATATATTTTGCCAGGCAAACTCAGTGAAAGATTATACAAATATGTGGCTTGATCCCAGAAAGATAGATATAAATATTATCTACCAGCACACGCAAATTCGCATGCCTAACTGTCTAACGAACTTTTCCAATGAGATTATTCAATACCTTCACAAGTGAAAGGTGGAATGTGTCCGCACCAACGTAATCAAGAAATGCTAATGCTGAACGAAGTACTAGCCTCTGTATCTCAACATCATTGGATTGCCATTTTCTTTCCCTCTCATTAGAATTCCTACAAAAATAGAAACATCTCAGAACATTGGCAAATTAATTACTACAAAATTATGGAAATCAACTCATCAGACTCGCCTATCTGAGCTGAAGCATTCAAGTATGCTCCAGAAAAATGATCAGGAAAAAATAAGGAGGGGTAATAAAAGAGAAGATCACACCTGAAATAAGAAGCCTTGGAATGTCTGAGTTTCAATTTCTACTAGGATTGATATGGCATATTAAATGGTTAAAGAATTTTTTTCAAGCATTATGGTTCTCTACACAGCTGTCATAAACATACAGTTTTGCTACCTAATTGATTCATTGTCTAACTTTTTTCCCTTACAGTATTTACAATGAAATGGAAGCACAGGAATTCAGCCTCATTTTTAAAGTTAATACCCTTATCACCTGGGAACAGGTCAACCTTGGAAACTTCTTGAATATACAAGAAAGATTCCATTTTCCGCCCTGCTCTTCATATCAATTTGGTTTGGCTCAGTAAACAGATAGTCTTCTGCAGTCCTCTAATAGAATAAAAATGAGATCCCTCAGCTCAATTGTTTTTGGTTTCATTCTTAGCACCATGCAAACAAGTCGGTTTAGACTCTTAGGCAAAACTAGTAAGTTTCAAAGAATTTTCTGACTCTGAAGCAAAGCTTGGAAGGAGTTAGAGAAGCGCATCAAGCACTGCTTCTCTAAAAGCAGGAAGAAGGAAGTTGTTCAAATACCTATAACCTCACAAGAAGTTGGAGTGACCAAACAATTTGAGATTCTCATTCCAAAGATAACAAGCATCAAGTTGATTTATAGAAAATAGAACTTGCTTGGCAGCCTAGCTGGTTGCTCCATTATTACCAAATAAGGCCTTGGTTTGAAATGTGTGAAACAGAAACCATAACCAACAGGAGTTGTATCATTCATAATAAGAGTAATAAGGGTGCATCCCAACAAGTACAAGCACCCTTCTTTTTCTTGATACCAAGAACATGCTACGTAGGCTATCTCGTATCCTTGGCTACATTTTCTGTAAGAATGCAAGGGGACCAACATTAATTATAGCACATATATGAGCCCGAAAAACATATTTTATTTTCCTCCTGGTTGGTAGCATTTGGTAATATTCAAGCACGATAAGAATGAGAATCCTCCCCATCTTCCTCTCAGTTGACTCTTCACCCACAACATCCACACAGACGAGCACCTACATAATTGGCAATTTTTCCCCAATTGACTTAAAGCAAAATAGAAACTGAAATCTCATACCTACAATCAATGGTATGATGGCATGGACCAAAATCTACAATGCCCAAGACTAGTGAATAAGACCTATGAATCGAAATCTAGGAATAAAGTAAATGAGCTATCATGATCAGAACTGAATGCATTTGGAATAAACTTGCCATGTCAAGGAACCAATAGGTCCAAAAGTTCAACCTCTCACGTTTAACCCAATCAATAACTTTACACTTTCGCAAGGCAGAAGAAACTCAAAAATAAGGCAATGTCCGAAAATTTCCAATCATAGAATCCTCCTGGGAGCTGCGATTGGTAACTTCATTAGCTGGAATGCGATGATTATACTGACTTTACAGAACAGAATGCCAGGGGCCTTAATCGTTTTGAAGATAAATAATCAGTGTGGCAGCCCCAAATGCATGACCACTCTGGCCAGCATGGAATTCCCAAAACTGTAAGTTACATGGTGCAGTGCAAAATCTTTTTCTCTTTCCTGTAAATTTGGTACCTATTATTTGTTTGTTTGAAGGAAGGATTTTACATATTGCATTATCGGTTACGTAACATTATCCACACTAGTTCCTTCCTCCGGTCAAATTTTCACATCCCATAACTAGCTACGATCTCGACAGAATATCGAAGTGACACCAACTTAAACCAGAAACTCAAAGCACATGTTGTAAAGAAGGCGGAACCAATATGCTATTAAGACACCCGAAAAAGATAAGCTGAGAGTCGAAACAATAGAAGAAGATTGAAGCGAGACCTGAAACCTAAATTGAGGGCACGATAAAGATGTTCGTGAAGAGTGCTCAGCTTAATGCTAATGCTTTTAGCACCAGAACCCTTCTTCGATGGCTTCATCTCGCTTGATGGATCTGTTGACCAAGAAATTAGGCGGAAAAGTTTGGTAACTTATATGTATTTGCCGTTAGCCGGAGACTAATTGTGCTCGGGTCTCGTCAAACTCCGTCGATAACAAATTGACAAGGCGAGATAGTCTCTGCTTTTGCGGACCGTCTACCGCTGTCTTTGATCTTTTCTTCTGCTTGCTGTTGCTATTTCGTTTCTTCAGGCAGGCTTGCGATTCAGCAACCTGATTCCGGCACACGAACTTTCGTGACTTTCTGCTGTAGCTGGAAGGGATATTGGATTGGATATTTAAAACATCACGTATTTTAAATAAATTTAAATTAGAATATTTAAAATCTTTCAGCGCATAATAAATAATTTTATAGATATATTAAATTTTGTGGCATATCATAAATAAAAATTAATCGATCAAAAAAATAATAAATTAATTAATTTAAATTGATATAATCTAATAATTTAATTTAAATTATAAATTATATTGTATTCAACACTTAATTTAAAATTTTATATAATATTTAAATAATTAATTAATATAATAATTAAAAAATATAAAATTTATTTATAATAAACTTTATCATTTCTAGTTATATATAGACATATTCACATAAAATAAAATAAAAATAAATAGTATTTAGAATATATCTATATATACATATATATAATTTATCATATCAGATATAAATTTTATTGAGTATTTTATTAATTGGATCGATTATTTAATTTTAAAAAAAATTAAATTAAATATTTTATTTTTAAAATTAAATCGATTTAAATGATATATGAAATAACATAAATATCCTTCCTTGTACTATTATTTTACTCCAAAATCCTAAAATTTTACTTCTTTTAGCCTGCTGCTTTTACGAGGAGTAGCACAATCTATGACCGCTTATTAATCCACGCTCTAATAACATACCTCCTAATCCAGATCGAGCTAATCAAAAAGTTATTATCCAAAGAGTAATTATTCTTGTATGCTTCATAGACGAAAAGGTTGTACCGGGGCACATTTGTACTTTCCTTAGTTTAGTAGGCGAACTAAGCTAATGATCTTTGCAAAATTTCAAACTAAATTATCTTCATTTTAAAACATTAAAAATATGAACAAACTATTCTAAATAAATTTTCACATTTTTATCTACAAATAGACACATAGAAGCGTATCCGACGCCGAACAAAAAAATATACATATATATATAAAAACATATACATATGACAATAATATACATCCTTCTTAAATATAAATCTTTCAATTTATAAATATGTTTATTTTAGTTTATAGACATACACAATTTTTAGAATATAATACTTAAATACACAATGTTCCAAATTCTGTGTATAGGGAACTACTACAATAATTAATATTAATAATAATGAGCCAAAGAATATGAAGGAGGACAAAAACAGCAACAAATTTAGTAGGACGATCAAATAAATTTATTCTGGGGATATATGGCTATAACAACAATAATAGCTCTTCTGCTTCTGATTCTGACTAACAATTCTCTGTTTACTTCTAATCAAAACGAAGGCAAGAGAGGGAGAATAGATATTTCGAGAAGAAATTAATGATGGCGGTATGATGGAATAATTAGAAAAAGTATTTAGGCTACTTCACTACTTCATCCTTATCATGTTTTCCTCTATTTCGCTCTTCTTTTTCATTTGATTCGTGATATCAGCATTAAGCGGAAGCCCCCAAATTATGGGAGGGTTGAAGGCCACGGTGTATGCTTTTCATTCGGCCGTTGCCCAGGCATTTTCATCTTCTTTGAAGTCTAGGTGTCTAGATTTTATGACGCTGCATGTCTCCGTCAGAACCTCCAAGAGCCTTAGTATTTCAAGGCTGTGAAATAGTGCAATAAGCAAATAGACATACTAATTGAAAGCGACAATAATTAGATTGAAACTTACAGATCCAGGAGAGAAGAAATAGGCGGTTCTGGCTTTAAAGGTGTGGTCGCACGTTATTGGAGGTGGCAATCAAATCAGATAAGTTGGATTTGGATCACATTCTTTCGGATTCAGATCATTTTAGATTATTTGATTCGAATCGTTACAGTTCTGGATTATTTCATATTAATTTATCGGATCGGATTAAATTCTGATCATTTCGAATTAACTTGATTGATATAATCGGGTTGGATTTGGGTCATTCTGGTTAACTTGACTGATCGAGTTCGGGTCATTTTGTATAATTTGACGAGTTGGATTCAAATTATTTCGAGTTAACTGATGGGTCGGATCAGATCGGTTTGGGTCATTATAGGTTATCTTGACTGGTCGAGTTCGAGTCATTTTGTACAATTTAATTTGTTGGGTTCAAGTTGTTTCGGGTTAACTTGATGGATTTGGTTAAGTCAAGACGAGTTTTGACGAGCTGAGTCAGGTTTGGGTCTACGTAATCTTAAATAGGATAATTTTATGTTCGGATAAAACTGAATTTAATTTAATTACTTTGATTTGGGTTATTTCGGACTTAAGTCAATTTGGGTGAATTTATCAATTTAAGTCAAGTTTGGATCATGTCGTAACTTATTTTATTATCAAATCACATTATCGATTTGGTAATTTGGTTAGAGTTGCTTTGGATAACTAATAGCTTTGAGCTTGAATCATTTCATATTCAAGTTAATTTATCAAGACTGGTTAGGTCACTTGACTCACTTTAGGTTCAAGTTTTTTAATTTAGTTTAGTTTGGTTACTTCTGAATTATTTTATGTCGGGTTAACTTATTAGTTATAATTGAGTTTCAGGTTGGTTCTAATATGATTATGTCAATTCGAAGTATCTCAAATTACAAGCAAATAACCTAATGATCATTTCAAGTGACTTGCAATGATTTTAGTTTTTTGTTAAATTAAATTCGACAGGACTTAAACTTCAAATCCATCTCTATCAACTATCTTTCTAATTTCTCTTTGGCATTGTTTTACATTTTGATATGTTAAAAATGGTTTATATTATTCATGTAGTGTAATATATCAATATAAGTATATAACATTAACAATTATATTATCTCGTTTTTTTTGTTTGCTGATTAATTATTTTCAATATGTGTCTAATATAGGATATAGGATATTTTTTTACATTTTGATATGTTAAAAATGGTTTATATTACTTTAATCTTTGTGACCAATGTGTAATAGTGAGGAGATATGTGCACTAATGTATCTTATAAAGGGTATTTGTTGACTTTGTAATAACATGTATCTTATTTCCTTTTCCAAAAATGCAACTTTATGGTTGTGCCAGCTATAATTTGTTGAGTTTTAGTCTAGAACTTGCTGAACTCCCATCAGTTGCAACAAGTGAAGGCGATCATGAAAAGGTTAGTCTACAATGTCATCTTATATTCTTTATTGTTATTGTCATAAATATTAAGGGTGAATTGAAATAGTAGTTATTTTATCCTTGTCATGGTTCTACTAGTTATCTTGCTACTTTAATTTTATTTTATCTATTAGTTTGTTTTGATTTATAGGTAGAATAAAACCAAGTTCGTCCTTAATAAGAGTGAATACTTTTCTTTTGATATCTGTCATTTCTTTAGTTGAGATCAACAACTATTTTTTCTTTAAATGTGAAATAAGATAATGTTGAATCAAATATTTCACTATTAGGGTTTATACTTGACATTATCATCAATTACAAGAGCTACGAGTATCCTTTCCTCAACAATCACATTCCACATTGCTTTCTTAATTGGGTATGTTTTTTGTTATTATTAGTGTTCAATTTTATCTTATGCATAGGATGAATGGATATAAATAGTCAGAAATGGATTGTATATATATTCTAGGTTAAATATAATGATATGATTGGTTTTATTTGATGATTATCATGGCATGTAATAATGTAGTTGGATAGGTAGAATAAAGGTGGGTGGCTTTTATCATTTACATATTTTCAACACTTATGTTTAGTTGTTATCTAGCCTTTTTTATCTATGATTTTCTCAATTGTGTTCATCTGTGATGTAGGGATTTAAAAAACCATGAGATGAGCATAATTAAGAACTCTAAGTTAGCTTGAAATATATCAGGTTTGTTGATGTTAACTAGATAGAATAATTCTATCTAGTGCAATGTTTGTGTGCCATATATATAGAGAAGGGTTTACTTGTGTAGTTAAATATTAGCATAAAATTTGAGAAATGTTATATAATAACGAGCAAAAGTCTTGGTCTTCAAAGAGGAATTTTCAATAAATGTGTGGTTTTTAATATTTTATTGTGGTGGTTCGATGATGTAAGTTTAAGACCTCTCTTGAGTAGGGATTTTAATGGGTGTTTATGTTAATAATAAAAAGAGTAAGTGCCTTAACAAATTCATTTGTCTCAAGAGTTAATAATATTTGTCTTTCCAACTTTGATGCCTAGTTGCTTCTGTAGGAGCTTAGTTCTCTATGTAGATTTTGATGGGGCATGCTCGTAGGGGGAGTTATCTGATTTGAAGGTTCGCACTTTCTGAGAAGAGTAAGTTAAGCATAACTAACTCTTAGAATGTAAGGCATAGTATTTAGCTTGGTTAGCTATTGGGTGCTTTTGTTATATGTTATGTTGTTTTTTTGTTGCTCAAGTGGTCATATATCTCTACTTAATTGAGAGAGTAACCATGCCTCTCATTTTAGATGATTAACTACTTTTGGGGAATTTTGTGGACCACCATAATTGATGTATATCCTCCTTAAGATTAGCTACTTTTCCATTCAATATTTTCATAATTTCCATTATTATCTACTTAACATTTTTCCACATTATTTTTGTAATCCGTAAGTTTATATATGGGACCATAGACTTTGATAGGGGAAATTAGTATATAAAGAAGAATACAGGATAGAATAGAGAGGAGGAGGAGAATGGGTTAGTAGAAGATGAGATTATAAAATAAAGCAATACATTTGCACTAAATATAACACTTAGAATTTGCAAAGACATATATTTTGAGACTTATAATGATTGTTTGAAGAATAAAACTGTAAGTACAAACTCTTGAATTATAATTTTATGTCCTAAGCTCAATTTGATAGTACTCAAGTTATGAGATTTTACAATGTTTTTAAGAGGTAATATAAGACAAATATATAAGAGGGGAAGAAACTAATCAGGAGAAATAGTATATCAAATTAATTACTTCTTTTAGGGATGTAAATGGGGCGGGTATACCCATACCTGTTAAGAAAATCCGTATCCGTACCCGAATCCATATCCGTTGACACATCCATATCCGTATCCATTGGATATTCATTACTCGACGGATTATCCGTTTACCCATTAATGGATATTATCCAACGGATAAATCCATTACCCGACAGATAAAACCATTTAGAGTTAAGCCAAATGACAATTTTAACCTTAATTTATAATATATTTATTTTAAAATTAAGGGTAAAAGGGTAATTATATATTGGGTAAAGGGGTATGAATATGGATACGGGTATGGTTACGGGTACGGGTATGGATATCCCATACACGTATTCGTACCCGAACCCGACAGGTATTTTTTTCCATCATCCATATCCGTTTAAATATCCGTCGGATAAAATATGTCGGATTTCAGGTAGCCCCGTTTACATCCCTACCTTCCTTCATCTTTATGTATTCCTTAAATAGGTGCTCAAGTTTGAGACACATTCATTGTAATTTTGAAAACTAGAGTGATATCTTCTAATTTTGCACCAAAAGTTGGAGATGATCTAGTAAAACCAAAGAAATGGAATGTCATATTTAACTTTTATATCAAAAGTTAGAGATTCCATGATAAAGCTAAAGATTCCTTTTCACATTTTTTTTGTTTTGTTTTCAAATATTATAGAAACTGTAAGAGTTAACGTTAATATAATGACTTTTGTTTGTGTCAAAAGTTTTGTTGATAAAAAATTATCATTTACATTAACAACATTTTCATGCCCATTTGTGTTGCCATAAATTTTGCGTACTTGTAAAATATATTTTTTTCTTCTCTCTTCCCCCCCCCCCAAGGTCGCCTATGTTAGGATATTGAAATGGTCATCTTCATTATCATCACCATAATCTATTATGGGCTTAAAAGAGGATGATTGTGAAGAAGCTTTAGTGTGGGGGGATAAGATTTGCATCATGATGGAGACATATTCATCTTGGGTTTTGGTTTTGGCAAGGTGGGCTGCATTAATAGATTTTGGGTCAGGAATTGTGTTTGGGGCGGGTATGCTTGTAGGGGTACCTTGGAGATTGGGTGTATAGGGTTTTGGGTTTTACTTAGGTTAGGATGCATTGCTTGGATATTTTTCTCAAAGGCTTGGAATTTGTTCCACCATTTGACCTTGAATCATCAAACAATGGTCAGAATTCCATCAATAGTTTGTTGGACGCCTTCTTATCCTAGGACCTAAGGGTATAAGAAATTTGTGTAGAAATGAAAAAGAGGTGGGTATTTTTTATCCTTAGGGGTGGCCTAGAAAAGTTTGGTAAAATAATCAAGGGCTTCCTTAACCTCTGAGGGTAGAATTTTGGGTAAGGATTCAAAATCCTTCCACCATTTGATGAACTAAATAGGGAGATTAGTAGTAACAGAGTTTTTAAAATAAGACATGAATAACTCCTTTAGTTGTTTTAGATAAAGAAAGTATTGTACTAGGCCTACTAATAGTCTCAATAATTTAAACTCAAGAAGAAATTTTATGAAGTTTTGTATGAACGAAGGAGCCATTTGGAACAAGCAGTGCCCTTTCCCCAATCAAGGGTACCTTTGCATGTAAAATGTTTGAAGGAAGTTGAGCCAATATTTTCTAAGATGGCCATATAGTATGGTTGTGGTTTGAGCAAATCCCACAGTTTTTAAAACCATCCAGAAAATGCATTTTGAAGATTTGTAAGAGGGTCATGATAAATATAAAAAAATCCTTATTCAATACTCATAATAGTTTGAAAATTAGGTTTTTGAAAATACTCACTTTTTAAAAAAAATTATATTTAAAAATGGTGGTGAAAAAATCTCTAAATTTTAAGAAGAGGGATTTTAAATCAAATTTTGATCAAAGGATTTTTGAGAGGAAGAATCATTCTCAGTTTTTAAAACAAAAAAGAATTCTTACATGTCAACAGTGAAGGCACGATCCACACAGTTTTTTGTAGTTCCATACGAGCATTTGGAGACTTTGTACGGATAGCAATCTAATTGTGTACATCTTCGTACCACAATTTGATTGGATTTTGTCCGAAAAGGTTTGAGGTAGAAAATTGTTTGAATTTTCATCTTGGTGGTAAATTAGCCTAGTTAGAAAATTTGGGATAAGTTTTAAATCTCTTATGATAAACTCGGTATTCAAAAAAAATTTAAAAGGATGCCTTGCCATCTTGTAAAAAATTTCTTTGAATCAATATTCTATATGTCCTTTTTCAAGATTTTTTTTCGTAGATTTATAATCTATTCTTAACAAAAATTTCTAGTTTAGGAGGGCATATTGGAATTTTAGGTTGTAAGAACTATGAAGATGTTTTCTTTCTTGATAGTGGAGTAGTTTTTCTAAATAATGTTCTAATGGGATGAAGTGAATTGGATAATTTGTTCTTTTTTTTATCGACCTATTTGATTATTCCACTATAACCTATTTGTAGAGGCATCTGTCTCAATAATCTTTGGAAGGTTAAGATCATCTAGATAAAGGCAAGGGATTTCTTTGACTTGGGTTTTAATGTGTCTAGCAACATCTGTACATCCCTTGGTTAAAGGGACATGATTTTTGTTTAATCGGTCATGGAGGGGTTTAGTGATACAATCGATATTATGACATAAATCAAGGACATAGTTGAGGCTACCTAGGAACCTTTGTAGTTGGGTTTTATCAAGATTTTCATCTGGCAATTTGGATGCAAAGGCCAAGTACCTCTTAATTGGGGGTAACAGTACAATGGGAGAAATAATGGCCATGATATCAAATGTGTGTTTAGAAAATATATATTTTTTATTTATTTTTAGACCACAAGAGAATTTCCTTTTATGATAGAAATAAATATTTTGAGATACTTGAAGTGTTGGTCAATAAAGCTTGAAAATAAAAGGATATCATCAATATAAATGGTGCAAAAATTGGAGTATGGATTAAATTTCAACCCGACTAGCCCACTCCAGCCCCTCGTCGCCTATCGTGCCACCTTCCGCCGCCAATCCGCTACAACCAGCACCTCATCCACCCTCCAAAACATGTAGGGAACCTTTCCCTACCTTCCCATACCTTCATCTCCCCCTACCTCCCTCTCCTTCTACTTTCTCCATCTTCTACCACCTTCGGCCACCACACCAACCGATGTGTGCCATCACTCCCAGTTGCAACACCACCTCCATTCCACCTCTCTCCACCTGCTGCACCTTCCACCACCTTAAACACCCCTCCACTTCCTCTCCTTTAGCCTACATATCCATCTTTTCACCTCTCATCCTCCTCCACCGCCGTCGCCGCCGCCAGTTCCGCCACGAACCTTAGGTGGTACTCCAACTCCCCCAACCTTTAAACTATTTTCTATAAGTGTTAATAATTTTTAGTAATATTAATTGTATTATCCTTAATATTACTATTATTATTATTATTAGTGTTGTATTACCATTGTTATTGTTATTATTATTACCATTATTAATATTATTATTATGTATCACTCTTATTACCTAACCTAATTTCAGAAATATTTATACCTTTGGTATACTATTTAAAAGGCTACAACTTTAGCATTAAAATAGTTATCCTTATTATTATTATTATTATTATTATTATTATTATTATTATTATTACTACTACTACTACTACTACTAATACTAGTATCATTATTATTATTATTAACAACTTTAGTATTAATATATTTATCTTTATTATTATTATCATTATTATTATTATTATTACTACTACTACTACTACTATTACCACTACTAATACTATTATTATTATTATTATTATTATTATTATTATTATTATTATTATTATTATCGTTTCTTACTGAACCTAACTTGGCCATTATCACTAAGACTACCACTAAGACAACTTCTAAGACCACCATTGGTATCAACCCTAAGACGAAAGCTATTACTAATATTATCACCATAACTATTATTAATATTATTAACATCATTATTAATACTAATATTATTTAATACTACTACTACTATAAATAATATTATTGCTAACTTGCTTCTTGCCAATATTATTGATACTAACCTTGTCCATTATCACCTTTTATTATTAACATAAATATTTGGACCCTTATATTATTATTACCATTTCGGTTGTTGTTATTATTATTATTATTATTATTATTATTATTATTATGAATTTGTTACTATTATTGTGACAAAAATATATTAAACCCTTATATTATTATTATTCAAATATAACTATTATAATTAGGAATATTAGTACTTTGTTGGTATTACTACTACTATATTATTATTTTAACCCTAATACTATTATTAGCCTTAGCCTTAAAAATGCTAGGGTTTCTATCACTATAAGCATTAGCATTATTATTGTTATTGTTATTATTATTATTATTATTATTATTATTATTATTATCACTATTTTGCTACAATTAGTATTAGTACTATTATTCGAAGAATAAAGTTATTAGGTTTAATAATATAAGTATAGCAATAAATATTAAAATAAACATATTTTGACTAGTAATATCTAGTAGGCTAATTTGAAGATAAAAACTCTAGTTTTCACGTGCAATGCTCCATTTAATAATAATAACCCTAATCTTAGATTAAAATAAGGAGTAATGGTACTTTTGGTAGGAGGGAAACTAATCCTTAGTATTTTCCCTCTTATAGGTGAATCGAGCTAAAACCCTAAGGAGTCGTAGGAGTGTGCTCCAAGCTCGGCTTCGTTTTAGGTAAGGATGTAGCTAAGTGATGAGTTCGTATTTTGACACATTTTATACCCTTATAATCTTAGTTTTTGGTAGTTTATTTAACTAATATAGGGGAATAATTATTGTTTTATGCTTAAGTAGTAAAATTTGTATAATTTTTATTATTTGAGCTAAAATGATATAAATTAATGTAAATTTAGAATAAATATTATTTATTAATATTTATTGAATTTTATTTTGCAGGTTTTGTTTTTAAATAAAAGAAAATTAAAAAAAAAAAGAAATAAGACCTTTGGACCAATGGCCGAAGGCCGAAGGCCCAAAGGCCTGTGACAAAAGTTATAAACAAACAGGAGAGAAGGGAGCCGCATAAATTAGACGGGAGCGGCAGAGAAAAAAGGGCAGCGCGAGACAGAGCCTGACGGCTCTGTCAGGGAGAAAGCAGGACGTGACAGAGAAGAGAGAGAGAAGAGAGGCGCGTCACGAGGCGGCAGAGCACGGACGTGCGGGTACGCGGCAAAGGACGACGCACGGAGAACAGGGCCAACGCACGGAAAGCGAGGCAGCACCGCGACGCACGAGGTCGACGCGCCATCAGCCGGCAGCCGAAGAAAAAAAAAAGAGAAAAAAAAAGGGAAAAGAATTTTGCACATAAATCAAGGCGCGAGAGGAAGAAAAATAAGAAGAAATTAATATCCGGTAGAATTTATTTCAGATAAAATTAATTTTTATCTGAATAAATTCTTGATCTTTAATTCAAAATTGATTCTGGTTATTTCTTTCTCTTATTTTTAATTTATATTTTAGATATAAATTTCTGTGTAATTAATTCTTTAATTATGAGTGGCTGATTATTTATTGTTAGGGAATAATTTGAAACCCTAGATTATGGTTTGATTTATAATTTTATTTTCTTTGTTTCGTGAGATTGTTTTTTGACTCTATATTAATTGCTATCGTTTATATGTATAATTCTGTCCAGTATAGTTTATTTGGTGCATGCCTTGTTCTGGTTCCTCATAAGTGACAGTATGTAGGATTATTTGCCTGCGAGGTGGCCATCTAAATATACTAGAATTTATGTGTATAAATTGCAGCTAGGTTAGATAACATTTCACCTAATCGTTTTGTGATTCTAACCGAAGTGGTAAAACGTTTCGATACGTGTGGGTCAAGGATAGGAAATACAGCTAGACATGCTTTTTGTACTAGTATGGGTACTTAGATTGACAGCCTTCCACTTACACTTAATGCATTAAATCTAGTTAAATATAGGAGCCGCTTGTTGCTGCTATACTGCTAGTATTTAATAGGGTTAATATTGGCGCTTTGTCGTATTAATTTAATTAAGGGAAGTAATATAAGGTGTATAGACCTGCTTTTGGTGTGCAACTTGGTCGATCTCTTTCTCACGATTAAAAGATGACTTAGAAATAAATATTATATTTTCAACATAATCTAGTGGTGGATTTTTATTTCCCTAACATATTTCTCCTATCTGCCAGTTTTCCATTATTTTCCATTATTTTCATTATTAGTTTATTTTTTTTATTTTATTATTTTGATAAACCCCCATTAGTATTTTTCTTATTTATTTATTTTAGGTTATTTAGTGTTTTTATTTCATTTATAGTTTAAGCTAGTTAGATAGAGGTGAGCCCTCTCAATCCCCGGTTTAGAACGATACCCTTATTTACCAGTGCTACATTTGACAACAAGAGGGTTTAAATTGCGTGCCGGCTACGGTCGCACCAATTTTTGGCGCCGTTGCCGGGGATTGGTAACTTCACCTTTATTTTGCTAGTATTTTTAGTGTGTTTTTATTCTTAGTGTTTTTGTATTTTTTCTTTTATTTTGTTTTAGATTTTCTTAGGATTTTTGGTGTGTTTTGTTATTAACCTTTTCCTTTGAAGTGTTAGTGTTTTCAGGAAGCTATGAGAGGATCCTTTGGTTATGGACAACTTTGCTCGAATCTTAACGCAAGAGTAAATGAGGTAAGTATGAGTAGTCTTGAAGACAAACTTGACAAACTTACTACTCTTGTTTTGCAGGTTGCTAAAGCTATTGTAGTTGTTAATACAAGTGAAGTGTGTCATACACAAGGAAATCCATATGCTTACCATGAACAAGCTATGAGAGGAGGAGGATGGACACAATCTGGTGCTCAATCTTTCAATGGTTTTCAAGGACACGATCCCTATACAAGCACATACTATTCGGGAATGAGGCATCAACCCAACTTTGGATGGGAGATGAATGATCAGTATCAAGTGCCATATCAAGACCCTTACACGCGTGAATATGAAGCTTCAAAATATTATCAGTATCCTCAACACGAATTTTCTCCAGTTTCAGAGCCCTCAAGTTCAGAAAAATTGGATAAGATTCTTGAAGAACTGATGAATGGTCAAAACCAATTGGCAGAAAGCCAGAATCAACTGATGCAAATGAATGATCATTATTTAGTGTCATATCAAGAGCCTCACATATGTGAATATGAAGCGTCAAAATGTTATCCTCAACAAGAATTTTCTCCAGTTTCGGAACCCTCAAGTTCAGAAAAAATGGATAAGCTTCTTGAAGAACTGATAAATGATCAAAACCAGTTGGCAGAAAACCTAAATCAACTGGTGCAACGTCAGATTATACAAAATGAAAGGGTGTCAGTGATAGAGGAGAAAATGGGTGATATGGTCAACATGATGAATCAATTACAAGCACAAGAAGAGCTCTCTAGTACTTCAATTCCAAATTCAAGTGAGAGTTATGAGTATGATGATGCCATAACCGAATGTATGGATGAACTAGTTGAGGAGGCTTCCATGAAGAACATTGAAGAGCAAGATCAAGATCAAGTGGAAGAAGAGCTTATAAAAGTAGAAGAAGAATCTCATCAAAATGAGGATCAAGTGAACAAAGAGAAGTATATGGTAGACAAGACTAACACTTTCACCTACCATATACCATCTTTGAACATTTATTCCCCAATTTTGCTTGGAGATAACCACGAGACACAAGGTAAGCCTTTGAACCACGTTGATTTTACTTATGCTAACCACACTCCTTGTTTTTCCTCTTTTAGCAGGTTAGATGGATCCAAGAGTGAAGAGAGTAATCAAATCACCTTGGATACATTTAATAAAAAGCGTGATGCTCCAAAGGAGAGGTTATGTTGGAAGGACGTGTTTAAAGATTTTGAGATGGAAAAATATGTTCCTTCAATAGAGAGATCAAGATACATGGACATTGGGCAAAACATTTTCTCTCTACACACGAGCTTAAACTCTATGCTAAGTAAGTTACGTTCTTGCTGGATCAAATCTTTCATTAAATCTAACATTTTGTCTTTTTCTTCCTTGCAGGATAAAGATGATCATCACAAGGAAGGATTTGGTGAAGCAGCTCTCAAGTGGACGTATCCACCTTGAATGAGTAAACCGAGATCATGTCAGGCTGAAGACATAAAAACAAGCGCTACTTGGGAGGCAACCCAATTTCATGAGGGAGTTTTTCTATCCTTTATTTATTTATTTATTTATTTTGTTTTCTCCATACATTAAATTTCATGTTTCCTTAGTTGTTTACACATTGAGGACAATGTGTGATTTAAGTGTGGGGGTGCATGTGTTTTATGTACGTGTCAAAAAAAAATGTTTTGATTTTTTTTAGAGTGTTTAATTTT
The DNA here is from genome assembly GCA_030549775.1 of Tamarix chinensis. Taxonomy (NCBI): domain Eukaryota; kingdom Viridiplantae; phylum Streptophyta; class Magnoliopsida; order Caryophyllales; family Tamaricaceae; genus Tamarix; species Tamarix chinensis. Next base: position 87,135,580 of record CM060172.1, read on the forward strand.
TTTTAGAGTGTTTAGTATTTTTAGAGTCGTAGGAACCCTTAACTAATCAATGAGGAGTATATCTTTGAAATCTAACGAAAAGAGGATCATGAAATCGAGATAAAGTAAGTGGAGATTTTTTGTGTTAATTTTGATATAGGGAACACATATCTACGTGCCTAAATGTGAATGGAGAAAGAACATGTATGATTTTCTAACCACCGACATGGCATGTTGAGATTCGTCACATTCCTTAGTGAGATTTTGAACCATATGTACCTTCTTTTTTTTCTGAGCGAATTTACACAAAATCATATATTTTTCTTGGCTTCAAAATCTTCTTTGTAAACCTCATATATGTTTACTTGTTTTGATCAAATGATTTGCCATAGATCTTGTAATGGACTATAGAGATTACTAGAACTTACTCTTGTGCTAGTTGAAGCTTATAGTCAAAACATGCTCTGATTGAGAAAATGATAAAGGCAGCTTAGGAATTATCCATCACATGACCAAATGGCGTAACCTAATTTGTATATCCATGATATACATCCTATAGAAACCCTTTTGAGCCTATACATGGAACATGCATTTTTTTTTACCCGCATTAAATAACCATCAGACCTTAATATCTTTACCCTTGCTTAAAGCTAGTGGAAGGAAATCAAATCGTTATGGATATAAAGAATGGTTGTTTATGTGTGTATGTGAAAGAAATATATGTATTTATGCTAAGAAAGGAGATTGGTTATGTGGAGAAAAAAAAATGAATGAAAAAAAAAGAAGTGAAAAAAAAATTGAATGAAAAAAAAAATTGTTGGGATATAAGGAAGAGATGGAGTTATGGAGATTATGTTGAGAAAGTTTATTCATGTTACATTTTATTGTGAAGGTGGAGAGGTGTGTCATTAATCATTGATGTGGAGATATGCTTATATTTCATCTAATTATTAGATTCCACTAGCTCTTGATCTTTTTAGCACCACACTCCTAAAATACTCCATACCCTTCTTTACCTTAAACCCCGTTACAACCAATAAGTAAGTCCTATTTGATTTTCAAGATGAGCAACCTTTGATCTGTTGGAGATTAATCACAAGAGTTAAGCATATGGTTCGGTCCATTTGGCAAATATTTGATATCTTTCATGAGGTTTTATCCACAAGAACATGAGCCTTCTTTGTTTATATATGTGAGTCATTTGTTATTTTTATCATCTTAGCTCACATACATGAGTTTTTCTATATATTTATAGCCATGAATCTAAGAGAGAAAAAAATAGAGGGTATCCATAGTGAGGATGGATCTTGATGTGACTAAGGCGTGGTAGATTTTTATCCATAATATTGATCTGTTCATACCTGTCATGTTTATGTGTGAACCATATGTTGAAATTGATTCTTTAAATCTCCCAATGCTGAATCTTGATTGATTGCTAATCTTGACATTTGAAAGTAAAAGATTCTGAGACAAAAATAGTTAAGGGTGTTAGGTGTTAGGTATATAAGTTTTAGTTTTAGTTTTTATTTATTTTTATTTATGTGTGATTTTTCATTTTATTTGTGTGTGATTTTGTGGGTATATCATCTGCGAAACCCTCACGAGACCTTACTCGTCCTCGATGGGTGACCTAGGGGTTTAAAGGGCTTGTTACACATGCTAAGTGTAATCGTGAGACCTACGAAAGTGGCTAGTTAATTTAATTTTAATTATTTAGAGTAATAACTTGCTTGAGGACAAGCAAGAAGCTAAGTGTGGGGGTGTGATGAGTTCGTATTTTGACACATTTTATACCCTTATAATCTTAGTTTTTGGTAGTTTATTTAACTAATATAGGGGAATAATTATTGTTTTATGCTTAAGTAGTAAAATTTGTATAATTTTTATTATTTGAGCTAAAATGATATAAATTAATGTAAATTTAGAATAAATATTATTTATTAATATTTATTGAATTTTATTTTGCAGGTTTTGTTTTTAAATAAAAGAAAATTAAAAAAAAAAGAAATAAGACCTTTGGACCAATGGCCGAAGGCCGAAGGCCCAAAGGCCTGTGACAAAAGTTATAAACAAACAGGAGAGAAGGGAGCCGCATAAATTAGACGGGAGCGGCAGAGAAAAAAGGGCAGCGCGAGACAGAGCCTGACGGCTCTGTCAGGGAGAAAGCAGGACGTGACAGAGAAGAGAGAGAGAAGAGAGGCGCGTCACGAGGCGGCAGAGCACGGACGTGCGGGTACGCGGCAAAGGACGACGCACGGAGAACAGGGCCAACGCACGGAAAGCGAGGCAGCACCGCGACGCACGAGGTCGACGCGCCATCAGCCGGCAGCCGAAGAAAAAAAAAAGAGAAAAAAAAAAGGGAAAAGAATTTTGCACATAAATCAAGGCGCGAGAGGAAGAAAAATAAGAAGAAATTAATATCCGGTAGAATTTATTTCAGATAAAATTAATTTTTATCTGAATAAATTCTTGATCTTTAATTCAAAATTGATTCTGGTTATTTCTTTCTCTTATTTTTAATTTATATTTTAGATATAAATTTCTGTGTAATTAATTCTTTAATTATGAGTGGCTGATTATTTATTGTTAGGGAATAATTTGAAACCCTAGATTATGGTTTGATTTATAATTTTATTTTCTTTGTTTCGTGAGATTGTTTTTTGACTCTATATTAATTGCTATCGTTTATATGTATAATTCTGTCCAGTATAGTTTATTTGGTGCATGCCTTGTTCTGGTTCCTCATAAGTGACAGTATGTAGGATTATTTGCCTGCGATGTGGCCATCTAAATATACTAGAATTTATGTGTATAAATTGCAGCTAGGTTAGATAACATTTCACCTAATCGTTTTGTGATTCTAACCGAAGTGGTAAAACGTTTCGATACGTGTGGGTCAAGGATAGGAAATACAGCTAGACATGCTTTTTGTACTAGTATGGGTACTTAGATTGACAGCCTTCCACTTACACTTAATGCATTAAATCTAGTTAAATATAGGAGCCGCTTGTTGCTGCTATACTGCTAGTATTTAATAGGGTTAATATTGGCGCTTTGTCGTATTAATTTAATTAAGGGAAGTAATATAAGGTGTATAGACCTGCTTTTGGTGTGCAACTTGGTCGATCTCTTTCTCACGATTAAAAGATGACTTAGAAATAAATATTATATTTTCAACATAATCTAGTGGTGGATTTTTATTTCCCTAACATATTTCTCCTATCTGCCAGTTTTCCATTATTTTCCATTATTTTCATTATTAGTTTATTTTTTTTATTTTATTATTTTGATAAACCCCCATTAGTATTTTTCTTATTTATTTATTTTAGGTTATTTAGTGTTTTTATTTCATTTATAGTTTAAGCTAGTTAGATAGAGGTGAGCCCTCTCAATCCCCGGTTTAGAACGATACCCTTATTTACCAGTGCTACATTTGACAACAAGAGGGTTTAAATTGCGTGCCGGCTACGGTCGCACCACTAAGGCCCATGTGTGCTGTGTGAATTGTATGCCTTGGATGAGTTATATCATGCTACGTTATGTATTACATGATTGTCATTAACTTGTCTTATGTGTAGCGCAACTTGGAGTTGAGGTATATTTGTATATATTTTCTTATGACATGTGTGTTATATGTATATATGGTGATTATGATGTGGTATGTTATGGGCCTCTAGGACATGCATGATAGGACCATAGATAATATGATATGGAAATGAAAGGACAAAAATAAAGAAAATGGAAAATGAGTTCACTAAGGAGGGATATGAGGATGACCAAAATACCTCAGAATCCATGAGAGGAAATCAAAGAGGAAGGAATGACCCAAAATAAATGAGAGATGGGAACCATGTATGGGAGTCTTAAAATTTGCATGGGGACTTTGAGAGTTTGCATGGGTGGACAAATCTTGCATGGGGATGATCTTTACGTGAGAAAATTTGTATTAGGGTGTAAATAAGCTAAGGGGACAGTTGTGGAGTGATTGGAGACTTGGGATGAAAAATAGTACGTAGGTTGGTGTAAGGGTGTATGAGGGACCCAATTAGGGTTTTGGGGGGAAGTAGTAATCTGTAAAAATGTGGGAGTAAAAATGATTGAGGAAGAGTGGAGTATGGGTTCAGAGTGGGATTTTATTATATAAAGGGTGATTATGGGTGTCGTGGGAGAGAAGAGATATTAGGTAAAAAAAAATAAAGAGGTTACTTGTGGGAGAAGAAAGGTACTACGGTTTGAAGTGGCCAACTAGGGTTTTTCCGGTCACATGTGAAATCAAAAGGTAAGATGGTATGAGTTGGGATTGGATCTAATGAGTTAAGGTATAGGGCGATAAACGAGATAATGGTAGTATAAGTGAGAGAGAGGGTTGGGCCACATCGGTCCAATTAGGGTTTTCAAGGGAAAACCCTAGGGGGTGATAGTAGGTGGAGTTGATGTCATAAGGTGTTGGGCCTAACCCATACCCGCAAGAGTTGGGTTTTTCATTAAAGGGTAAGTGTAAAGGGAAATAGATGTCGGGGTGTGATAAGGGGCACAAAAGTCTCAAGATATGGGACGGCCCCCCTTGGGAGAATAGAAGTAGAATGTAGTTGACATGCATGTCAGGGGTAAAAAGCTTTATCTAATAAGACACGAATAAGATACTAACCACTTAAAGAGAAAGATTATTGAGCCAGGCCTAAATCGATCCACCGGTATAATAGTGGCCAGGTGCTAGGGATGCGAATGGGGTGGATTTTACCCAAAACTCGATAGATTTTATCCGACGGATATTTAAACGGATATGGAGGATGGAAAAAAAATACCAGTCGGGTTCGGGTACAGATACGAATAGGGGATATCTATACCCGTATCCGTAACTATACCCGTATCCATATTCGTACTCGTTTACTCGATATATAATTATCCTTTTACCCTTAATTTTAAAATAAATATAGTATAAATTAAGGTTAAAATTGTCATTTAGCTTAACTATAAATGGGTTTATCTGTCAGATAATGGATTTATTAATCCGTTGGATAATATCCATTAACGGGTAAACGGATAATCCGTCGGGTAATGGATATCCAATTTGACGGATATGGATGTGTTAGCGGATACCTGTTCGGATACGGGTAAAGATTTGGGTATGGATTTTCTTATCAGGTACGGATATGGGTATGAGTATACTTGAAATGCCCCAAAAATTCCTAATTTTAAATAGTATATTTAAATAAATTTTTATTATAAAAGTTAATTAAGTATATTATTTTATTTAAAATAAAAGAAAATTAATTAGGGAAAATCAAGAATAAATTTATAAGTATTTTAATTAGGAGGAATTTGGGTATTTTAACTAAATAAATATTTTAATTTGGGAATTTATTTAAATAAATTATTTTATTAAAATAAGAAGGAAAAATAGTTTGAAATTAATAATAATTTTATAAATAATTTAATTGAAGAAAATTAGGGTGTTTTACTAATTAAAATGGAATTTGTGGAAAATCTTTTAAAAACCCTAAATTAGCCTAAAAAGGGAATTTAATATTTTTATTAAATAAATATTTTATGTTAAATACCCAAAATATTCTAATTAATTTATTTAAACCCAAAACCTTAAATTTCTCCTTTTTCCCTTTTCTTTTCTTCTTTTTCTTTTTCATTCTTTCTTTTTCTTCTTTCTTCCACGGTTGGGCCTGGACGTGGCCCAACCCACCTTCTCCTTTCTCCGCGGCCCAGCGTTGTTGCCTCCTTCATGCGGCAACCCAACGCCGTGTTTTGCCTCGTTTTTCCGTGAGACACTGCGTCTCATTTAGTGACAAAGTAATCGGCGCCGACCGGCTCGGTTCTCCCCCTTTTCTTTTCTTTTCTCCTCCGTCGACGCGGCTGCAGCTCTTGACCCCATCAATGGCGTCTCTGGCTACAGAGACTTTGACCGGCTGTTTCTTACATCATTGTATTCCCCTTGACTTGAGGAATAAATTGGCATAACTCTCGTCCGTTATCTCTCGCCCGTTTCCTCTCCCCAGCCTCGCGAAACTTCGATGCAACCCAAACGTTTGCCGACCAATTACTGCCACCGGCCGCCCAAATCCTCGCACCTAATACCTTCCTGCCAACCCCCAAAACCCTATTATCCCATCTACCATATATAAATAGCCTAATTGTAGGAGTTTTGGAAAATTTTTTCTCACCCGAAACCCTAAGCGAAGGCTGCCGCCACCGTGACTTCAGACACATCTTCCGCCGCCGATAGCCAACCTCAGCACCACCGCATCATTCCAATTTCTTCCCTGAAATTTCCTCTAATTAACTAAAACATTTTCAACCTTCAATTCTTCTTGCACGGGCCTCCATAACCGTACAAAGTTTGTTGCTCATCTCGCCATAATTTTCACCCTAAATCCTTAAGCGGTCGTCCGCCGCCATTTCCGCCACTTCTACTGCCCTTCGAACCACCCAAAAACTCCCTCTAATCTTCCTCCACCGAACCATAATCTTATTTTATTTTCCCCCTGCTCCTTCTCTCTTTTTCTTCATCTTTTTCCCTCTTAGATCATTTTTCCGGCCACCGCCGTGAACCACCGCCGGTGCCGCCCATTCCTACCGACTCAAGGTGAAACCCTAGACCTTCTTAGTCATTATTTACTATTTATTGTAAATTATTCTATTTTTATTTTATTTATTAGTAATTATTCGAATATAATAATTATTTCCTTGCTATTAATATTATTATTATTATTTGATATAAAATTTATGCTAAATTTTACTTGCAGGGTAGAGAGTAGTAATAAAATAATTTTATTGTTAGTTTCGAATTTTAAGTTATTAATTGAATTATTATATGATTATTATCATTCTTCTTCTTATTATTAATATTATAATTATTAGAATAATTATTATATTCATTTTATTCATTATTCTGGAAAATCTTAGGCCCTAATTTTGTATTAACATTCGCACTTATGTATTTTAATATTATTATTCCTATTATTTTTATAACCATTAATAATAATATTATTATTATCTTTATTATTCTAATATTATTATATATGGTATTAATTTTATTATTAATATTAATAAATAGTAGGTCATTAGTTATAAGTAGGGTCGAAACCCCACTTTAAAATTTAAAGCTTATATATTATTATTATAATTATTATTATTATTATTATTATTATCTTTATTTATAATATTTAGTTGTTATTAGAATTATTTATTATTATTATTATTTTATCTTTACTAACATTATTTTGGTGAAGGGTAGAAACCCTTATATCACCTTTTTTATTTTGAACTACCTTAGTTTTATTATTATTATTCTACTAGTATTTTGTAGAGTCAATTCTAGTGTAATAATTTTTAATTAAAAATAAGGTATTGGGATAAGTTAGAAATAATAGCATTCTTAAGAGAAAACCTAATCCTAGTATTTTTCCCATAGTAGGTGAGTCCAACCAAAGCCCTCAAGTGATATAGGAGCGTGCTCCAAGACCCATGACTTTGTTAGGTAAGGGTTTACTAAGGCCATTGTATGTCTATATGCATTATGTGCTGCATATGCCATGTATTCTATGTTATCATCATTAATTATGTGGTATATGATATGATGTGGAGTTCATGTATGATCTTGGGTTGTTATATGGGATTTGTTTTATTTGTAAGTGATGATAAGCGATGTGGCTATAAGAGATGCATGATAGGGTTGCAAAGAATGATGAGGGATTTTAATTGCATGATGCTAGGGTATCACCAGATGGTATTGATGATGCATGAGAATTAGGGTTTGCAGGGATGTGTGGTATGTTGCATGGCATTAGGGTTGTATGGGGGTGTGGTACGTCGCATGAGAATTAGGGTTTGCATGGGAGTGTGGAACGTTGTATGGTATTAGGGTTATATGTGAGTGTGATACGTTGCATGGTGTTAGGGCTACATGGAAGTGTGGTATGCTGCATGGGAATTAGGGCTTGCATGGGAATCAGGGTTTGCATGGAGACATGGATTACGTGGAGTTAGGGTTTGCATGGGAGCTAGGGTTTGCATGTAAGTGTAGTTTACGTGGAGTTAGGGTTTGCTTGGGAGCTAGGGTTGCATGGAGGTGTGGTTTGCCTGGAGTTAGGGTTTGCATGGAGTTAGTCATACATGTCTGGGTAAATGTATGTGCATGGCAAATATTTATGAATAAAATATTTAAGACACTAATCTTTTAAAGTGGAAGATTATTGAGCTGATTCCAGACCGATCCACCGGTCAGGAATAGTGGTTAGGATTTTACCCTATGTGCGACCAATCCACCGGTTATAATAGTGGTTAGGACATGAGGTCCTATATGTGACCGGCCCACCGGTAAAAATAGTGGGGTGACTCTAGCTCAATAAACACAAACCAGAATCATTAAAGCTCTTAAAAGATACTAATTACTTACAATGGAACACCATGTGAGCAGGAACCAGACCGATCCACCGGTCAGGAATAGTGGTTAGGGTTTTACCCTATGTGTGATCGATCCACCGGTAATAATAGTGGTTAGGGTATGATGCTCTATGTGTGACCGGCCCACCAGTTATAATAGTGGGGTGTTCCTATACTCGCATGGATTGATAAAATGGCATGACGTGTATCGACTTACGATGAAAGAAAGATTAAACCATTAATCCAAATCTTTTTGGACCTGATATATGGACTTCTTGATATTATGCTATGGATTTCATTATATGCTTTGATGTATCACATGTGTAGTTTGAAATTTTATGCTGATTATTATCTTGCATGATTCGATGTGTAAATGTGCCGGCCTTAGTATTCGGTTACCTTACTCAGTACGTAGCGTACTTATCACCCTTTTTATGGGTGTTGCTCATTCCCACGAGTAGGAGGCCCATTTGACTTGCTGCAGGTAGGAGATACTTATTTTGATGCGATAGATGTCTATGGGACATCAGGTGGGGCCGAGTGATGATCGGGCTGGATCAATTATCAGAGTGACGTGACCGACCTTCCATTGAATTTATTAATACTACCTTATCTATTTATGAATAACACTTTCGAAACAACTTCATTATTATAGTTATTTCTTTTCCCTGAAAAACTACCCTCGTATTTGGAATTGAATAAAGACTTGTGCGTACCTAATTTCCATATCTTTGAATTCGGACTATTTATTAATATTTATTGAGTTTTTTTCTTTAGCCTTAGCATGTAGTACTGGAACGGTAGGAGTGAACCGGTCTGGTACTAAGTGTGGCGGTAACATCCCCAGAATTCACAGGTTTTAAGTGTTTCTATTTTAAATTGCTTCCGCTTTAAACAAAAAAAAAAGAGTAGTGAATTTTGGGATGTTACAATACCCGTCTCGAACCCACCCCGTTTACATCTCTACTAGGTGCCGGGGTGCCCTAGAGACCGATCCATTGGTATATAATAGTGGTTAGGTGTGTTCTACCCTATAAGTGACCGATCTGCTGGCTATAATAGTGGAGGATCCTGAGCTCAACAAACCAAACATTGAGTTGCCAATGAATCATGGGAAAGATACTATATAATTACAGTGAAACACCATGAGAGTCAAGGCCAGACCGATCCACTAGCATAATGGTGGCCAGGAGTGTTCTACCCTAGAGACCGATCCACCGGCAAAAATAGTGGTTAGGTGTGTTCTGCCCTATAAGTGACCAATCCACCGACTATAATAATGAGGTTTCCGCACTCGCATGGATTGATAAATATTATGGTGTGAAATGATCGTATTTATCAGAGATCTAAAGAATAAGTCTAATTAGACCATAGCCAGCCTTCATTATCTGTGTTATTGTATGTTGTATGTATGACCATGTCATGTATGTTATGTTGTATGTTTTGTATGTTTGGACTTAGCACATAGTTACCTTACTCAGTACGTAGCGTACTAATCACCCGTTTCATGGGTGTTGCTCATTCCCACGAGCAGAAGACCCATTTGAGCTTGTGCAGGTAGGGGATGACGTCTTCGATGCCTACGACACTTACGAGGCATCGGGTGGGGCTGAGTGTTGAGCCTACACCTGACTTGGGGATCGAGAGCGACTCGTTTTCTTTTATTGGACCATGTATTATTTTATTTTATTTATGTGATATCGTACGATGCTTTATGTTTTGAAAAACTCTAGTCACTTACTCTTTGGATTGTAATTCTAAACTGCACTATGATTTCTGTATGACTTGCGTTTTATTAATGCCTTGTGTTTTTATTAATGACTTGTGTTTGATGTTAATCTTGTTTAGCCTTAGCACTTAGTACTATAACGGTAGAAGTGAACCGATCTGGTACTAAGTATGGCAATAATGCCTCTAAGTTTACGGTTTTGTCATTTCGCTTTCGTAAAACCTTTATATTAAAATGAAATTTTTTAGTAGTAAATTTAGGGGTGTTACACAAACCATGAGCAAAGAGTTTGTAAGCACACTCCATAGAAATAAATTTATATTAGGTACGTTATCATTTTTCTTCCAAAATTTTTTCTATACCAAATAATTAGTAGTGTCTTCTAAATTTCCTAGATGAGAAGGGTTGAGAATCAAGGATCCTCTAATACACCGATTTTGCTGAAGGAAAAAAAATTCATTCATCTTACTAATATCAAGTAAGATTGTCCATATTCCTTATATTCCTATGTCTAATCTCATTTGCATCAATTTCCCTACCATGCAGATTTTGCAAGGTGTCGGCTTAATCCAAGCCTTGAACCTTGGATTTCAAACTAAGAATGTTTGACATTTAGCATATTTAATGGTAGTTAGAATACTTGAAGACAATTGGTCAATTTGATGGGTCCATACATGTATGATAAAGCTTGTTCCAATTCATAACACATTTATGCTCATCGTTACATGTATAGGTGCTCAAAGACAGATAACTGTATCCGTTTGTTTGGATATTCAATCCTATCAATTAAATTGGCCATCTAAAATTCAAATATCTACAAATACATATCAAATATCGATCAAATTGAATAGATATCCGATTTTCTAATAATTGTTCTAATTAGTTAAATTTAAAATCTTTCATAATAAAATATTTAAAAATAAGGATCAAAATTTGCATAATATTCATGTCCATATTTGTATTAGCGTCTTATATTATCCTAAAAGAGTGTTAAAATATATTTTCAAGCTTTGAACTAAAAAAAATAAATGAATTTTAGAAACTAACGGCTAAATTAAATTTCATAGTATAATGGTCTTTAAAGGATTATATAGTTGCTAGAGTAATTATATAACTTTAAAATTGCAAATAAATTTTTTATTATTGTATTTGGTTACAAATGGTTAATAGTTATAATCTTACTTAAGATTTAAATATTTCTACAACAAAATGCTATTTGTATTTGTTGGGTCAAGTATCTATTTGTTTGCATTTTTGTTGATCGGATGCGTTATTTGCTTTTTCAGATTAAATGAAACAGGATACAAGCTTGGATTAACAAATATTGTATCACATGAGCATCCCTATTTAGAGTTAAATTTTTAAAGTTCAGTCGGTCACTTTTATTTAAACTCAACTAATACGACAACATATAATTTATATCGTTCAAGTACGATAGATAATAATCCAACGTTTTATTATATATGAACCGACTATACATACATCGAATGGACCATATAAAATAACAACAACAAAAAAATGGAATAAAACAACGAGCGTCAACTTATATCAGATAACGAAAAATAACTAGCAAGTAGCAACAACTAATCAGCAACCACTACAGCGTCTATAAAACTAAAAAAGAGACATGGACATAACTACAGACATTTAAAAAAGTCAAACGTAGATGATGCCCGCAAGCAAGTGACACATGCCCTATGAGAAGCGTGTGAATATATAACTTTATATTTCATGGATTCCTTAATGAGGCTTATGGGATATACTAATCAACGGATCAATATTTGATGGTCACAAGATAATTAAGTATGCTAATCAAGTTTAATTTAAAACTCTATGCTTCATGGACACCTTTAATTTCTAGTGTTTCTTACAGATATCCGTATGAGCCATTAATACTGAAACCATAGACCTAAAGGTTAGTTCTAAATAATAAATCTAGAAAAAGAAAGAAAGAAAGACTCTTTAGTAGCTAGTCATATGATATGATGGCGTTAGTTGCCATACCTTTGGCTCTGAGGTTTCTCTTTGCGTAATTATGAATTATTGTATTCAAGTTCACTTTTGTTCTCCTTCTCCTTCTCCTTCTCCTTCTCCGGTTGACTTGATCCCCGTCAACCGGCTATTTACAGCTCATAATCATCCAAACAGAAGAAGCCATTGGGCCAACCGTTCAACACATGGAAATGTGACGAGATCATCTTACTAATTTTAGAGTTGTTTATTTATTTGCTCAATTGGGAAGATTAAATTAATATAGACACATTGTAAGGGGGCATAAATTTATTATGACCCGCTGATATAGGAAAAATGCCTGGAGGTGCGCGGTACTTTGTTTGTACCCTACCGACTCTCCAACTTAATCCTAAATAAAATACTAGTACCTTTCCAGATGGATCAGATTAACAATAGGAGAATGGGTTTGTTTCTCGCGGTCAACTAGGATCAGTATTTCAATCATTATAAAAATACAAGGTAACGATTATAAAGAAAATGATAATTTAAAACTGTCGGTATGGTATCCAAAATCCGTCTTCATACAATGTCCGCATTTATTTTCCACACAAGCTCTTTTCTCTCTCTAAATTAATTAAATATTACTTTATTTGTATCAAAACATAAAGTTCCTCTATTATTAAATTTATATATATATATATAAATTATTTTTTTAAAATAAAAAATCAAAGCCTACTTTTATTTTTACCCTCACTTTTATTTATTTATTTATTATATATTCATTAAATTTTTTATTATTATTTAATGAAATTTTAAAACTATTTTTATTACTTTATTAAGAATTATACAAATTATTAAAATATATTTCTTTTTTTATAAGGAGTGATTATGAATCTGACTTAATAAAAATATCGAGACCCGATTGGACGCTGTAATCTGATCAAAACGCAACCATACTTCAAAATACCGTGGATTAGGGATTTAGAATTAGATTCCATTTTCTTTATTCGAATTTTTTGGATATGATTTGATTTGAATGTATTATCATTATATCTTTAATTTTTTTTACCTGCAATTACCTAATTAGTATCAATAATCTTGAGCAATTGGATTGTGAAAATGGAGTCATGGAGCATTCTCGTTCTATTGGTTTCTTCTCCGTTGAAATATTACTGATACAACTCCCAACCGACTTGGTGTATCAATCTCAAAATTCTCCAAGCAAAGTGTGGACCATAATTATTAACTCTTACTATTTTTTTTTATTATGACAAACATTTAGCTAGAGCTATAAAATTAATCAAACTCAAGTAAGTAGATCTCAAATTCGGTTTTAAATCAAAATTTTTAATCCATTCTCAATTAAAAAATCTAAAATAAATTAAATAAATTCGAAACTAGCCCAATTTTAATCAATCCAATAATGATTCAAACTAAAATAATCTAATCTAGAAAAAAATTCATCCTTAACCCAAAGAGAAATATGATAAAGACTCGGTCCGAACTTACATGACTTAAATTGACTCAACTTGAACATAACCTATATCATGACATAATTTTAAACTTGATCTACACTAAAGTCAAATGTGATCCACAAAGATAAAATTTTATCTCATATAAATTACTACATAAATATCAATACACTATCTAATTAATCACATTTATATAAATAATAATAACATGCAACCTATATAATAACTAATGAAACAAAACATGAAAGGCATTGTTCTCCTTACTTAATTTATATTATATTAGCATTGGTTAGAATAGATCATAAAAATTTATATTATTATTAGTATTATTATTATAAACATAAAATTATAATTATAATTATAATTATTATCATAATAAAAATATTAAAATGTATACTTGTATTTCTAATAATAATCATAACAATTATTATAACATTCATAACACTCATTATAATTATGTATATAATAATATTCATAACAGTAACTATTAATACTACTACTAGTAATAATAATTTTATTATTATTATTATTATTATTATTATTACATATTTTATGATAACAACTTGTTATGCCATTACATATATTATAGCAAAAATTACTATAATAAGCATAGCAATAATAATAAATTAAAAAATTTAAGTTATCTATTCTATTAAATTAATAACAATTAATATCGATATAAACTCTTAATTAAATTTACCTGACCCAAACCCAATGCAATCCGAGTTTGTAAATCCGAATCAACCTGGTCCAAATGTTAACCCAAAGAAATCTGATGAGAAAGATCCGGACCTAATGTAACATTTATTAGGTATTTGGGATTCCTCCTATGTGGTAAAATTTATTTTTTTTAACCAAGGTTATTTTTGTAATTTTATTAATGACCTAACTTTGGAAAAGATAAAAATCAACCGTAAAGTTGATTTGAAAAGGTGAATAATTGTGAGAAAATTTGATATTTGAATCTCGTAGTAGAGAGAGAGAGAGAAAAAAAATTATGTCACTATTATCTTCAACACAAGTTTGATAAATTTAAAGATTTGAATCCATTCATCATTAGATCGTTCTAATTTTTTCACACAAACTTTATAGGATACCAATATTGATTCTGAATGGTGGAGATTTGTGAAATGCCCCAGAATTATTTTATTCAGGAAACATAATTAAATGAGGTTTTATAAAGAAATTAATTAAATTATTTATTTTATTTGGAATGGAAAAGATTTAATTAGGGCAAATTAATAATATTTTGTAAATATTTTTATTAAGGAAAAATTGGGCTTTTTGCTAATTAAAAAGGGATTTAAGAGAAATATTTTTTTAAGCCCTAAATTGGTCTAAAAGAAATTTCATATTATTTTTATTAAATATTTTATCCTAATTATCCAAATATTCTAATTTATTTATTTACCTCAAACCACTACAATTTCCTTTTTTCTTTTTTCCTTTTTTCTTTCCTTCCTTTTCTTTTCTTTTTCTTCCTTCCCCCAATTTAGGCCTAGCGCGGCCCACTTTCCTTCCTTCCTTTTCTTCTCCTGCCGCAGCCCACACCCGTTTGCTTCTTTCTCCTTTCCTCGGCAGCCAGCGCGCCGAGTTTCATCTCTTTCTTCCCCAAAGCGCGGTGTTTAATTTAAACGCCCTTAACTTTTGCCTGACCAGCCGGTTCCTTCTTTTCTTTTCTTTCTTTTTCTTTCCCCGACCGCCAGCTCACCCCTTCCTTCTTCCTCATTTCCCCGCCATTGTCGAACCTGCAACTTTCATCCCCCGAAAATGGCGTCGTCGGCCACACATGTCGTGACCGGCCTTTCTCCAGCCCATTCTCTTCCCCTCAGCGCACACTTCAATTTGAATTGCCCCACTCTCTTTATCTTCCCCACGTTTGCCCCCATTTTCCCCTACGAAGGTCGGGCACGATTTGAAATCGTGCTGACCGACCAACACCATAACCGCCCCATTTCTCACCGGCTTTGACCTCCTAGTAACCTCTAGAACTCAAGCCTACCTTCCACCACTATAAATGCCCCTCGTTGGTCTGAAATTGAGCTTTCTTTTCCCAAAACCCTAAGTGTAAGTCTGTGCTCCACCGCCACATTAGACGCACCGATCTCCACAGTTAGCCAACCCCACCACCGTCTCTGCCTCCCAAGCTCTTCCTCGTAATGTCTTCTAGCTAACTAAACCATCCACATCCTTCGATTCTCCTCGCACGGGCCACCATAGCCATGCAAAGTCCCCTGCTCCACTCACCAGAATTTTTACCCCGAAACCTTAAACCACCGCCCACCACCGCATCTACCGCTTCTACCACCCTTTGAACCACTCAAAATCTCCTACTAATTCTCCTCCACCGACCCATAAACTTATTTTCTTTTTCTCCTTCCCCCTTCCCTCTTTTTCTTCATTTTCACCCCTCTTAGATCACTTTTCTGGGCACCACCGCCGGTGCCACCCATCCCCGCCAACTCAAGGTGAAACCCTAGACCTTTTCAACACTTCCCTTCTATTTATTGAAAATTATTCTACTTATATCCTAATTTTTAATGTTAATTCGATTTTAATTATTATTATTATGATTATCAACTGTAACCTAATTATTAAATTTTGTTGATAGGTTTGGGAGTATTCTTGAGTTAGATAAATTATTATTCTCGAATTTTTGTTATTTAATAGAATTATTACATGTTTACTATTATTATTAATAATATTATTAATATTATTATTAGTATAATTATTTATTTAATATTGTAATTATTTCAGGGGGTTCAAAACCTAAAATTTTAATTAGGTCTCGCACCCATGCTTTTTATTACTATTATTAGCATTTTTAACATTATTACTAATTATATTATCATTATTATCTTTATTAACTTTTATATTATAAATATATATAGTATTAATATTATTATTACCATTTTTGAATAGTATTATTATTAAATGGGGTGGTTTCGAAAGCCACCTTGTAATTTTAAGATTTATGGTATTATTAATATTAATATTCTACTAATAAGAGTATTATTAATAATATTTTACTTTTATTATTATTATTATTACTATTATTATTATTATTATTATTACTACTACTACTACTAATACTACTTTGGTGAAGGGTAGAAACCCTTATATCACCACTCATTTCGAATGAAAATAGTAATTTATTTGTATTTTAAGCAATATTTTATATAGTTAATTATTATGTAATATTGTGTTAATTAAAAACCAAGTCTTAGAGTAAGTTAGGGAATAATAAAATTTTGGGAGGGAGCCTAATTCTAGTATATTTTTATATAATAGGTGAACCCAGTCAAACCTCTCAAGTGGAATAGGAGCGTGCACCAAGACCGGTGATAGTTTAGGTAAGGGTGTTACTAAGGCCATTTGTGTGTTTATATGCATTATGTGCTTCATATGCCAGGTATTCTATGTTTATCATTATTAATTATTTCATATGCGTCGTAAAGTGGAGTTGAAGTATGTTGGTATGAGTAAATTGTGGCATGAGAATTATGTGTATATTTACGTTATTATTATTGTATGATGTGGCCTTAAGACATGCATGTTAGGATTGTAAAATAATGATGGGAAGTGTAACAATGTGGTGTTAAGGTTTTGCATGAAATGGCATGGTATTAGGATTTACATGAAATGACATGAATTAGGGTTTGCATGGGAGTGTGTTATACGTGGAGCTAGGGTTTGCATACGAATTAGGGTTTGCATGGGAGTGTGGTATACGTGGAGCTAGGGTTTGCATACGAATTAGGGTTTGTATGGGGGTGTGGTGTACGTGGAGCTAAGGTTTGCATATGAATTAGGGTTTGCATGGAAGTGTGGTCTACGTGAAGCTAGGGTTTGCATGTGGATTAGGGTTTGCATGGAAGCATGTCTACGTGGAGTTAGGGTTTGCATGGGACCTAGAGTTTGCATGGAAGTGTGTTTTATGTGGAGTTAGGATTTGCATGGGAGCTAGGGTTTGCATGGAAGTGTGGTTTACGTGGAGTTAAGGTTTGCATGGGAGCTAGGGTTGCATAGAGTTAGTCATGCATGTCTAGGAAAATGTTTGTGAATGGCAAATGTTTATGAATAAAATATTTAAGACACTAATATCTTAAAGTGAAAGATATTGAGACGGGACCAACCAATTCACCGGTTCAGAATAGTGGTTAGGGTTTTTACCCTATGTATGACCGATTCACCGGTTATAATAGTGGTTAGGACATGATGTCCTATGTGTGACCGATCCACCGGTTATAATAGTGGGGGTTCCCGAACTCAATGAACTCAAACCAGAATTTTGCTAAAGCACTTAAAAGACACTCATTACTTACAGTGGAACACCATGCAAGCCGAGGCCAATCGATCCACCGGTCAGGAATAGTGGTTAGGACGCGTAATCCTATGTGTCTCTAATCCACCGGCTATAATAGTGGTTAGGGTATGATACCCTATGTGCCTCCAATCCACTGGCTATAATAGTGGGGGCTTCCCTACTCGGATGGATTTGATCAAACGTATGATATGAATCGACTTCTGATCAAAGATTAATTAAGGAATTAAATTGGATTATAAATTGGCCTTTATGTATGTATCCGAATAACTGTTCGACATTATGTTACCATGATGGTCTTTATGTCCTTTTATTCTTATGCATGATTTGATGTGTTATATGCCGGCCTTAGTACTCGGTTACCTTACTCAGTACGTAGCATACTGATCACCCGTTTCATGGGTGCTGCTCATTCCCACGAGCAGAAGGCCCTTCTGATCTATTGCAGGTAGGAGATATTTACTTTGATGCTATCGATGTCTACAGGACATTAGGAGGGGTAGAGTGATAGCTGGGCTGGATCAATCTCTAGAGTGATGTGGTCATTTTCCTTTTTAAATTTATGACTTATGTTATTTTATTATGTTTGAGTTGCAGAAACAATTTTAATTATGTTATTTAGTTATTGTTTGGAAAACAAATAGCTAGTATTTCGAATTATATAAGACTTGCGTGTACTCTGATTCTCGTTTTTATAAATTTGGATTATTAATGGTATTATTAATAGTGTTTTCTTAGCCTTAGCACTTGGTACCAGAACGGTAGGAGTGAACCGAACTGGTACTAAGTGTGGTGGTAACATCCCCAGAAATTTACGGTTTTAAATTTTAAGTATTGTGTTTTAAAAAAATGTGTAAATTTTGGGGGTGTTACAATTTGATTTTGAGCTCTCTAGATTAGGTTTTTATTGATATTTCTATGGACATTCTTGTTTAGGTCAGTTTCAAATTGGTTATGATTTTTAATTTAATTGAGTGGTCTATTGTACTCGATTTTAGCTAAAAATTTATGAGGTTTTTGTTTACTTCTTTTTGTTGATTATTGTAAAAGGGATCGTTGTTTTGTGGCCTTTAGATTGATCTATGGGTGTGTTTACAATAACTTTGTTTTAGGGTTGTAAACTCTTCTCTTTAGGTGTTGTAATCGTTGTCTAGTTATGCTATTTTTGGATTTATGATTGTAGAATTAAGTTAGCACTTGAGTACTAAACTTTTTATATCAAATTTGTTATAATGATAGTTTTCTAAGCAGACCGAAGTGTCCCGTAGTTATTTCTTTTTCATATTGGAAGGGTTTTTTCATGTAAATCGTGTGTTATTGATTTGTTATCGTTTATATTTTGTTGTTGGTGTTGTTGAGTCATTCTTCCTCTGCCCCATAAATATTCTTCTAATCCGAAATGACTTGATCCAATATAAATCCGATTTGAATCATTGTTACTCAAAATTGATTTGAAATTGAAAGACACCCTACCCAAATCTATACCTGACGTGAATGTATAATAGACCTAATTTTAATTCGATCTAAATCTAATTTATATGATCCATTTACTATCTTTAGACTTGACATGACTCTATGAGTTTTGAATGTTAAAGATTCATATATGCCCATTGACCATGACTAGCCAGTAACGTCCAACTTAGATACTTATGTTATATGCTGCTTTTTTCTTTCTCACCCTAAATAGATTATTTCCCCTTTCCTAGCCTTCACAAATATGTGGATTTTCTATTTTAAATCTTACCAAAGGTTCAGTCAAATTCCAAGAAATTTGTAGATTTTAAAGATGAGAAGAAATTAACAAGAAATATATTTTCTACATTTGTATCATGCTCTAAATGAGTTGAACCAATGTGTGATTTAACTTGATTTTGATTGATAAAGATCAGAATTATTTTTTTTAGTTAAAAAAGTATTATTTTTTAGCCTATTATAATTAAATAAGTTGATGTTGACTTTAAATAAATTCAATATGTTTGTTCATAAACCGACTGAATTGAGCCTCATTAAATGCACATTTAATTATAAGGATCATATAATATATAAATAATATTATTTATTCATTTATAATAATTAGAATCAACTAAATGTTGTATTATATGTAAATGAACAAGTTTGTTGAAAAATAATACTAGACTCATTAAGTAAATAAGTCGGCTTAGTTTGACTTATTTATTAAAATTTTATTGGAATCTGCTTATTAAAATTAATTATTTATTTTAGATACTTTTTAGACTAACACTATTTAAAATAAATAATTACCCATAAAACTAGACAAGGGGTAAACTTGGACAAACAATATTGGTGTTACTTACGAGCATGGAGGAGTTAGAACTTAAATTCTACGGTGTCGTCCTATTAAATAATACGATCAGACAATATCGACAATTTGTACGTCCATACTAATTGGAAAATTTATAAGATAACAAAACTCATAATTGAATCAATTGGTACATCCATACTCACTGTGAACGAGGGCTCTTGTATCGAACTGATAACTCATAAATTACAATGAATTACTAACTAATAACAGGATCAAATAATTAATCAAACATATACATCCATCGTCCATACTAAAATTAACTACAGAAATTAAAATTAAGCATTACCCCTTAAATTTAGTTTCCGGTCAAATTGCATTTTGGTGGATTTCGGTGGCTTTGCCGAAACTCTATAGTCGATCAACGGATCATCGGTGGCATTTGGATAGGACCAATTGAGCCGCGACCATCGGAGTAGCTAACAGAGGCTTCGAGCATCGATCAACGGTGGCAAGAGAGGATCAGCGATCAGCAACAACGAGAGGCAGAGCTATGACAATCGAGTTTTGAGTAATGAAGGAAGAAAAAATGAAGGAAAAAGCCGCAGCTCCTTTTGCAGTGAAGGAAAAAGATTTTTACTGATCGAGGAGGAGGAGGAAAATAAAACCACACACACACTCAACGATGCGTGTCCTTGGACCCCGGATGCCAAAATTCTAATTGAAATGCCAAAAAAAAAAAAGCATAATGATAAAGGTCGGGTATCGTACCATTCCAAGGATCACCCGAAGGACGCCACATGCACCTTTCGCTGGTCCATCTGAATTGTTAGTGATGGTCATTTTCCGGAAATTGATGGGACCATTGATCCGATTAAAATCACGAGAAGTCTAACATAATTCGAGAACTCAACTTTAAATTGATTTTGTTTCAAATCGGATTCAAACTTAACATGTGACCCAAGTTATCATAAAATTCGATATCAGCTTCATCCGAAAAAATAAAATTAAATATTAATAAATTATAATAATTTAAAAATTATATACATATTTTTATTTGAATCTTTTAAAGATATATTATTTTACAAACTTTACTTATTTTTCTTAATGTAGATATTCTTATTCATCAACAATATTTAATTTTACTAATTTTTATGCATAAAAACACAATATTAAAATGTCATCATATAATATAAATAAGCAGTATTTAATAATACATTTTTAGTTACATACTCATATGAAGTTAAATTTAATGGTTACTTACGATGTTAATGAATTGGATTAATTTTGGTGGATAATATATATTTTAACTTAAATTTAAAGTGATCCGATACGAGATTTGTTCGTCTCAACCCAATTCACCCCATCAAAATCCAAAAGGGCCTAATCTATTAAGTTTAACTCGTACCAACTTGACTATGAAATAACTCTAATTGAACTCCACCTATCAAAATCCGAAATGACTTGATTTATCAAGTTAACTCGAAATAACTTTAACTCGAGATAACTCGACTCGAATCCCACGCATCAAATTAATCCTAATTCAAAACTAAAATAACTTAAATACAAGTTACTTTAGCTCAAACTCAATCCATCAAGTTTACTTGAAATATCCTGTATACAAAATAATCTAAACCCGAATATCTTCAACCCGACTAGAAAATTAATCCAATATAATACAAATCTGCAATGATCCGAACTCGAACAATAAAATAATTCAAAATAACCTATCAAACACACAACCAATCCATAAAAAATGACACACAAAAGGATTTAATTTGCTGCAATCGGACTTGAACCAAATCCCATTGGTTCTTCTAGTGTCTTCTTACGTTTCTTGTCTACTTTATGGAATATACAATACACGGTACTATTTCGCTAGAGTTTTGTAGTGTCCCGTGACCCGCGGAGCTCTCTGCATGTGAGAATCAGATGGAGAAGATCAAGAAGAACGAAAAAGTTTGGAAGTAGCCTTTTAAAGTTTTCACGAAAATAGGATAAATTAATAAAAACTTGAAAATGATATTTCTTTCTTTTATTACTTACAATAACCACATAGAGCCCAAAGGAGAACAAGTGGTCTGCTGCCTACCCCCAAAAGGAGAGATGGAGAGATGGAGATAGGGAAAGGGAAAGAGACCACTTGAGCGCATTAGCCTAGAAAATGTTCATGCTTTAATGATCGATGATCGTATCTAACTTAGAGAAGGACCAATATACATGTTTGAAAGTCAAATAAATTAAATATCTAATTCTAAAAGTATAAATAATATCATATATATGCATATATAAAGTATGATTATAAATATTAGTTCTTAATGATCATTAAAATAACAAAATATTAAATAAATTTTAAAAATGATTATATAATTATTCTAGTAACTATATATAGGGTTGTTCACGTTTCAAATATCCGAAATTTTGGATCGACTATCAAATATAACCGATATTATTCGAATAAAATTTCAAATATAAAAAAAAATACTAAATCACACATATATTTGATATTATCTGATTTACTGAGCAAATATCCGATTCGCTCTGCAAATATCCGACTTATTCAACAAATATCTGATGTTAAAACTAAACTAAGGAATGGGTGGGCGGAGTCTATCGATACTCAGATTGTTTTTATTTTTTATTTATAAATATCTAAAAAGGGATTATATTAAAAATATTATTTCAACTAAATTAAATTTTACCTCAAATAATAAATAAAGAAAAAATTATACCCACACACACACATCTAAATTTATTTATATACAATTATATATAAAATGAAAATTATAAAAAAAATGTATAAATATTTTTCTTTGGATCGGATATTATTTGTATTTGTCGGATCAGATATTTGGTTTGTTTGACTTTTTGTTGATTTAATCGGATATTCAATTTGACAAAAAAAATCGGATCAATTATTTGCTTTTTCATATTGCATTGCTTCGGATATCGGATCAAATAAGCAGATATCAGATAACATGAACGACCCTAACTATACAACACTTTGATGGCCATCATAATATAAAATTTAATTTAGTGATTAGTTTATAAAATTTACTCATTTTTTGGATTCCAAACTTGATAATATATTTTAACACGCTTTTATGATAACATAAAACATTCATATGTATATGGACATAAATATTTATGTTGATTAAATAAATTTTAGCCAAAATTTCTTTAAGCTTACGGATTGTAACATTAAAAAAAAAGGAAAAAGGATCAGAGCAAGGGAGGTTTTCTAAACTCCCATTTCTAACGAGTTGACCGAAATAAAAATAAATAAACATCGAAAGTCTAATCTAGCTAACCAATGAAATAATAAATAAGTTACATAAAATAATCATTAAAAAAAACGAGTTACATAGAGGCATAGACAATTTGGGCCGACCGAAAAGAATGGCCCCTTACAGTGTCGCAAGTTGCAACCCTATTATTCTAAATTAAGTCCTACGTACTGCTTACTAGGCTATATATATGCTGTCAAGTATTCGCTGAAGGTTAATTGGAGCCACATCACGCCTTGCGTCAGTTAGTGAAACCCATCTCACATATTGCATGCAATTGCAAAGTCCAAATCAATAAATAAATGGAAGAGCCAAACTACCACAGTACCCCTGTAAGAAAAATAAGGAGCTCATACCCTGGGTGGGTCATATGGTCACCTTACTATAGCAAAAATTAGTATAAAATACATTGTCGTTTCCAGCTTTAGCGACTTTAGCGACAAAGTGCACACTCAAATCCCAAATTTTATCAGAGAAAGGCAGAAAGGGCGTAGCTCCCCCCTCCTCCTCCTTCCTCTCCTATTATCCCTAAAAAAGAAAGGGCCGAGGAGAAGTCAAATTTTCTGGCCGGAAATCCGATCAACCGGCGCACCGGCCTTTCCAGCTTGTTATATAGTTTTCGTTTTCTGATATGAATATATACTACTACGTTAAATAGCTAAGTTTGGAAAATTTTCTCTTTTTCTGGGTCTCTCTCTCTCTCTCTCTCTCTCTATATATATATATATATAGATTTATATTCATATTTATAAATTGGGAGGTGGGAATTAGCTTAATTTGAAGGAGATGATGGGATTTTGTATTAGCCCATTAGAAAGCCCAGCTAGACTTTTATGGAGTACCAGCTTCTTTCGCCACAAGATCATGCTTTTCTGATGCATGCATGTCGTCGTTAATTTAATACAACTACAATTTTCGATCGATATTAGTATTGTACAAAGACAAATTAATTAAATGGTTTTAATCTGGTCGTAGTACTCTTAAAGTAGTAGCACATATATATAACTGCTAGCTGGCATTTGACCTGCTTTTTTAATTATTATATATTAAAGTGGGTTTCAACCTAGCCGGAGATCTGACCGGAGTGATCATGGGTTCCGGCTATAATCAGCTGTTCTTTGATCCTTCTGTTTGTCATGGCAACATGCTGTACCAGTTTGGGAACAACAAGAGCCGCATTTACCAGGGTATATATTCGTTTTTCTTATTCAGTTACTTTGTATTGATTTATATAAATAATTACATTCGCACGCTGCCCTTTTCAGGTTTTTTTTTTTCCTTCTTTTATTTCGTAGTAAAGTTAATGAGAAAATATAAATCACTCATAATTAATTATATATATCAATACGGAGAGAAAGATAATTCGAATCCGAAACCTCTGCTCTTTAGAACTTACGTCTCCCCTTATCCGTCCACTTCTCGGTTTATATAGATGCTACTAATAATATAGGATTAATCAGTTTTCAGTTTAAATAACATTATTATTATTATTATTTTCCTGACGCATGCGTGTGATTGAAAAAGGGACGAGTTCCATGATAAGCATGGAAGAGAATCCGAGGATCCGACCAATTTTTACTCCTCCTCATGATGACATTTACGACGAAGAATATTATGACGAGCAGTTGCCGGAGAAGAAACGCCGTCTCACTACAGAACAGGTCCACCACTCTTGTACTACTCCACCGAGCGATCATCTTCTTCTTTTCCCCACATAGATGCTGTTACATAAATTCTTTTCGATCGATTAAAAACATCGGGCATATATTCTAGTTATCTTAAATCTTATAAGAATCATATTCTTTAATTATCTCATAAATTTATTTTTTTTATTTAAAAAAAAGGTTACGTTAGAGATCTACGTACATACGTAACTTATCTGAAATTGACTTACTAGCTAGTAGCTACATAGCGCACGCTACCATTACATGTGATGTGATCCTTTTACACATATACATTATTTATTTGGGATACGTACGTATCGCTCGCTAATTATCTTTGTGCAATAGCCAGTCGCCAAAGTTTTTAAACTATATATGCATGCGGTAACATATTACATAGGTGCGTCTATTGGAGAAGAGCTTTGAGACGGAAATCAAGCTGGAACCAGAGAGGAAGAGCGAGCTAGCTAAGAAGCTAGGGCTACAGCCCAGGCAGGTGGCGGTGTGGTTCCAAAACCGCCGTGCGAGGTGGAAGACCAAGCAGCTTGAAAGGGACTATGACCTCCTCAAGTCGTCCTATGACTCCCTTGTCGCCGATTATAAGGCCGTTCACGACGACAATGAGAAGCTCAAATCTCAGGTACCCTTATTGGCCTCTCTACCTATTTAGAGTCTCTTACGTATCTCTCTTTTCATTTTTGGGATCCTTATCAAGTTATCATCATCATGCGCCGACCATCTATAATTTTCTAATCTATTTATAATTTTTTTTTCATCCATTATGAATAATTTCCTAACTTGATATATAAATACACAATATTTTTTTAAAAAATATTATATTCCTATTTTTAAATCCTCAAACACGATAATTTTTTTAACTACTTACCATAATTTCTCAAATTACTTGCAATAGTTTTCTCGGTACGTTAAAGGTAGCTTTTACCATAGTTTCATGAATTACTTTTAATAATTTTCTTCCATCACTAAAAATAGTTTTCATCACTTAGGACCAGCCCCAAGGCGGCATAAGTGGTGTCATCGCACGGGTTGTTCACGGTTCAAATATCCGATATTTCGGATATTTGATTGTCGGATATTTGAAATTTCGGATATCTAAAAATGATATTTGATATTTGATTTGAAACTTCGGATATCCGGAAGATCGGATATTTGAATTTTCGGATCGGATATCATCGGATATCAAATATATCCGATATTATTCGAATACAATTTCAAATATAAAAAAAATTTACCAAATGACAAATATATTTTATATTATCCGATTTGTTGAGCGAATGCTGAGCAAATATCCGATTCGCTTAGCAAATATCCGACTTACTCAACAAATATCCAATGTTAAAACTAAAATAAGAAAGGAGTGGATGGAGTATATCGGTATGTAGAGTATTTTTATTTTTATTTTTATAAATATCTAAAAAGGGATTATATTAAAAATATAATTTTAATTAAATTAAATTTTGCCTCAAATAATAAATAAAGTAAGTAAAAATTATACACAAACACATCTAAATTTATTTATATACAATTATATATAAAATAAAAAATTATAAAAAATATATAAATATTTTTTCTTCGGATCGGATATTATTTGTATTTGTCGGATCGGATATTTGATTTGTTTGACTTTTCGTTGACCGGATCGGATATTTGATTTGAAAAAAAAATCGGATCGGATATTTATTTTTTCGGATCGGATCGCTTCGGATATCGGATCGGATAAGCAGATATCGGATAACATGAACAGCCCTATCGCACAGGGTGCGGGGGCCTCAATTTTTAGAAAATAATTTATATTGCTTATAAGTGAAAATAATGCTCAGCAGATATCCTTTATTCTATAACACAAGTGGTAAAGTAGGACGAGTAAACTTTGACATGCCGGGGATCAAAACCCTGTGTTGACAACGTCCACTTCTTTTTTACGTTGAGAGAATTACACAATTGGTGAATAAGGAGTAGTCTATTTTTTTTTGGGTTCATTCCTTTC
Source organism: Tamarix chinensis (assembly GCA_030549775.1). Classification (NCBI taxonomy): domain Eukaryota; kingdom Viridiplantae; phylum Streptophyta; class Magnoliopsida; order Caryophyllales; family Tamaricaceae; genus Tamarix; species Tamarix chinensis. Next base: position 87,162,650 of record CM060172.1, read on the forward strand.
TTATTTTAATTTTATTATTTTCCTTTTACTTAAAGTGTAACCGGGGGAGTCTATTTGCTTTTTTTTTTCTATTTTATTTTGTAATTAATTAATTAATTTTATTAAAACCAAAATTGCATCGTGTTTAAAACAACAATAATATCTACAACAATTGTACTAGCCTGGTAATCTATCCAATTTATCTCGGTAACTCCTGTACCTCTGACTACAAATTGAATGATATAATCTCATGAAATTTCCTTACAAACTCAATGTACAAATATTTTAGGTATGATAGTATGGGAATGGAAAACAATGGAATTCCTTTTTATCCAAATTTGGTGAATGAGTCTAGTGGTAATAGTACACACAACTCTTCCTTGACCTCACTGTCTTCTTACACTTCTAATCAACCATTGTTGTAACTGATTCCATAAAGTTGGTTTATATATCAAGCTCATCCAATTTAGAATAAGCCTCTAACGTTGTACAACCCTCGAGCATTTGATGAATAGATGATCCCGATCTTCTGTGTCCGACTAACATATGCTGCATTAGTCCTCATCTAGCAATCCCCATTTGTATAGTCTGTCTTTATTCAATAGGGCACTGTGACATAGCAGACACATCACGATTTTATGCCTTCGTAATCCATGATGTGCCCACTTAATTACCTCTAGGATTGCTTACTTGTTTGTGGGCCTAAGTGTATTATACACATATTAAATGTTTTAAGTACCATGTTTTTCACAATCGTCTATGACAATGTGTTGTAGTAGTGCATACCTTAGTCTTAGATAGCAATTCTCTTAAGATACACCTCGTGCACCCATTGGATCCATAAACTTTACTTGTTTCTTGTCATCTTCCACAAGTACTTCCCAATGGTTGCTTTATTCCAACTTAATTTTGAGATGTCTCAAACCCAAATCACCTTCAAACCTTGGTAGACAAGTAATACTCCAAGCATCTAGGGTTTTACTACCTTCCTCACCCAGACACATCCAAAGGAAGGTTTTGCAAATAAAATAATTATACATATTGGATCACTTCTTGGGGAGATTGAAAATCTGAGCCTAGAAACCTTGAATATCGCCCAAAACATGTTAGATTAGGTACAATCTCCCAAAATAGATCAGTTGTTTTGACCAACACTTAACTCTTGCCAAGAGCTTATTTAACAGTGGTTGATATTGATTAATACTTTGTCGGGCATTGCTTAAAGGGACTCTATGATAATAGAAATGGAACTCATCCTCTTCACACCTAAGAAGAGTCAATATCTATTGTTTAAGATGCAAAGGCACCCTGTCAAAATATACATTGCTTTTTATTAGGTTAGCCACTAAGCTATAAATTTTGCTAAAATCCACAATCTTTTTTGGAATTAGATTTGTAGAAAGTAGATCAACTCTGTAAAAAATCAATAACTCATCTACATAAAACAAATTAATTATATGCAATGGATTCCACCAAGGATGCCCTTGGAACTCAACCACATGCTATAGTTTTTGCAACCTCCCTGCTAGATACAGTTTCGGATCCCATTTCATGGACTTGCACTTTGCCTTGGCTTTTTGTATGCACGTAAGTCACAACCTTTCCCGAACCTCCTAAATGAAATTCATCAATTTGCATACATTTCCCCTTGTCTTGAACACATTGACGTGGTGTAGGTTGAAATGGATGGTCACGTATAAGTGGTTCTGGCACTTTTGCAATCCACACTACTAGTGTGTGACTTTAACTTCTGGCATTGTCCAGTGTCATGCCCCTTAATATCACATATAGCACAAAACTTCCATCGCCACTCATATGCAATTATCTACTCCACGGTGCTACCATTTGGCATGAAGCATTTAATTCTATCCACTAGGGGCTGGCTGATATCAATCTCAAACAATAGTCGAGGGTAGGATATCCTTTCCCTTGATACCTTGATGGCATCAACACAGATAGGACGTCCTAGTGAGATTTCCATTCTCCTGAGAGAGTCCTCCGATCATAGATGTAGGAAGAGACTAGGCAGTAGAATCTACAAAGGAAGTACCTGCTGATCATCCCCATTAAACGTGACCTCCGGAATCCATCTATGAAGTAATAAAGGGTAGGCTCCAGACATCCAAAATGGTCTCTCCAACATTTTGGTAAGAGTACTGAAATATTAGTTACGGAATATAGGAGCTAAATGTTGTTTTTCTATATATTATTTAATAAAAATTATTGTTAAATTTTCCCTCTATTTAAAATATATATACTATAATGCATAATCTACCCACCTATATATATATATAACACTTAAGTTTTGGATATTTCTTTGGTAATTATTTACATATTTAGTTAGATTATGTTTAAGACATAAAATGACATAGCCACATTTATTTTTACACACATGGCCTCCGAGAATCTTTGTCACGATTTATTGAGGATAGTTTGATCAACTTGTAACACCCTGAGTTGATACAACCATATAAGGGCTATTCTAGAATGCTTTCAGATTGATCGACTGATCTCAAAGATCAACATGAGACCTTTCGGCATAATTTGTCCTCACTCAAGTAGTTTTTGAGAAATTTTGGAAATTTTCAAGGAGGGCCAGTCATCCTAAATATTGATCCACGACCAATACACTTAACTGTGGAGTTCTTAGGACGGAATCACCAAAATGATGTTATATCATATTGATATAAGTAGACATATCAATCTATATAACACTCCGCTGAATTTGAGGGTATTGCATTCACCCCTACTCAAAGAACGCAACGCCCTTGTTGCACCTCAACCATTAACTGTCTCAATACATTTTATCCTAAGAATCATTCCACTAAGAGGCTAATTAGCTCATCCAAGTTCAACTTGTAGTTATGGTTTTGCTCTGATACCATTTGTAACACTCCGAGTCAATAAAACCACACGGGACTACCTTAGAGTACTTTTAAATTGATCGGATGATCTCACATATTAAAACGAGTCTTTTTAGCGCACTTTATCCTCACTCATGCACTTTTCGAGAAATTTTCAGAAAAATTTTATAACTTTCTGGGAGGATTACCTATCCTAAAATTTGTTCCATGGCAAGCATGCTTATATGTGTAGTTCTTGGAACGAAATCACCAAAAAGATGGTATATCATATTAAAATAAATAGCCATATCAATCTTTATAATACTTCGCTGAATTTGGGGATATTACACAACTATAACAACTTTTTTATCTTAATTTTTTCTTTATCTTTGATCAAATGATTCACATTAAAAATTCTTAAGTTTTCAATGAATATATATATGGAATGGTAGATATTTGAACCTTGAACTTAAGATATCTAAATCATGATGTTAAGACATGCATCACTATTTTTTCACAGTATATATGTAATTATTTTATATGCCAAATGCAATTTAGAGACTATGTATAATACCTTAAAATTAATGAGAGTGAAGGCTTGAAAGTGCTGATAATACTACGTATATCAATAGATTAAACATTCTTTTTGGGAAACTTATCCCGTGTTTGAGTTAGAATAATCTAGGATGCATGTGAATTGATAAAAAAATATGTTAAAAAAGTTTTGTATTAATTTGTGAGGTTAGTCATCAATCCTAAAAATACTTCAAGGAACTACTTGCGGCTGGTGTGTCAAAGTATTCCATCATATCACTAAATAAATACATATAGTGGTCAAATATTTTTTATGATGAACTAATTCTAATTATTATAGTTTTATCTTATTTTTAAAAAAATCTATATATGTCTTCTAATATCATTTTATATTGTTAGTTAGTTCAATAGCTAATTTTAAAAAAATTTGGGAAAATTAGTTAAAGTTTCAAGTTTATGGTAATGAATAGCCTTTTAGCTATAAATTACCTCATGCATCATCATGATGATGAAGCAATTTGTCTTTTTTTTTCTTGATCAAATCTTTGGTTCTCATTAATGAAATAAGTACAATCTTCCATGAATGGATTTGTTCTCTTCAATAAAATTCTTTAATTATTAAAGAAAAACCAAATTGTTGTCTTTGTCTGACTATTTGTAACAAGCCTAGTTTTTCCGTGGTAAAATTATTTAACTTACCCCTTGTTTGGTAGTTAAGATATATATATAAGACAATTTCAAAAAATTATCTCCTACATTAAAATGATAAAACATACATTGATATTTTCTTATATTATTTTAACATTTTGTTTATTAATTTGATATTATTTTAAAATAAGTTTAATAAAATTAATAAGTTTATTTTTAGCTTAATTTTCTTTTAAATAGTTACATTAACAACAATAATCTAGCAATAATATAGTTTGATATGGTTTGGATTCAAATCCTTATAGGCACTAGTACCATTATAATATATCATGTGATTTACCTACCATCATTGTGTCCCAGGCAAAGACGGTGGAAAGGGCTAGAGTCTTTTTGTTATTTTTTCTTTTTTAAAGTAAGTTCTAGGTCTGTATATGGTGAACTAATTCAAAAAATCCACCTAGAACATATATATGTAGACAAAACTTAGGGTCATTATCTTCTAGAATTCATAGATAGATCACTTCCAATAATAATATGAAAGATATACTCTCAATCTAGGAAGTAAGAAACATGTTTCAGTTGGACCTGTCTTTTTGTTGGTCCTACGATAAAAGATTCCATCTTAGTTACGCTACCAAATTAAAGGAAGTGATCATCAATCATACTAAGCCTTTGGGTCCTACCATCTCTTCATCATGCAACATGTGCTCTCGACACATATGTTAACTCCCATCAAATATATTAGTAATACTTAATGAGTGACTTTGGAAGAGAAAGGAGAGGGGAAGGGGGAGCTATCTAATAAGTGAAGAAAAGTAACGCCTAAGTTATTGGCTTCTTACATTTTTCCTCATTTTATTATCCATTTAATTCTCTTCTTTCTCTTTTTATTAACTCATTTGCATATGATATAAGTAGGTTCATTTATATCATCATATACTCTTAAACTATTTCGACATCTCATTTTGTTAAATACTCCATCCGTATAAAAAAGAAAGCCATTTTGTCATCAAATATTTGTATAAAAAAGAAAGTCATTTTAGAAAAGTAAAAGTCTATATTTTATTTTTATCCTTATTTTTTTTAATTATATATGTATTAAATGATTTTTTTATTATTCATTGAATGGTGTTAGTGTAATGTTAATAATATTTTTATTACTTTCTTAAAAATTGTTAAAAGTAAAAAATTGACTTCACTTTTTATATGGAGGGAGTACTATTAATGATATTAGATAGCTTATTAGTTTTATGTTACCATAGATAATTTCTAGCTAACGACTATTTTTTGACCCTGAGCTATAAGCTAATTAAAAGAGTAACAGTTACATAAGCTACACCAAGTAGAATATATATCACAAATATCAATATGTCCGAATTACCTCCTGCAAAATTACTAAAGGAATATATATATAGTTCTTATAAGGAAGCTTATATATGAATACACACACACATTGAGGGATGAAGCCATAAAATAAAATTCAATAGTTCCAACAAATAAAAGGCATAAATCTAAGTATAAAAAAATATTTAAAAAATCACAATAATAATATTTATTACATATTTAATATTATTCATAATCATACATAGATATTTATTTATAGTTGTACTCATCGAGGTTTCATGTTTTGAAAGTGAGCTATGACAGTCTCGTTATACTGTTAGATACCTCTTTTTCTATATATCACATTAGATAATTCTAAGAATTGGATTAGAATTGTTCACATTAAGCCCTTCTTTGTTTTTGGGTTAATTTTTGAAGATATTTTTGCATTCTAATTTGACAAAGTGAAATATGCAATTATCAATACATAATATACAAAGAAAATGAACCAGCAATCAAGTAATATGGCTATGCTAAATAAAATAATCATCCTCAAAATATAAAATACACATATAAAATCAAGCAATTGAGAAAATCTATGATGGTGTTCAACTCAAGGAGGAAAGGAAGACATGGTTTCCCCTAGTGTGTCAGCATATAGGTCAATTCAAACATCATCTTATGATCTCCTCACTTCAGACACATGGAATAGTAATATTGTTAATTAGTGTGGAGTATGTTAGGAAGTGAACAAAACGATTGGTCATTTAATGGTTACTTTTCCTTTTTCTCAAAGATGTTAGTATGATATCCTCACTTAGTTAGGATATTATAGACATCTTGTTAGCTAAAATTAGTTGCTTATTTGGATTATTGTTCAAGGGAGAAAGGAATAAGGTAAAGGAATGGTGTTGCAGCCTTATTTCAAAGCTATGGCATGTCATCTCTGGCTAAATAGAAACACCATTGTCATCTAAGCTAAGATGATGATACCGGAGCAATTTATTAGAATCATAATTAAGAATATGCACATTAGGCTCTTGAATGGTGCTAAGGATGCTAAATTTTAAGCTATACTTAGTCCATTATATTTCTTTCCTAGATTCCGTTAGATTTTATCTCTCAAAATATAGATGTACACAATAATCAACTGACTCATTTAACTCTAATTTAAAATTAATTCACAATTGACATGTATATAACTAGAGATATACAATCAAATCATAAATACACAAACAAAACCAATGCAAGCAACAAAACTTAGGCTAGCTCTAAACTAACTAGAAAATCAAACAAAATATAGTTCAAGGTTGTGAAGGCAGTGAGTGTGTGGCGGTGTAAGAAGTGAGGTGTGCTTATGTGGCATTTTAGCACGGGGGACATAGGATTCCTCCAATCGACTTTTTTGGTATATCTCTCTAGTACGCGCATCTAGTACTAGTAGGGAATATGAGAGGGGGAATTGAAAATAAGAGAGTTGAAAGAGAGACCGTCAATCAAAGCATTTGGATGGGTAAAAAGTAAGGGGGAACACCAAATAAATTTCCACAACTAGATTTCAAACTCGAGAAACATGACAACTTGCGACCTAGAGCAAACACCCTCAAACCAAGGCGACAAAAGTGATTTTGTGACTATATATAATACTATATCCGTATTGAAAATACTTTCGTCACATAATTTGAGGATAAAGTTTAGCCATTAATTTTTCTCAAAAAGTAATTTATTATGCTAGAATAATACAATGATTATATTCATATTAAAAAGTATTTTTATAATAATATTTTTTCTTTTTATTAATATATATTAATAAATATTAATTATAAAAAGTATAATCAGAATACATAACGAAAGTGTTTCTAATATGGACGAAGTATGTACTTAGAAAAAGTCCATGGGGTTTGCCAACCCCATATATTCTGAATTAGCTTTGTTACTACACACACACAAACACTTGTTTTGAGAATATATTGATTAGTCATGCATCCCATGGTGGTATTTTTGATCAAGATTATTTACATGCATTTTATTAAATGTATCTATGAAATAATTGTTTGATTTATTCTATCTTTGGCCTATATGGATTGTTGATCTACCTCATGTATTTGGCAATCAATTAGTAAACGGTATGAATGGTTACACCACGAGGATGGTGTAGCCGATGTAATTTTTGTAAGAAAAAAAAATCAATAACTTTTGAGAGTAATAGTATATATAAGTAGTGCAAATAATATTAGTGTTTTTTTATTTAAATTTTATTAATTAGATTTTCTATATTTTATGTTATAATTGACAATAAAAAATATCATAATATTTCTAACATTTTCTTTATAAATAGAGACCTATATTCATATACTTTGAACAAAAAAAATACTACGTAAAATATTGTCATATCCTTCATCATGTATTGTGCATAGTTATTAAAATTTTGATTCGATCATATGATTTTATGATCCTTTGATCCAAAAATTAGAAAACAATATATGGCTCTAGGTAGAATCTTAAAGTAATTGAATATATATAGAATCTTACTATTCTAGGTAAAATCATACTATCTGCATAATAACTATAATTTTTATAGATTTATTTTCAAATATATTTTCTATCTTATTAAAAAAATGTTTCTTCCTTAATCTTCTAATTTTTGACCCTATATTATCTTACAATATGTCTTAAAAATGAGCTAACACAAATAAAGTACAATTAAGTTACCACTAAGATAATAAAGTTGATATAAAATGCTGATAAAAGAATGTAATCTCTATATAAATAGTAAAATAAATACATTAAAATTTACAAAATCATTAATTATTAATTTCTATTTAATTAAAATTATATATATATATATTTCTTTTTTTGTCATGTTAATTTCATAATACAAAGAAAATTTAGTTTATAGTATAAATATGTTTCATATAGTAATTTAACGTGTGTGTTGATTCTCCTGATTCATCAAAATTTTAAAATACAACATAAAATTTAATTGGGTTGTATTCTCTTAAATGATAGAAAATATTTTTATCTCATTATTGCCTTCATTATCATCCACTATCTTCATTCTTTGTGTGTAATATTATGTATTTTGAACACAATAAGTTCTATGTTTCCTCTACCCATAATTTTATTATAATTTTCACATTTCATTTGACAAAATTATTTATGTTGTTGTTGACTTAATATAGTTCATAATATGTTAAATAATTTCAACAATTTATGCTACTTGTAAGTAGCTAGAATTCAATCAATAACTATACGATAGGTTAACAATATAATCTTCTATATTTTATAGTCTATAAGTATACAAATTGTATATTATTATAATTTTATAGGATCCTACGATCCTACAATCCGATTCTAGTATATTATCTTGATCCTCTAAATTGACCATAGATAGAATCTCGATTCTAATAACCTTGATAATGTGGCTTACCACTGTTATCATCACATTTCACCATTGTTATACGTATGTTTAACCACAATACTTTTTTTTTACCATATCTTATATTTCATCATTTCTTTCAAAATGTTTCACCATTACTAAGCTCATGTTCACCACACTTATGGTTCATCATTGTTACACTAGTGTTTCATTACTATTATACTTATATTTCACTACTATTGTTTTATGTTTCACCACTATTATGTTTATATTTCACCATGGTTGACTTTCTATTCCACCATAAACGTCTTAAAGTTTAAACATAGTTGCTTGTAAATTAAATTTCACAAATATTAGTATAATGTTTCTTAAGAAAACTAACTTTTGATATCTCACCATAATTGTCTTTATTTTTACTATTGTTGCATTCATATTTCACCATTGATAGTTGTAATTTCTGAAAACAAACTAAATTTTTTATATTTTACCATTGTTGTTTTTATATTTCACCATAGTTTCTTTCATGTTTCACCATAATTTTTTTTTTTCATATTTCATCATAATTGATTTTATATTTCACCATTAATTATTATTAATACTAATGATGTTTCATCATTATTATTATCGATGTTTTATCACCGTTATTTACTCATAATAGTTTCAATGTTTTACCTTACATTTTTTTATACCTAAAATATACCTATATAGATGTATATCTCTATTTACAAAGATAAAGCTTAGCAACAATTTAGTATAATTATTTTATTTTTTTAATATGTAAAATTCAGGGAAAAACTACTTTTTAAAATCTTAAGCAAAATAAAAAAAAATGTTATTTTCAATTTATAGCAGCCAGTTACACCATGATTGGTAATGGGTTACACGGCAGTAATTGCCGCTTCGTAATAGTCTGCCGCCATAATTTCAGTTTGGGGCAACCATTAATATATACGCACCCACGTTATCTTAAAAATTAAAACTTTTGTTTTCCACTAATTTTCTTTCTTTTTATTTGTGTGTGTTTTTAATCATGATTTATTCAAGGTTGTTTCTTTGACCGAGAAGCTGGAGGATAAAGGAGTAAATGAGAAAGCAATACCAGATCCAAGCCCAGAACCCGAACCTAATATTACACCTGATCCATTTCCTATGGATTCAACCCAACTATTCAGTTCAACGACAGAAGACCGCTTGAGTTCAGGCAGTGGAGGAAGTGCAATAGTTAATGAAGATACAAATCCACAACTTGTAGCGGACAGCGGAGGTGAAAACTGCTACTTCCTCGACGAGGATCACTACCCGGCGCCGTGCATTGCTCCTTTTCCGTCAGACGAGGATGACGATGTTTTCGCGGCGTCATCTGCTGATCAGCACCAACATCATCAACAAGAAGGAGAGACCATGGGTTGGTGGGTCTGGTGACTAGCAGCGATTTCTACTCAACTTCATGGATTTTTGTTGTTTTTTCCCGTTTCCCTGTGGTTGCTTGGAAGAAACAATCACGCATGCAACTTGGATTCTCTTAAGCAATCTTGGTTGTTGTGAGCGTGATGTTATGGCGAAGCGAGAAGTTTTTGATGGACTCTTGTCCATAAATAAATTTGTACCGATTATTGTGACTAGCTACATTGTTGCGTCAACAAAATAAACTTGTGTGTGCATTTAAAATTTCACTGCTTCAATAGCACATATATACGATCGAGAAATCTGTAACTTTTTAGAACTATAATTGCTTAAACTACCTTTATTTTTGGGTCGAGCAATATATTGTTGGGATTCTCGGCAAAGGAATGTCATGATGACCAATTAGAGGTGGCAAACGGGTCATTTGGGTCGGGTTAGGGTTGGGTTGATATGGGTCGGGTCAACTTTTATTTACTATACAATCGGATCGGGTTCGGGTTCGGGTTCGGGTCTAATTCGGTTCAGGTGTAGTTCGGGTTATGTTGCTTTGGGTCGGGTTCGGGTTATGTTCGGGTTAATTGACGGGTCGGGTGTGATTTGGGTCGGGTCAATGCTTGATTCTTCGGATTTCTCGGGTTCGGGTCTATTTCGGGTTTGACTCGGGTCTATAGAATTCGGGTTAGGTTTGGGTTCGGGTTCGGGTCACTTTATGGGTCGAATGTGAATCAGATCAACTAAGTGTCAGATCTATCGAGTTTTTCAAATTTGGATCTATTTCGGGTCTATAGATTTTAGGTCAAATAAAAAAACTCAAATTAGGTATTATTTATAACAGTATGAATCATGATCGATAACGAGTTTGAACATAAAAATTAAAACTTGTATGAAATAAAATAAAATTATTTTTAATTTTTATAAAATTAACTTTAAGTATTTTTAGAATACTAATAAAATCTTTGAACACACCACCATCACAATTTAAAATAAGAGAGTTTTTTCCTAGCCATAATAGTACGGCCTTATCCTATTACTATTAGTTTGGTTTTAGCTTCTTTTGCTGTGGTTTTTTTAATTTCTCAGTGTGACATTGTCACTTTTTTTCATTTTCAACAATAGATTTTAATATACAATAAATAAATATGTGATAAATAAAAATCACAATCATCAATAACTTTGTAAAAAATGAAATATCAATGTTGTCTTATGATTATAAACCCTACCCTACTTCCAATGAATTTGTCTCAATGCCTAACTTAGTAAAACAATACTCCGTCATAGCACAATAAATTCTATATTGTATGTCTGATGTCTTAAGACAATTATCTATATTATAAATATGTCGATAGATATTTATAATGGCTACAACATAGCTAATAAGTGACAATATATCGCCTTTTACATCTTAAATTACAATTATAATTTTCATGATTTCCTATATTACTTTTCCTGCATTGTTCATGTTCAATTTGCACCAACAATTCAACAAGCATATTATCCATCTCCTTCGTTCTTATAATTGCTAACATGGTGGATCATGCACTTCCTTTGTTAATTATTCTAGAAGCAAGTGCATGGTATCCTCAATAATATTCTTTGGTCATTGAATCGATGCAGAGTCATTTGATCTCCTCCTATTTCAATTCCTTCAAATAACCCATATTAGTGTACACGTCATTTCTAACGTCTCATCATCTAAGTGTTAGATTATGACATAGAATCAATCAAATTTATTGTCTTTTTATATTATACAACTTTTCTATGGATTATCATCATCCAAATAAAACACTTGGGTAATTGGGAAATCATTAATCTCATGCACCAAAGTCTAAGTTACTTGTTCACATATCTCACACATTGGTCCATTCGTACCTTTCTCAACCAACCTATTTTTAGTTAATAGCTACTCCTTATAAGTCTTTGATTATTTGAAGTATTAATCTTAATCTGATATTCTTAGTGAGGATTGTGAGGTGTTATATTTGTTGTCATTGCAAACTTGATGATGACGACTCATCCTTGACTCCCTTCAGATCTTTTAGCTCAATATCATGCCTAGCTAATATTATCCCTAGTTGGTTGTAAAGTTAATAAAGCTTTAAAATATCCAATAACTTTATAGGTTGTAAAGTATAAAGATGTAAATGTTAAACATGCTGTGAATAAATTACATATATAATTTAGTCTCAAAATTTAATTAGGGTTAGAAATACAAATAACTTTTATCTTTAAATTAAATGATTATTATAATTAATAATAACATTATATATCTAATTATTACATTTAAATACTATGAGAAAATAAACTCAAAATCTTACAATGATTAAATTTTATTTAAAAGTTTCATTTTTAACTCATTTTATTTTTTATACATTAAATACTAAATATTTTGTTAACACTTTGTCCCCTATTAAATGTTTTACTTAATTCTTATTTGTCTAACCCCCTTAATTTGTATATAAACTATAATAAGATATTAGTTAAAATATTTCTAATTTTCTAGTTACTTTATATTTTTTTAATATTTCACCTAAATCTTATTATTTTAGAGGGTTTAATTTTAAAAGTATTATTATTTTTCGTACTATTTCAACGATTTAAGTATAAATTTAATTAGGTTAAAATTTTGATATAGATTAGGTTATTTAAATTAATCCTAGTTTTACCTATAAATCGTATTTTAAATTATTTTATTAATAATATTTTGATCTGTAACCTAAAATTTATTTTCTAAAAATTATTCTTGATTATTTTTACCTTTTTATTTTATTTATATCTATCTTAGATCGGTTTACTTTGATCGGAATTATTTTATTAATAGTCGTGACTTATAACCAAAAATAAATTCCAAAAAATTGTTTCCAATTATTTTTATCTTCTTTGTTATTTAAATATATCTCCAATCGAATTATTTTTCTATCTGATATTAACTTAAGAGGCTTAGTATTAAACGTATTATTATTATTATTATTATTATTATTATTATTATTATTATTATTATTATTATTATTATTATTATTCTTTCGACGACTTAGATATAAAAATAATTAGGCTAAAAAGTTGATAGAAACCGATTCTTTATTTTAATCCTAGTTTTACTCGTAAATCTTATTTTAAATTATTTTATTAATAATCTTTTGATCCGTAACCAAAAATAATTTCCTAAAAATTATTCTCGATTATTTTACTCTTTTCGACTATTTTACTTATCCAAATTCTAATAATTTTTTTCCGAACTATTTTTTTATATCTAATATTTTAATCTACCTAAATTAAAATTAAAATTAGATAAATAAACTCTACTCTAAACCTTATCCGAACATTTCTTCGGAAGATTTTCCTATCTTCGTCCGTACATTTATATACAGATACGCACGCCATACTTACACACTCTTACACTGCATATTATACACATATACACACGCACACGGCACCGCACAGCCCCCCCCCTTTCATTTCATTTCACATATTCACAGACACACGCACGCCTTACGCCTACAACTTCTTCTGCCCGTCGCAGCTCCCTCTCTGCTCCCCTTCATTTTCGATCACCAAACATCACCCCCATCGCATGACCCTGCATGCACCGTCGTCCAGCCCCTGCACCTCCATTTTCGTCACCCAGCGTCCTCCATCCCAACGCCACCACCTCAGCCGAGCCCCCTGCACCGTGCACCAGCCCATCGCCCAAACCAGCCAGCAGCCATACACCGTCACCCTTGACCTGGCAGCCCGAAATTCCATCCCCGAGCCAAATCTCGACCAGCTTCCTCCCTCGATTTTTCTTCATCCAGCAGCCCCTAGCCCAGCCGTGTTTCCCTTTGCTCCGCCATCACCCAGCCTTCCCCCGCATCACCAACCACCTTCGAACCATCTACCCCTTCCCTCCCTCTCTGTTTTGTTCGAAATTTTTCCAGCCCAGCCACAACCTCTCGCAGCAGCCTCCCAGCAGCCCGTCACCCTCGACCCAGCCCTGCCAGCCTCCAGCCGCCCTGCACCGCCGACCAACCACCACCTCTGCCGCCCTTTCCTTTCCCCTGCCTCGCAGGTCGCAGCCTTGCCCGACCCTCTCGCTCAGTCAGCCGTGCCCCTTCCCCTCGTGCGTGACTCACGCTACATGCAGCGTGAGTTGCGTAGTGTTGTTACTGTTGTAATAAAATTTTGGGTACCAATATTAATTGTAAGGATATTTTGGTAATTTTAGAAAAATAAATATTTTTATACTATAATTATTATTTTATATGATAGATATTAATTTTGTATTTGTGGTATTATTTTTAGGTACGAAAGTTTAATTTGCAGGACCTAATAAATTTTGGTGGATACCGTTAATTTTACGTTTTTGCTGGAATTCAGGTAACCGTTATACTCTACTAAAATGATAAAAATTGCGTGATAATACATTAGGGTTTTGGTGTATGAAATATTTTTAGCATGATTTATTTCAATATAATTATGTGGTAATTATTATTATTATGAAAACGGATAAAAACGAGCATGTTATCTGATATAAAATATTTCGGGTATAAAAGTATGACTTAAAAATAATTCTAATGATAGGAGAATGTTTGGTATGATAATTATGTATATAATTATTAGTTTAGCATGTTTACAATATGCTTATTGAATGAGATCTTATTTGCGAAAAAATCATATCAAAAACTTGGTAAAAATGAAGATGTTGTTTTTCATATAAGTAAACCTTACATTATGAATTAAAATAAGAAAGATGTGATGACTTAATTATGTATAATTCAATATTGATGTGAAAAATGGATTAGCAAATGGCTCTGTGGTTACAAAAGCTACCATGATAGTGAGATGATCATAATCTTGGAATTCATAAAAATTATAAAAATACCTAAGTATATCTTTTTGCCTAATGTTTGCAATATATGTAAAATCATATGAATTTTACATTGTAGAGTTTTAATGTTTTGTATGATTTATTAATTGTTTCCTTAGGTTTATGGATGGAAAATAGACCTAGTACCATTAATTCACCAAGTTAAATACTTCCATATTTATCTACTATAACTAGTATCCCTATTATTACTCAACCATCTACAAGGATTAAGACAAGGATTACATGTTAGCCTGTTAAATATTAGCATGCAAATTGTGTGTACTTCAAACATATGTTAATGTTAGCCTATGTTACCTCAGGCTCAAATAGATTGTTTGTATGTTATTTCATGATTATCTTAATTTGATTATGGTATTCCATTTGTATTGCATGTGATTTCATGATTATGGTGTTCCATTTGTATTGTATGCGATTTCATGATTATGGTATGCTATTTGTATTGTATGTGATTTCATGATTATCTTAATAAAATACTAATACTAATAATTTATTGTAGTTATGGAAGCTAAAAATTATGATGCTAGCAATCTTCCGGATCCTAATTTGCAAGAAGCTAATAACAAAAGGAGCTCAGTTTGGAAAGAATTTCTGAGACTTAAAGGAACCGAGACCAAGGATGGAAAAGAGAGAGCACTTTGCAGCCATTGTAAGGTGGATTCTTTCATTGCTAGTTCACATTATGGGACAACAAATCTAAAAAGACATCTTGATAAATGTCCATCATATCAACAAATTGTGAAAGTAGAATCTAATGTTTATAACCAAAAGATCTACAGAGATCTATTAGCAAGGGCTATCATCAAACATGGGTATACATTCTCTTGGGTTGAACACGAAGGCAATAGAGAAATTCATGCATACTTGAATAATCAAGTTAGAACCATTTGTAGAAATACTGCAAAATCGGATGTATTGAAATTGCAATCAAACTTGAAAATTGAGCTTAAGAACTATCTTCGTAGCATCCCTGGTCGTATTTGTCTGACTTCTGATATGTGGAATTCTTGTCAAACTCAGGGATATATGTGTTTGACTGCTCATTTTGTGGATGCTAATTGGAAGTTGAATAGTAGAGTGCTGAATTTTCATCATATAGAAACACCACATACGGGACAAATCTTACATAATTCGGTGTTAAGTTTGCTTCAAGACTGGGGTATTGAGGATAAGATTTTTTCTATCACATTAGACAATGCCTCAAGCAATTATAGAATGCAAGATCGTTTGCGAAATACACTAAATGATCAAAAAAATTTGTTGCATGATGGCATTTACTTACATGTTCGGTGTGGTGCTCATGTTTTGAATCTCATTGTTAGGGACGGGCTTAAGGTAATAGTAGATATTGTTGTTAAGATTAGAGATAGTGTAAAATACATCAAGTGGTCAGAATCGAGGAAGACTACATTTCGAAATTGTGTGAAATTAGCTCGGATATCAGATACTAAAGCATTATGGCTTGATGTTCCCACAAGGTGGAACTCTACTTATTTGATGATTGATAGAGCTATTATTTATCGTAATGGATTTAAGGAGATGGTGGTTGTTGACCCTTTGTACAAGAATTTTCCAAGACCTCAAGAGTGGGACATGCTTGAAAAAATTCGTGATGTCTTAGAACCATTTTATGATATTACTGAGTTATTTTCTGGTAGTCAGTATCCTACGGCAAATTTGTATTTTGAGAATGTATGGAAGATCGAAATGCTTTTAAATGAGTTGATAAAGGGGGATGATGAAGTGTTAAGGAAAATGGCTATAGAAATGAAGATTAAATTTGACAAGTATTGGGCCAACTTAGATGGGAATGAATATGGTACATTATTTGCTTTTGCTGTGATTCTTGATCCTCGTTGTAAGTTGGATTTTCTAAAGTATTGCTATCAAAAATTATTTGAGGATGGAACAAGGGCTTCTTTGAAAGTCAATGATATGCGGTTTAAGTTAGGGATGCTTCTAGTGGAGTATCCTTCCGTTAATGATGGAGGAGGTACTTGTTATAACTCTTGTGGAACATCATCAACATTAGACACTAACACCCTTGGTTCTACTCGCAAGCGCAAATTTGATTTCTCTGCCGTAAGTTTACATTTCTCACCTTCCCTTAATCTTTTATATCTTTCCATTGATTTTGATTTGTTATTATATTTATATTCAATTGACTATTATATATATATATATATATATATATATATATATATATATCATTCTTGATTTATTATATGTATATCCATTTGCTTTTGTAATTTTTAGGGTTTTGATGAAAATGAGACTGCATTCACCTATAATGAAAAGACAAAGCTGGATAAGTATCTAGATGATCCAAGAATGGACCGCAAAATCAAGCTGAACATTCTTGACTTTTGGAGAGAGAACGAGTCTCAATATGGAGAGCTTGCACATCTAGCTAGGGATATTTTAAGTGTTCCCTTTACAACTGTTGCATCAGAATCAACTTTTAGCATTGGAGGTAGAGTTTTAAGTAAGTGGAGAAGCTCGTACTTGCCTGAAAATATTGAAGCGTTGATAACTACTCGTAGTTGGTTGTATGGTTTTGAAGGTAATGTTTTTAAGGCTTTTATTTAGTTCTTTGTTTCTACATCATAGTAAATTTCTAATGTGTTATTGTTTCTCTAGCAACTGAGGAAGATGAATACGTTGGTTGCAATGTGGGGTGGGATGGAGCTAACCCCCCTACTAGACATCCTTAATAAGGTCCATAGGTACTATTTTAATTTTTTATATAATTGATAGTTAAGTATGTAGCTTTTATCCAAATGGAGTGTATTCAACTACATGTTATTTTACTACAGGGAGGACTACACTGATATTTTTGAAGAGGTTGCAGGGAGGAATATCCAAATGGGGTGATATTTTTTTTCTCATTGTTATATAAGCCTCAGATTAAGGTGTGTGACTTGTTGGTGTGATGTTTTTGTAACAACATATGGTGATGGTTAGGTGATGTCTTTCTCTTAGCATTATAAGTTTATAACTATCCTATAGGATATCTTTTGCCTTTTAGATTGTAAATTTCTTCCTTTCTAGTTAGTATTTTTTGGTTACTTACCTCAAGGTCAGGGCTTCAATCAAAGAGAGGTATTCACCTTCATCCATTAAAGAGAAGATCAAGTATTCATTATAGGTGTGTTATCAATGCTCTAGTTTTCTTATTTACACTTGTTTGGACTTTTATTGTATTTATTTGTTAGTAATTATCAGTATATTTGATATTACTGTGTATTGTGTATCATACAATGAGTATATGATGAAATGCTGAATTTGATTGTCAGGTCCTCATGAATCATTAATACAATGAGTGTATTATTATTATGGTCCAAAGTGTAGAGTTTAAGTTGTAGGAAATTATCAAACAAAGTGAAGCAAAAATATAAATTTATGCTTATATATGTTTGCATTTATTTACATGGTTTCAAAAATTAATAAGAGTATGGAGTTAAAAATATCATATATTAATAAGAATAATCAATTATCGATTCAAGTCTGCTTCGGGTCGGGTCGGGTTCGGGTTAGAGTTCGGGTTAGTTCGGGTTAAAGTTAAAGTTCGGGTCGGTTCGGGTTCGGATTAGAGTTCGGGTCGGTTTGGGTTCGGGTTGGAGTTCGGGTTGGGTCGGGTTTGAGGTGTGCTCAGTTCGGGTTATCATTGATTTTGGTCACTTCGGTTCGGGTCAATTTAGGTTCGGGTCTTTATCGGGTTAGCTAAATTCGAGTCAGGTCCAAATTGAATCGGGTTGTTTCGGGCTTTTGGGTTATGAATTGGTTTTATTTTTCGGGTTACTATCAGGTTTCAAGTCGGGTTATTCGGGTTGGGTCGATCGGGTTGGGTCAACTTTGCCAGGTCTATGACCAATGCCAAGACACAATATGGAGTGTACAAATCGGTCGGCCAGAGTGCATCAGTTGATTGACCAGAGTGCGTAAGTTAGCTAACTAGAGTGCATCTACTAGGTAAAGTGTGTCAGGTAGAAAAAGATCAATTGATGGAATCCATTGGTATACCGGACTTAAGAAGAGATTGGTTAAGTCAAGGATGAAGAAAAATTCTCACCTAGCTTGACTTTGCATGTTGGTCAAGGTCAAGGGAGAAGATGTGGACACTAGTAAAGCAAAGAAGGAAGCACACGAGTGGTTAGTCCCTTAATTCAAAGAATTTGGTACTTATCAAACATAACACTATAAATTGATACAGTCAACTCTGAATTGATACAATCAACTCATATAAATAGTCATCACCAGGGGTAACTTATATGTTACTTCTTACTCTAATTGATGTTTGGTAGAAACTTGTACTAGATTTATTAACTAATGAGGTGGTTTATGTCAACTTAGGTTTGATTAGGGGGTATAAAAGACCTCGTTGACCATTTATAGGCGTGTGTTTTTGTGTAATCTCTAATTTTTCTTTCATTCTTCATACTCAATAAAAACCTTCATCTTTTCCTCCCATAATGCTTCATTTTTGTGCTTACAATTTACCTATATATTTACCATACTCTAATTTTTCTTTCATTCTTCATACTCAATTCATTCTTGTATTTTCCACATATTAACACGTAATATATATTCCCTATGCAAAAATTAATGTTCATAAATTTCAATTAATTTCATATTAGTCATGTGAGCCTCTAATAGTCATGATTTCAAAAGACATATAACCAAGGGCTCCTAAGACTCAAAACGCACTAAAAATATTTATTTTTTTTAAGACCAAAAATATGCAAACATACACTAAAAATGCACTCCCCTACACTTAAGTCACGCATCATCCTCAATGTGAAATCAAATAGAGCAATTAACATGTAACTTAAGCCTGGAGAACAAATAAAAAAACTTGACAAAGGACAGAAATATACTATGCCTCATTGGGTTGTCTCCCAAGCATTGATTGTTTTTATATATTTAGTATGATGTGGCCTTAATAAACTTGCTCAGTGTGAGTGAATCCTACAATGATACCTCCTCTATATTATGCTCCATAAATGTCGAGTAGTATAGCTTTAGTCTGTGTCCATTAACTTTGGATTCATTTCTCACCTTCTCACTTTTTAATTTGTATAACACCATGATGAATGACACGAGTAATAATAAAAGTATCAGTCCATCTAAAAGGTAATTTACCTAGAAATAACAAAAGTTGGAATGGTAGAGCTGCACTTTTTGACCCACAACAAATGACTTTCCATGGATCATATTATCATAAAAATATTTTATCTTCTCTTTGTATACCATAGCACTCTCATACGTGTCATCCCTTACCGCTTGAAGCTCATTTCCTATGTTTTCTCATAGAATATATTTTCATGTTCAAATTCTTCACAACCCCCTATGCCTTGTACTCAAGCTCCAAAAGTAGTAGTATGTTTTCCCATAAACAATATGAAATGGAGACATGTATATGAGTGTTTTATATGCAAATTCTACACATCCACAAGACATAATCTAATCTTTGGCTTCAATATTATTGGTTTGGGTTAACATTAATCTCTAGTATATTCTTTATTTCTTGGTTAGAGTCTTGTTCTCACCCACTAGTTTGGCAGTGATACAATATAGAGACTTTATGTGTGACCCCATACTTGCATAGCAAAACTTCGACTATATCATTTCATAAGTGTGATCCTCCATCACTAATCAGTACTATAGGCTTATCAAACCTTGTAAAAAAGTGATATTGAAGGAAACATGTAGCTACTTGAGAATCATTTATACAGGTGGTAATTTCTTCCACCTATTTCAACATATAATTGATAATAAGAAGAATATAGAGATAACCCTTAGAAGATGGAAATAGAACCATAAAATCAATCCCCCACACATCAAAATTTCTACACTTATAATGGAGGTTAAGTGCATTTGATCTCTAGGACCAATAATATATGATCTTGGGCACTTATCACAAGTCGTGTAAAGTGTTAGCGTCCCCAAATAAAGTTGACCAATAAAAGCCAAATTTTAAAACTTTAAAAGTTAGCATTTTGGCACCAAAATGGCCTCCACATTGCAAAGTGTGATAGTATGATAAAATCTTCTCAAACACACGTCTCTAAAATATACCATCCACACCAAATTTTCACAAGTATGGATCATCCTTACATATTTTGTTATGTCTCCTTTCTAATATTAACTTTTATAAATTGGGGTATCTCATTAAGTAGCTTATTAGTAACAAGTTATTTCAAAATTTCAATAAACCATAGTAGATCTCAAAGGGATACTCATTTGAGAAGTTCTCAATCAACCATATGGGTTCACCATCTTGAATCATTTTACATAGGTGATTTAGCACTATATTCACATTCCTTTTCTTATCCTTGATATCCACATCAAACTCTTGTAACAAGATAACCCATGATATCAATCGAGGCTTAGCATCATTCTCAAATAATAAATACTTCAATGTTGCATGGCCAGTGAAATTGATAACTTTAGTTTGAAGAAAGTATGATCATAATTTTTCAAGAGCAAATAACACCACTAATAATTATTTCTCAATAGTGGAATAGTTCAACTGAGCATCATTAAGAATCTTCAAAGCATATTAGATGGCATATGGATATTTGTCCTTTCATTTTCCCAACACTACACCCACCATATATTCAGAGGCATCATTAGGGATATTATAAAGAGCTTTTTAAACTTATCAAATGTTTGCATACTCTCCTCACTCCACTCAAATGCCACCTCCTTTTGTAAAAGATGTGTCAATGGTCATACGATGCTAGAAAATTCCTTTACAAACCAATGATAGAAACATGCATGTCCAAGAAAAGAGCACGCTTCTCTTACAAAAATAGGAGTGGATAAGTAACACATATGATTAATTTTATTTTTATCAACCTATAGCCCTATAGATGAGACAATATGACCAATTATAATCCCTTGTGCCACCATGAAATATCACATTTATTTATTACGCACGAGATTAGTTTCTTCACAATATTTTAAAATTAAATTTAGGTTTTCAAGACATGACTCAAGAGTACCACCAAAAACACTAAAATCATCCATAGAAACCTCAATAATATTTTCGATGTAATAAAAGAATATACTAAACATACATATTTGGAATATACCAGGAATTACATAGCTCAAAGAGCATGTGTCAAAAGGTGAATTTGATAAATGGAAATGTGACGATCATATTTTCTTGATCAACCTATACTGTGTTAATTCAATTATAATTAAAACACCCATCAAGGAAATAATAGTAAACATGATCTACAAGCCTTTTGAACATTTGATCAATGAATGGTAGTGTTAAGTGGTCTTTCTTATTCATGGCATTTAGATTACTATAGTCAATTTATACTCACTATTAAGTCAATGTATTTGCAGAACAAGTTAACTCTCCTCATTCTTTTCCATAGCTACCACCAAATTCTTAAACACCACTAGAATAGGCATAACATATTTAGTATATGAGATGGGGTAGATGACTCCATAATCCAAGAGCTTGATGATCTCCTTCTTCACAACTTCCATCATAGAGGATTAAGTCTATATTGGGATTATTTAGTGGGCTTAGCTCTTTCCTTGAGACAAATGTAATGTACACTCAAAGTAGGAATTATTCCCTTAATTTTTGCTAAATTCTATCCAACAGTTTTTCTATGAGCTCAAAGGACTTCCAAAATTTTCCCCTCCATAAGGGTCTCATTATCTTCCAAATAAGTATACTTCAAGTGATTTGGTAATGGCTTGAGTTCCGATGTAGATACCTGAATCAAAGAAGGTATAGGATTTTTAATATATATGGGAATTAAAAAGGGAAGGTGACCATACCATTATGGAATGTTTTCCTCTATGTGTGACATGACATGCACAAGATGCGGTGAAAGTATCACCTGTAAATCCTTCAAAAAAAAAATAGCATCCCCATTTTCATCTAATCCTAAGATTTTCACAAGATTAGTTGCTAATAGATCATCCTCATCCTCTTTGAAGTATCCATGTGTCATAATATCAATGGTATTAATAATATAACAATAATGGTCATCCATATAGTACCTCATGGGATCAAAGATGTTGGAGCTTATGATTTCTCCATCAAACTTCATTGTTAGATAACTAATTTGAACATCTATATTTGTGTGAGAGGTTCTAATAAAAGGTATTCCTAATATAAAAACATTAGACCTGTAATAATATCATTCATGTCTAAAACATAGAAGTCTACGAGAAAGATAATTGTACCAACCAACACAAAAGCATATTCTACAATCCCCTTGGGGAATGCATCGAATCAATCATCAAGTTGTATGATAAATTTATCTTTATTAAGCTCTCATAAACCTAAGGATAAAAAAATAAAAATAAAGGAGTATGGTATGGCATTAGTAGATTCACCTAGGCCTAGTGTGGCATTTTAAATTTTATTATTACAAATGACACATGGAACATTGATACTTCTAGAATCCTTATACTCTATAGGTATATTCCTTCATATGAAAACATACAATTACTCACTTATCTTAACCACTTACTCCTCTCAAGTCTATACCTTTTGGTGCACAAATTCCTTAAGAATTTAGCATATTAAGGTAGTTGGTTAATAGCTTCTAGGAGTGAGATATTGATTTGCACTTTCATGAATGTGTCTGGTATGGCTTGATAATTTTCATCATTTTTATAACTTGGAAAACCTATAAGGAAAAAGAGAAAAATAAATAGGATTAATAATAGAAAATTTTATATTTGTAGGGCAAATAACCCCCAAACTAGTGGAAAATAAGGTACAATTGACTCTTTGTGGCTATCATTCAACCCTCTATTTATTTTTTCTCTCTTGCTCTCAATTTTGCATATTATCCTATTATTTTTTACGGGATATTATTCTAAATATTCTAGGGAAATTTTAAACTTATTTGGAGCATTGTCAATTGTCTTACCGCTTCTTGTCATAACTGTAATAGTTGACTCAAAGCTTCATTATGGATTAGATATAGTGCTACTTGAAAGCTTCATTGGATCATGCAATTGATTAAGATTAGTGCTAATTTCTCCCATTTGATTATCTATGTCTAACACCCTCTTACCAATGGTCAATTGGCTTTGTATCAAGTAGTTCTATCATTCGGTCAATATATCAAACATCTTGTAATAATTTTCATTAGTTTGGGATTGAGTCTGAGAAAATCCTCTTTGAGATTTTTTATATAAGCTTGATTTCACTTGAGTGAAACATGGAGGATTAAGAAAATTTTTATTCTATTTACAAAATAAATTAGGATGATTAAACATACTTGGATGGTAAATGTTAAAGAATCCAATGGCATTTTCTTGCTCCTTCTCTTTCCCTCCAGTAAATTGTGGACATTGATCAGATATCATGCCTTATTGTGGAGAAAATTTTGCATGGAGTAATGGCTCTAGTGGTTGTGGAAATATAAAAAAGAATAGAAATGATTGATTAATTCTATTATCAAATTAACTTGTACTCGCCTCATTTACTCTTGCATGTATAGGGAGGCTATCATATTGTTTTGTGGTGGAGACTCACTTCAACAGAGCTTGGGTTGAAGTATGGTATTTATCCATAAAAACACCGCCACTAGCCACATCCAACATGTTCCTTTCAAGTATAGTAAGTCCCTAGTAAAAGTATTATATAAAGTTATCCTTGTTCATCTCAAGTTGTAGGAACTACGCTAGCAAAGCCTTATACTGATTGTAGTAGTCATGGAATGACTTATTATTCTCTTGTTGGAATTTGGTGATCCTCTTCCTTGGCATCATAACACATGAAGTAATAAAATACTTGTCTAAAAATGCACTATGCAAATTATCTCATGAATAATTTTATCCTATGGATAACTCATAAAATAAATCATTAACATCATCCATCATAGCAAATGGAAATTCATTAAGCTTCAAGATTTGAAGATCCACTTCCTTAGGACACATGGAGACAAATAAAAATTAAAACTCCTTTAGAAACTTGTTGGGGTCATAACTAGGGAGTCCATGGAAAGTGGGGAGTTGGTGAAGTAGGCTATACTTGAGCTCAAAATATCCTTCTTCTTTAATGTCAATAGACTCAAGATAACTATACATGCAGGGATAGATTCCACTATATTATGGGTTACAAATACTCACAAACTCCTAATAGTTGCCATAAGTACAATATTTACCCACTCTTCATTCGATGATGTGAGTAAACTAGAGGACTCTCCTCCATCTAATGATTAGGAATAACCAAGAATCTTTTCCTCTTTTCTTGGTAATGATAGATAACTAGAAATCTTTAACTTCCAAATAGAGCGAATAAATTTATTTATCTCAAGGTTCAATGGCAAATGTGATCCTTTTGGACTCCCTCTTATGTGCATTAAATAAAGAGTGCCTAAAAAAAGAAAATATAAAAGAAAATAAAGCACGTCAAATATAAAAGTAATTCTACAAAAACAAATGACTTGATGAAGACACACTAACTAACAATACCTCTAAAAGGCTAAAAATTGAGCATCTAATAGTCTCATGACAATCTTTTAATAAATTGACAATAGTTAGATACTAAAAAGATTCACATAAAAACATGTTATAAATATGTAAAAACATTATCAAAAATAAAATATAGGTAAATTTATCGATCCCTATTAATAACACTAAAAATTAGTGTGGTTTGTAACCACCAAGTAATTTAAACTTTCTTATTATCAATTATAGCACCGGTGAATAGTTGTATCATTATAAGATGGGGATTGAGATGACTCATCTTTATTTTTTAACATAAAAAAAAAAGTATTACCTAAGACTTTAGACTTACACAAATCAAATAATAAGAAATATAACTATGGGGGGTTTAAAATAAATAAAAAATGAAAAGCAATTATAAAAGATGAATAGAAAATTTGTAATGAAGATTTTAGGGGAGTCAATATTCACCACTAGATTGGGTCAAGAAATAAAAAATAATTTATATGTTACCTATTAGTTATGAGAAAGAGATTGATCAAGTTATAAGCTACTAGTGGGTTTATACACCTTATATTACTTCTCTAAAGTAATTAATATGAATCAGTGCCAATATTAAGTATTATTAAATTATTGCAATATAGTCGCACCAACAGTATTATTAATCACAAGTTGAAGGATGTGAATCTAAATACCTAAATTAGTACTTCCCACTTGTATAGTTGTATTCTCCTCTTTTGACCTACACAAATATAACATAGTTACAATTTATACCATGAATTATATCACATTTATATAACCACCTAGCAAACATATAATCATTTATAATATCACTATGAGGAAGCTAGAACAAAAAATACACCATGTAAATTTTATTTGACAAAATCACACATATAAACAATAGAAATTAAAATAGAGTCAAATAACAATCTCATGACAATTAGGAAAACATAAAAATTAATATTATAACCTTAAACCATAATCTAAGGTTTCAGTTTGACCCCTAAAAAAATTATTTAAGCCACACATCATGGAAAATGTTATTGCACAATACATTTATAAGTAGAGAAAAATAAAGAACCAAAAAATAAAATGAGAACCTTCTCTTAAGCAAACTCCTCTGATAAAAAAGTTGAATATTGATAGTGTATTTCGTATTATTGGGCACAAAAATCAATCTAGAGGATGAATGGATTATGGATTGATGGATATTAAGGACATATTGAATCTTTATGAATGATTGAATTGAATAATTGGGTGGATGAATATTGAAGATGAAGAACTCTAGATGTGATTTTTATGATGGAGGTTGAATGTTTGTGTATATGAGGCTCTTAAGTTTATGAAGCACTTATAGGTCTTTGATAATGGATTTGAGACCTTTAGCTCATGACATAGACCATTCATAAGATAAAATTTTAATTTGGAAAAGATTTAGATTGAAGATCGTATATGTTGAGGAGATTATGGGTAGACATGGATGTGTTTAACAACACAATCTAGACATTAGAAAAGATTTTGCATCTTAGCTTCAACATTTTTTCCTACTCTAACAACTTTTGGTATTTTGGTAATAACTTTCTTTTCCAACCTCAAAATGGGACTACTTAAAATATGTTATAAATTTTACAAAAATATATAAAACTTTTATCTTTAAAATTTTTTCAAATTATTATTGGATCATAGCCAAAAGTTTGATTTCTCACAAGCATGCATTATTATTCTTGTCAAAATATTTGTGTTCAACCCATTGTTGCTTATATTTCTCTCCAAAAGACCATATTTTAGATTATGTTCTTTATGATTAATCTCAAATGAGTACCTATGATTTAATAGAGATTAAATTTCCCTTTCTAAAGGAAAATTTAATGTGAATTGAAAGGATTGATACCATGAAAATATGGCATAAAATTCACTTATATATCATTCAACTAGAGTGAACGACCGGGAAAAGTGTTTCGATCTGCAAGGTGGGTCGATTAGGTATAGTGCATAAACCTAGTAAAGTCAACTAGAAGAAGACCAACTAATTCGGTAAATAATAATTAAGAGGAGATCAAACAAGTCAAGGCGGAATGAAACTTCTAGTCTAGGTTAGCTTTGAATTTTAATCAACACCAAGGGAGAGGACATGGGCACAAGTATATTGAAGGTGGAAAGTATGAGAGTGGTTGAAAATTTTCTTTATGTAAGCGATTTGGTACCCATAAGACATGACAACCTATGATTTGACAAGGTCAACTCATAGGAGTAACCATTAAGGGGTAACGTATACACTTCTTTTAACTATAATTGATTTTAGTTATAAACTTATACCATGCATATAAACTAATGAGGTATCTTGTAATGACCTAAGCTTGATGAGGGGTGGTTTAAAATACCCTCATATTGACCATTTCTTAGTGTGTTTTTTTGGTAAGCTTCCATTTTTCTCTTATTCTTCATGATCAATAAAAGTCTCCATTTATTTCTCCCATAAAACTTCATTTTTGTTCTTGTAATTTACTTGGACATTTTTTTATTGTGTTATTAATCTAATAATTAAATCCTTAGAGTGTTTGATCATGTCTTTCACACTAGGCTAGCTAAGCGATTGGGAGTGTGCCATCCTAATTGTAGACAATCAATTCAGTGGGTCATCCTAATGTGTATTCGATAAATTATATCAAATTGTTATGATAGTTTTTACCTTTTCTTTATCAAGTATTTCATTTTATTACTTGCAAAAAAAAAATATTGTGTGATGGGTATGTACTCAAAAGGAAACAAGAAAAATATAGAATTTGTCGATATCAAAATTAAGTAAGCAATCATCTAGGATATTTAAGTGTCTACAACATGAAACAATTGTGTGAATTAAGTATTGTCATCAAGCTCGCCTAATCTTATGGATAGATCTCTAATTATGGATTTGATGATTTGATGAAACTATTGTTAATCTTCTCTAAATGCATGAGCCTTTCTTTCTTTCCAAATATGGTAGATTATGGAAGCAAACATACCTCAAAGTGCCCTCCATTTACTTTTGGTACCACATACACCTTTTCTTATCCAAATTAGCAACTAATCGCAAGGAGTAGTCACTTGTACTCTTCTAAAATTTTGTGACATAAGAGCAATCATATAAAATATGACTTATTACTCATCTTTAGCATTACACATAACACATATAGGGTTGGTAGACATACTCATGGTCTAAATTCAATCTGTTATGGCTAATATTTCATACAAAGAGAGTCATTAAATAATCTTGTGATGTGGAACATAGAGAGGGCTACATACCATGGTGTACTCATCCACATATGTTCCTTTTTTGTCTAATTTCCTGGTAGAATTTTTTACGTTGTATTTATCATCCACTAATACACTATTATGATTTCCATATCAAGTAAGTAAAGTGTAGATGTGAAAACGCATGCCCAAAACCTACTTTGATAACCAAAAAATGAAGATGATGCTTTAATATACCAAATATTCTTATTTCTAATGAAATAGAAGTGAACCCAATGCACCCACAAGGTGTCTTTCTTATATTAAATTGGACACTGCCATTCCCGAGTGCATCAATGTTACAGTGCTATAAGTCTTTTTAAACCCAAAACTCCTTCTAATTTTGGCATATAGGCTTATTCCAAGTCACCACAGCTATATGATAAATTGATGTTGAACCCATCTATAAGAAGGAGAGCAATAGTTATTGATGATTTGGATGATCTTCCTTGGCAGAGAAAATATTGATGCCCAGTAGACATGGAAGCTACTAAGCACACTTTGAATAAGTTATAGGTTCCCCACATAACTAAGATATTTATAATTGCATGCATGTAGTATGTAGATAATCTTGTCAATGAGGATCTGATAGTATTGATGTGTGAGCCTCTTTCCTATTAGAGGAACACGAAGGTACTTTATTGAGAACTACCTAACGAGAAGATGGAAATCCTATTCAATTACTTTCTTAGTAATTTCATGAATTTCTCCCCCATAGAAAATGGTGTTTTTCTACATATTCAAGGAAAATTATTTAGTTCTAGAAAAGAGATAGAAGATGTCGAGGATTGATTTACATAAGCAAAATTTTCATTATAGAAAAGTGACAAATCATCTACAAACAGTAGATCCACCAAACATCAGATGAGATGAGAAGGATAGGTCTTACCAAATTCCTTTCAAGGCTTGATGCAATTATTCCAATATTAGGAAAAAGAGGTAAATAGAAAGGGTTCTCCTCATTTGGCTTGAAAAGGGGCATATAAAATACTATTAAACATGGGTGAGTTTTGGGTTGTTGTAACATATTCCATGATCACTTTGATAAAAGGGATGGGAAAATGAAGAGTTATGAGCATTGATTCCAAAAATCACCAATTTACTATGTCATAGCCTTTGTTATTTAGTTTGATCATGTATCTATGATATAGGTGTCTTTGATTGTAATCATGAACTAATCCTTCTACCCTAAGAATGTTATCGACTATTCTCATGTCTTTTAAAAAAGCATATTAGGTTGGCAAATCAAGGAAGAATGTTGCAATTTTCTAGTGAGTGGTTTTGATATGATCTTGTAAAGAATATTATAGCAAGCAATAATGTAGAACTCATGAGGGTTAGTAGCATTAAGGAATTTGGCAACCAAGTGAAGGAAAGTGGCATTTAAAACTCGTAGGAGTTTACCTAAAATGAAAAAGGCGTCATTGCTTTGTGAAGATCATCCCAATGATATTCCAACTTGCTTGGTAGAAAAAATTATACCCATCACGTCTAGAGGATTTGTCCCTATTCATAGTGAATATAGCTTTCTTCACCTCACCCTTGCTACTAGTGAAAGTAATTTGTATTATTGTTTTTTTGTGACCTTTGGCCCCTTATTTATTATATCCTCTTGTAGGGGGTTGCTCATAGTACAATCAACCTCAAGTATACTAGTAAACTTTTGGTTTTAGCTCTTTTTTTCCTTTTATAACTATGTGGAAATACTTGCTATTAGTATCTCCTAGCTTCAACCATACCGGCTTAGATTTTTTCCTAAGAAAAATTTCCTCACACTTAGTGAGGTGAGTCAGTTATTTGATAGTAAGTTGTTCTTGGTTAATCAAATGCATGTTGAGGGGGTCCTAGGCAAGCTATTGTTATAATTTTTTTAGGTGCACCCTTGCTTCCGTGAATTTTGAAGAGATGATTCCATATTTTCTTTTGCTTAGGTATTTTAGATGGCTCTTAAGGTCCTTTAAAGTTATTCATGATTGCTTGAATGCGAGCGTATGAGGGAACTGCTTCCAGTTCTGATGGACAAGAACTAGGAAGATAGGATATTCAATCCAAAAATTAAAAATCTAAATGGTTTATTACCTCTAAGAGCATGTTATTGTGTGGTTATCCCCATGGATGTATTATCGAAGATCACAAGGATAGAAATTTAGCCTAGGATTTGGTGAATGTATCCCACCATTGATCACTATAGAGAACTCAATCCAACTTGCGCAAAAACCTATTATTTGTTTGTTTTTTGTTTGACAATGTCAAAAAAACCTTGTATATCAAAGATAATCGAGATGTAATTGTTGTAACCAATGGAGGAAATCTACCACGTCTTGAGCATTATACCATGTGCCCTAAAGTTTAAAGTCACCAAGGACCACCCATGGTTTATGGTGATTTTACAAACAATTAGTAAACTCCATAAGTTCCTTCTACCTAACCCATCATTAATAATATGTTTGGTTTGATGCACCTTCATTCACCCCCGTTTGTATACAAAAATAAAAATTATGCCTAGTTTATTGAGGGTTAAATATTTTTTCCCTTCATTATTATTAGCCTACAATTTGTAAGGTAATGGTTGAGAAGGGAAAAAACAATAAATGAGTTTTTACCTAAATTGAGAAAAATATCCTCCCCTAATATATGTGTTATAAAAGGGACTTCTTGTATAAGTGTCATGTGTTTTATTTTTTAAAATTCATTCACCTCAATCCAAATGAAATTAAAATAATATTCACCTCGATTAACCCCAGTTAGGTTAATTTCATACAAATAATATTTTAAAATATTCACCCAAATGAACGGTTTGTCACCATCATCTCTTCTAATTAGGAGTCTCGAGACTTCGAGAAATTTTTTTGGCCCAAACCTGATATGATTTAAAGTTTATAGACCCGAATCTATCTAATTTAAACTCGATTTGACCTTAAATCTAAATATTCAAATTATACTCCAACCTAGAAAAAAGGGGTGGAAAAGAACCGATAAATTGGGCCTAGGTGCGGCCTAATATATTATTGACTCGAAATGAACTAACCCGATATTCTTCTAATTTGAAATGACTCGACCCAATATAGATCAGACCCAAATCACCAGTATGCAAATTAGATTTGAATCCATAAGATACTCGAACCTGTCACAATTGCATAGCAATCCAATTTTAACCAAACACAAACTCAACTTGTATTACTTACTTGCTAACTCTAGCTTTGCGTATATTTAAATAGACTATGATGAATGGGGCTGTATAATAATTTTCAGAATAAGTTACGGACCATAATACATGATAGCCTACCTATTCACACTCAGCTTTTCACGAAAGCTACAAATTGTAAAGAAATAATATTTCCTTATGTCTTGATATCCAATTATATGATGATATTTCTCCCAATGCTAAATAATATTAATCGTATACTAATAATATTAATTATTTATAATACAACCAAGAGAGATGGCTTTGTGGCAGCGAAGAGCCGAAAGGAGCTTAAAATGAAGTGCAAACGCGGCTACGGCCAGAGATTCTGGTGGTGGTGTCCTGAGAGAAAGTGAAGGTGATGTCGGGTGTTTATTTTCACTTATCAATATAAGTGAGGGACAGCAGAATAAAAGGGCTATTAAGTTAATTTTTAAAAATAAATAATCATTTTTAATAATCAATTTTAAATAATTTACCAATCGAGAGCTCTGGGGGTTGAGGTTCACTCATAATGTATGAATTTTAGTCATATAAATTTTAGTTATATGAATTTTAGTAATAAACTGAGTAAAACATTTTATCGTAAAATTAACATTTTCCAATTTCGTGAGACGTCAAATCTGATAATGAGACCAAATTAAGAATCGAGCAACTAATTTCTCTCATGATACATTCTTCTTGGTGTAGTCCAGAACGAAACCAAATTTTCTCATGATACATTCTTGTTGGTGTAGTCCAGAACGGGGGCAATTCTCCAAATTTTCTCTCGATCTTAAAAGCTACAACTGAAGCGGCGGCAATAAATAAGATTCCAGCATACAACTGTCAGCAAAGCCGATTATGCTCGACTCAACTTCGTATTAAATGAAGGTGACCTAAACATTAGCTTTTTGCCAGCACCACAACACTGGGGCCTCGAACGCTAGCCTACAAGAATGTGAAGCAAAGATCATCTGTTCTTGACACCTACGCATATGACAGCTAGCTTGTACAACGATAGGAATGAGAAATGGGATCGGGACAGGAAAGCTAAAAGTGATTGAAAACTATAGCCAACAGCTGCCCTACTCTATTTCTGCCATTACTTTTCTCCTATTTTACACTAAAATTTCCTATGTTATATACGCACGCAGATGGTGTTGAAGGTGAGACTAGCACCCAACCAACTTGCTCCCAACTGAAGCCAATCACATGCAAGCTGCGGCAGTAGAAATCAGTCCCAAAACACAAAAACAAAAAACATTAGATGCCGACAAAGTCCCTTGACCCACTGTTAGGTTCTTCTACGTGTTCCAAGTCAGCATTATCAGCGTCCACTCTGTACATCACACCGGCAGCAGCAGCGGGAGAAAGAGGTACGTACCAGGACTGCTATCCGACAACCACCAGTATGACCTGGACAAATTCCCGAGCCAGTAATCTACATGGCCAATAAATTAAACAACATACATGCTGCCGCCCGGCATTGCATCTACATTGCAGTTTGCCTGGTGGAAAGATGAACTGGATCCAAGATCAACTGTCTGTCTCCTTCCTTCTTTTACTGGCTCTCCTGCCTAGCTTGGACTTTTCAGACGAATCTGAGTTAGGCTTAGGCTGCTGTTCTGTATCACCACTTGCCCTTGAGTTGTCGAGAACTTCCGAGGATCTCACACTCTTCTCATATGAAATGACACTATCCAATGCATATATACGAAGAGCAAGTGCGGACAAAGTGGAAGTTTTGGCAGCTGCAGATAACGAAGACCAATACCACCATTCATTTCTCAAGTACTCAGTCTTAATCATATCTTCCAGCACGATTGTTGCTTGAACCATCTGAACGGAATAAAACAATTTTTAACAACAGTACTAACGGAAACTCCCTCAACCAAAAACCAACACCCCAAGAATGGCTTAAGTGGTACTTGAACCCACAGATATATCAGAGAGAATGACTGCTAGCAAGCAAATAGCGTACACCATCCCAAGTTACTCTTCTAACAGATCACAAGAATAACTAAGATTTTGAATATCAAATGAGCAACAGAACCCAATTTCGTCAGGAGAGAACGTCAGCTAAACCAACCTCCAGAACATTTTAAATAATCAAAGCAATTAGACATCAATCCACAAAATGCAAAGGTAAGTCCAGACAAAATAAATAGATCATACCTCAAATATTGTTTCCGCTGACTTCACAAATGCATGCCAAGCCGATATCCTGTCCCAGTTAAGCTTTGATGGCCTTCGAGCTTCTTGAGGCAGGGAAGCCTCCATATCAAGCAAATTGATCTTCAGCTGTCTAAAAACCTGAGCAGCTCTGCCAACCAACGGCCTCAAAGAAGACTCGGGTACTATGCAACTAGCATCTAATGATGTTGTCAAACTACTGGAAACATTTTTCTTGGTTTTTTGGTGGCTCCTCGTTGATGATTGGTCAACTTGACTGCCTTCTGAATTTTCATGAAGTTTGTTGGTGGCAGATCCTCCAGCATTTGATACACCGCCAACACAAGCTTCAGTATGGCCCTGAAAGAGGGCAGATTTCTCACTTGATTTGGGTTGAACAGAACTAATGGCATCCTGAGGAAGAGCCAAAGCAGGGTCACTAAGATACGGAGACTCTGCCATGAGAAATGATGGTATCCCATCCGTCCCAATGAGACCTATACCCTGTACCAAGTCTTTGATGGAATCATTTGTGACAAACTTGGAACTTATCTCTTCAAATTTGTGAGGACACATCAATCCCTCATTTTGAAATCTAATTAACCTCGAGCCTGCACTTCTAGATGCTGCTTCATTTTTTTCTCTTAATTCAAGATGTAGGCTTTCAGATTTTTTGAAACCAGTACCTTCCAGAGATTCACCAGCCTGCTTTCTTTTCTGTGAAGCTGATCCACCTGAAGCACACCTGCCATCAGCATGGCTGTCACATTCTAGAGCATTCACAAAGGTCCTATGGCAATAAGCACAATGAGCTCTAGATGGCCAGATGGGTTCCAAGCAGACACATCGATAGAATTTTTCATTGACAATCACTTTTTCCTTTTTTGAGCGCTTCTTCAGCTTCTCTTGAGTGCCTGAGCTGAAGCACGGTCCATAATTCTTTTCAAGCACACCTAATGCCTTTGTGACAAGTTTGGGAGAATCAGCCTTCTCCACAGACCTTGATGGTACGACCAAATCATCTAGACTCTGGTCTCTACTTTGGCTGGAGCCATTACATCTTACCCTTTGCCAGTGCAAGATAGAATCTTTTAGCTCCTTTTCTTGTGGATCACTGTCATTCAACCATCGAATTAGCTCCCCAACTTCAGCATAGGATTGATACGAAAACCACTGGAAGAATGCTGCATCACTACCATCTGACTCATAAACAAATGGACAAGGAGCATTTAAGCCTTCCAGATTAAGATCAGATTTTAACCCAGGTGAAGAAAATTTCCACGAAAGAGAAACATCCTTCACCATCATCCCGTGGTCGATCCTTCGTCTTTTTCTCTGTGCAGCCATAGTTCCATCAACAACCAATGTAGGATGCATACCTGGCTTAGCTGAACCCCAGTATAAGCGACCACAAGAATCACTACCCAGAAATTCCATCCGGAGAGAGAGCTTCAGAAGTTGAGCTTCTAAATCAGTCGTCGATTGTTGTAGTGAAGACAACTCCTTCCTCACAGAATTCAACTCGTGCTTGAATGCCTGAGATTCAATCAAATATGACGAGGGAACACTTCCAGCAATCTGAGAGCCATTTGTATCCAATGCAAGGGAGACCTCTAGAACATCTCCAGATTCAACTATTTTCGCTCGAGAAGAAGATTCACAATCTACACCATTTTCAGAGGTATGGGAATTTGACATTCTCATCTCATCAAATCCAACGGACTTGCAGCATTTGCTTTCACCAACCACATCACCGTGCACATCTTGTCCCATTTTATCCACAGGATCTCTGCATTGATTATTACTATATTCATTCATCTCCAGAGAGTTCGCCTTCGTCTGCCCATTCGGCTCAACAGGGGCTGCAGATTCTTGCTGATCACCCTCAGCTGGTGGAGAAACATTTTGGTTCCTGGCAGCAGCAACTTGCTGCTTCTCTAAAACAGCTCCTCCATCAGCGTTCACGATATTAAGACCCAATTTTGAAGCTTTAGCAACCACAACATCTTCCCGTAACTTCAGAGTCTTTCCCTCGGAATAAAGCAAACGCAGCTTCTGCTGCAGATCAGTACTCATCTCCGCACAATGCTCAATGTGTTGACGAATTTGAGTTGAATTAAGCAGTTCATTGCACAAAACTTTCAGCAGGGACACTCTCTACAGCCAAAAGTCATTGATGGAATTAGCAAGGCTCCTTTCCATTCCCATCTTTGAGATTGGTCAGAAGTATATTCAAAAGTCATTTTCCACCAAATTATTCCCAAAATAAGGCCACTCTTGGTCAAATTAATTAGAGAACTCCGCCAAAAAAATTCTAAAAGTGCAGGAGGCAACAAATATGCTACAAAAGCGTAGAATTAACATCTATGAATGTATGTACAAAAGCTATGTCTTGTTATATTGAGATAAGTAGAGTACTGGAATTGATAATATAATAATTTAGACCCATCAAATAGCGATACTACAGATCCCGAGGTGCATTTTAGATCTTTTGATAAATGAAACTCAAGATAAACAAGCAACTTGAATTGCAGAGCTGAAAGATAAGTACAACTGTACAACTTGTGGACATTTTGAGCCTTTCTCATCTCTAAACATAGCCAGTTAGCCACACACTAAAAGAGAAGTATCAACTAGAGGGAAAGATCTAACTCCGGACTCATATTACATGCATAAAGTCAGCAAATAGTGACACTACTAGAGTTGAACCATTTGAGCTTCTCTGATCTCTATTCATTCCGCCACAGGCTAAAAGAGAAGCATCATTAGCAAGGAAAATAACTAAATTTTTAACTCATATTACATGCTTAAAGGGAAAATAACTACAGGTCTTTTGCCACAGCTACTTTCAGAAGGAGCTGAGAAGAAAAGAAGAAGAAGAAGAAACAAGGGCTACAGACAACTAAACTCCCATCAAAACCTTAATTATAGCTCAAGTACAATTAGATCAAGACACTTAATTAGTAGAGAAAACAGTATTCAAATGAATGGCAAGATTTGACAAAAGAAGGCCCAAAGAGTATCCTTTAAACTTTCACTGAGGTGGGGGATAAGAAAAAACAGCACAAATAGTAGAGATCTTTCAACCAATCTCCTTCAAGAATGATCCTGCATCCTGGACAACCAGAATACTACCCTCCCTGACGTACAGTACACATTTGAAGATTAGTATTCAACACGCCCAAAGACCTTTTTTTTTTCCTTTTACCATAAGCTCTCTTTTTTTCACCTATGGTTTTGCTTTGACTACTGAGGTCGACTTACTGAAAGGGTGTTAGTTCTCAAACACACTTCATCAACATACAGCAGAGATTACAATTTCCTAGTTAAATACTCTTCACCGTGAAAACAGTTTTGAACTCAAGTCAAATCTTGACACATAAAATGGTGTGAATTCTAAACAGCACTCCAGACTATAGAAGTCCAACCGTAACCAATCAAAATGCATACACAAACAATTTGACATGGCAGTACTGAACAAAACTTCACTTGAACCAAAAAAAGGTCACCAATCAAAGAATGATTTAACAAGTACAAGACCAGGAGAACCATGGGAAGAAGAATCCTCCTAGAATACCTCATCCACAGTGAGTTCCCAATACTCCTTTTCTTCCATGGAAGAAGCCAAACGCGCAAGTTCCTCCAAGTAAGCGCAGATGGCTTCTCCATGATACTTCTTCCGATTACGAATTCCCAAGAACTGCACAACTTTTGATGTCCTTTCAGTGGCACAAGAGGGACAATACCAATTTCCTTCAGGAATTCTTGCAAGAGGAGGGCTCAAGCAGTATGTATGGTACTCTGCATCACAAGTATCACATAAAAGAACACTATCATCATCTTTATCAATGCCGCATACTTTGCAGACACCCTCATCCCATGGAGCTTTTGGCATCTCGTTTGTAGAGGCAAGGATATCTGTTATCTCCTTCTTTGCTTCTTCACTTAAACATTTGGATTCTGTATATTCTGTAAGTTTACTTATTAGTGGAACAACCTGCAAACCAAAGTCCCAACATCACACAGGAACGAGCGTCCAGAAAGTAGACACATAGAATGCATTTCTCCATAAGCACATCATTCTTAGCAAATGGAAGAAAAGAATCAGTAATTTCCCTACACATAGAGAATGGCCTGCATGTATAGAAAAGTAAGCATACCTCCTGCCTATAAAGCGACTCAAAATCCTGGGATAATGTCTCAGCACGCTGAACCATATCAGGCTGGTCTGCATGAGCAGCGCGCACAATATTCCATAACTGCAAGATGACAATTACATTAAGACATCTAATTTGCATAGCCACCTAGTGTGTACAATCTTCTAAATGAATATTAATTAATACAACATGTGATATAACTTACAATAGAACAAATTAGAAAACAGAAATGATAAAATCTACATATGGGAAAGATAGCATCAGCAGCATAACCTGAGTAACAGTAGTCAAAGTGCATACAGGAATACAAATGCAACTTAGGGCCAAAAGTTTACCTCAAAGAATACAGGACATTTTCTCAAGATGCAATGCTCAAACAAGTGGACTGTATAGCCACTCTTATGGGAGAAAAAAGGGGGTTATCTTTGATACTGCTATGAAGAAAGTCGACCAAAAATTACTGAAAGATGTTATCCCAGAAACAATGCTCAAAAGATAGGTGCACTGTACACTATCTGGGAGAGGGGGGGAGACTTCATCTTTGGCACTGTCTGATGTGAAGTCAGTGCACTAACCATGGAAGAACTCGGGAGAATAAGCACTAAAATAGAAGATTATACCACCAAATTACTTTCAATGATGCCAAACTTCAGGCCTTCATTGCAAATGTCCATTCCCCCAACTAATTAGATCCTGGCATCTCATTTTGCTAGAGATTCAAGTTGTTAAAAGTTAAATGTGATCCAAAGCTCTCCCCCAAGCCTTTTATATTTCAGACTTCCCAGCCACCATCATAATTATCACCAAGTCAAAGTCTTCCATACTAGGAAAAGTGTGTTTCAAGCTTCATATCTTCTGCTGTTGCTTTTGAAATCATATCCAAATCAAAGACTGAATAATATGTTGGCAATACAAACAATCCGTACTCATAACAGAGTT
Organism: Tamarix chinensis; assembly: GCA_030549775.1. Classification (NCBI taxonomy): domain Eukaryota; kingdom Viridiplantae; phylum Streptophyta; class Magnoliopsida; order Caryophyllales; family Tamaricaceae; genus Tamarix; species Tamarix chinensis. Next base: position 87,201,762 of record CM060172.1, read on the forward strand.
TGCATGTGGTGCAGTAGTGCAAACAATGCTGGTGTAAGCACAATATGACATCTCAGTCGGACAAAGAATATACAATGAACAGAGAAAGCATGTGTAAGAACCCATATTTTTCGAGTAAAAAAAGGCTAATTATTAAGGACAAGGTTCGAGTTGGGACATGGTGACTACCTATGGTAAATATTTGTTAGTAAAAAATATTTTATGGGTTGTTACACTATAACTACCCAAAAAACAAAGATACGAGGGAGTCTTACTGTTTTGGAAGATATGATAATTATCAATTAATAAAAAAAAAGATTTAATAAGAGAATAATTAGCTATTGTGTTTCCTAAGTCCATTCGGTTTCACACCCTTCAAACAAATACAGCATAGGAGTCTTCTAGGTACTCCCTCACAATCGTCTCTTATGCGCTCAAATGCAAGCAATAAAAACACGATTGCAGTTCCAATCGCAGTATCAAGGTGTCGTCAATGACATTTTACATGCCAAGGTTGTCGTGGCGTGAGTTTTTCTTTATTTTTTTTTTCACAACAAATATTGGTAAATATCAGCCGACAATGGATAAATCGACAATAAATATGTGAAGTTTTAAACCGTCACGTATAGCTAATTTCACGTATCAGCCAACCCAAATCTAATAAATATCAATCGATATTCATATCAGGACCGATATTTAATTTTATACTCAAACGATCAAATACCCTTCTTTTTCTTTATTATGGTTGTGTGTGTGTAGATTCTGCTATCAATTGCCTTCCTTGCCAACCCTTGTCCTTCACCTTCTTTCTCTAGGACATACCATTTGAAATTGAGAATTAGAAATGCGAACTTATAAATTTTAATCCGATTTGCGTAATCCAGCTTCAAGGCAAGGCTATTTTACCCTTTCTGACTTCATACTGAATTAAAATCCTTATGCTTCGCATTTGATAGTAAACTGCATGCGAGTAATGGATTAAATTATGCTGACTTATGCTTTTTCGAAAGTATCAGTATAGATTGTCGATAGCTGGACGAGCTATCTGATAGGTACCAAGCTGTTTTTGTAAAATTCTCAGAAAATCAATAGCAGATTACATGAATAGAAGGGTTGTACTTGAATGAGAAACACAGAGAAAATGGATACAACCAGGTTTCAAGGACCTCAACCTCCCCAATGAATTTCCAACTCCTACGCCTCCCCCCCCCCTCTTCCTTGCTGCCCCTTCCTCCTATTTATAGCCTATAATAATCAACTACATACTCCTAACAGACTAGTAACAATCTCCATAACCACTTAATAAATTATTAAATTCCAGACAATCTTTCATTCTCACTCCTTTCTTTTAATTAATTCCATAATCAGAACTACCCCATATACCCTCAACTTTGCTAACCATATTACTAGCATAGTCCTAACATTACCGGCCGCTCGAAAGGAAGCAAGTGCAGATCCAATAACAAACGTTAGAATTATGGCAGCATTGAAGGAAAATGATTTCGAGACTGTTGCATTGTTTGATGCTTTCCAGCTTGATCTTTGAATTCAGGAGCAGCTCAAAGTTATCACCTGTAGGAATACCACTTTCGCCCAACAAACCTGAAGTTTGACCCAACCACAGAATAGATGTGATGGCACCATTTGTGACATGTACTAAAGGGGCAGTTGATTCTAGATTATTTCCAGTAAAGCTTAATAGAACTTATGTACACACAGGCTCATGGCTGTAATCAAGATAAATATTGTGGGCTCCAGCTAAAGGGATAGGATGTAATGTACCCAGCCAACCCGTAAGGGAGAAATTCAACCATACTGAAGGAAATTTAACAATAGTTTTGCTGTAGATCTCAAACTGCTCCTCAATTCTTCCTTTTCTTGCTTAATCTCCTTCCTTGCTATTGCAGCTTCATTGTTACCCTTCCGCCTACACCATGGATGCCAGCCCTTCCTCCTTTCTTCTCTATTCTTGAACTGTTGTTGTCCTGAGCCTTCCTGTTTATCTTGTTTACCATTTTATGGAGAGGCTTAAGAGGTGGAAGACCCAGATTGAGAGTTTCGGTTGCAGTCCCTTAAACCTAAAATCTAAAAAACTTTTGGATATAAGCACCCATGTCCATTGTCTTCAAGTGAGTAATTATCCCCAAAGCAAGTCCCAATTCCTCAGCATCCATTTGTTCAAGCAATAGGAGCCATCCCATACAGCAAGAATATCCATCATATCCAAAAATAATGACAATTGAGAAACCCACAACTCTTTCATGCATTTTTTCAAATACAATATGTGCATCATAAAAACACATCAACAACACATTTTGCAACCCCAAGTCCCCAACACCTGATTTCTTCCAACAATTACATATAAGACCTTATATATTTTCATCTAAACGCTTGGAAACTGTTTCAAACAGATCAAGATGGAAGGAATTAAATGCCCGGAATTCTTTGGTATCCTGAAAAAAAGATCACTCAACCACTTTGCAAAATAAGCCTCACTGCATCTAAAGACATACAAGTATGAACCAAAATCGGGCACATCAAATGCCAAAGAAAGCCTTTTAAAAGTTCTTTAAATTATTCCCCGGAAACTGATGGGGCCAACCCCCAAGCTGTTATTCGTTGTTTTCACTCCATATATTAGCTTTTAGAACACTAATTCCCTCTCATCTCTACACCAGTTGGGCGGCGCTATTCCCAAATGGGTATCCTTTTCAAGTAACACATACTGGTCTGATTTAAGTCTGGAGCCAAATTTCCCACCCTTGCAAGGCTATGGCAAGTTTTCCTGGAGAAGTAATAAATATCCTCACTTGCTTTCCCAGGGGTCCAGGATTGAATGGCTGCTTGCTTTCCGTCGCTAGTTGCTCCATCACTGGCCTATCAGTGCAGGAGAGAAGATATGAAGAACCATGCCCTGCCTGATGGTTCGAATGGGAGTTGATGGAGCAGTGCGTCAAATGAAATGTCAGTTTTAATCTTCATGGTTTGGGCTATTTCACTGATTTCCCCCAGCCCACTAGATCTTACCATACTAAACCCACCTTGGATAGAAGACTTCGGCCCATTAGCAGTTAAATTCCCCCCCCCCCTTGTCGGCTAGCTTGTATATAGTAGTGCAGCCGACATTACATAAATTGTCTGGTGTTCTTCCCTTGCTCCTCAACGCACAATTTTGGTCCTCACCATTGTATAGCCACCCGACGGACCTCGCCTCTATTGTTACTGCCACTTTCAGCTTCTTCAGCTCTGCCATGTGATTCAAAGTGAAGCCAATCTAAAGGTTCTCTATGTTTTCATTCGAGATCACTCTAAACATTAGTGGTTGCTGTTGATCTGTCAGCTTCTCCTCTTCGATTTCAGGGCTGCAGCTACAGGAGTCTTGGATTGTAGTATAATGCCTCTGGATAATGCGTAGTTATCCGATAATTGATTAATTTGTTCCATCATATTAAGTATAAGATCTGCATTTGCAATACATCTATCCCTTGATGAATCTGCCATGGTCAGCCAAGATCAAACAGCTCTGATACCAATTGATAGGTACCAAACTGTTTCAGTAAAATTCTCAGAAAATCAATAGCAGATGAGATGAAAAGGACTGTATTTAACTGAGAAACAGAGAGAAAATGGATACAACCAGGTTTCAAAGACCTAGGACTCCCCCACTGAATGTTCCAACTCCTACCCCCTTCCTTGCTGCCCCTTCCTCCCATTTATAGCCCATAATAATATCTAAAATAATCAACTATATACTACGAACAGACTACAAACAATCTCCATAACCACTTACCGAATTATCTAACTTCCTGACAAACTTTCATTCTCATTCCTTTCTTTTAACTAATTCCATAATCAGAACTACCCCATGTACCCTCAACGTTGCTAACCATATTACTAGCATAATCCTTACAGTATCTCATACTGTTTCAAACAAATTGACAAAATAATTTAAAAACAGGTTCATATATAAATGGGTAAGGTTTTGGAAATTAGGATCAAGAATTGAATATACCATACCAAGAGGACTAGGCAACAATTTGTTAGCTTGAATATATGAGATGTAAGTTTTATTTGAACACAATTATTTACGAAGTAGAGTGATTAGTTGTACGGATTATTCCTCTTATGATTCCCTCTTCAGTCATCAACTTCTACTTAATTGGAGCTTTATAGTAAAGTTTATTAAGAATTTGTCAATAGCATAAGTAATTCAGCTTCACTTTCTTTTCTCAGTTGTACTAGTCAACAGAGTTGATTAATGGCTATTTGTCCTACATTATAAGCTGATATTTTAGAGAGAGAAAGAAGACAAATTGAATTTGCAAGATGGTTAAGTTAAACAAGATAAGCTTTTGTTGGCAGAGATTTCAAGAGGTAGCATGCTAAAGTATGCATAGAAAAGTACCAAGAATTAAAGGTTGCCATAAAGAAATGTCTTTGAAGAGGAGAGTAGTTAAGACCCGTAGGAATCCAGAAAGCTCAAGACATCTGGGTGGTTTTGAATCTGACCAATAGAGTTGCCTCAGCAAATCAATGGTAGTAGAATCAAGTCTTTTTGAGTGGTCATTAATTTTAGGGTGATGGAGGAAGAATCAATATGATAATTAACGTTATTACATGAGATTTTCTATTTGTACAGGTTAGTATATTCTTGTATTAACAGCATAGTAATTGTTATTATAGGGTCATCTCACTAGGAAGCTTATGTCAATCATTACCAGGTAACTTGTCCATTAACCTTTCCGCACATAACTCTGTTGTTTTGTACTTGCTTTCTCTTCTCTGTTGTTATAAAATCGCTTTTATAAACTGTGCCCATTTTAAGTCATAAATTGTATCAGCATTCATACTCTCTGAATTTCAAAATGAAAATGACACCAAGTATTATATCTATCTTTATCTTTTTTAAGGGGATCAATCTATATTTGATAAATTGTTATATCGTGTTTATGCTAGTAGGATTTAAATATTTTGTGACTAAGCTCCTTAAAAGTTGGGGTAAACACTTTCTAACCCATTCAGCAGTATGTGGCGGCTGATCAATACTACTTCTACTCTGTTCGTAATATGCACTAACTACGAAGTCCTCCTGGACCCTACTAACTACCGGGACCAGTAGATAAGTCCATCTATTGTTTCTGGACCTAGATGTGAGGACCTTTATTATGGCATTGTTATAGTCACACACAGCAAACACAGTCCTTCTGAAACTTGGGATTGATTGATATTGTTACCAATCATCTAAACTTTTCTTGCATGTCGATTATATTTGTTAGCAATAACACTCCCTGCTTTAATTATTGATTGTATTGTAAGAAGTTTGATAAGCTTCGCTCCCTTTATGCCCTTTTAAGATTTTTCTTAAAATAAGTCCTTTGGCAAAGTTATTTTGGATGAGTAATAGTCTAATGGCTTGATCTCAATTTTAACTGGCAGGCTTATTGCTTGTTTAGCAATGGTTTTGCCCACTTCCCTATTACTATTTCAGAGTGTTTAGTTCGAGAGATTGGATTGCAAGATCATATATGAAGAAGTTGTTAGTGCATTCGATTGTTAGTCCCTTCGATTATTGGGTCGCTTATTTATTATGTTGGAGAAGGTTAGAGAACTTTCATCATTGTTCATGTAATAGGAAATGTTGATTATATGAATATCTGATTCAATATTTTAGTATCATTGTAAAATTGAGAAATTTTGGTTATAGTTGGTATTGTTTTGGTTTCAATCTTGCTAGCCATCGAGCGTTTCCTCATATGGTTAGCAGTTGCTAAACTTCCCAGTTAGATGGTAATTTGGGGGAGTGACAGCACAACACACATGGAAAATATGATATGGCAGGCTAGCTAAGAGATCTTCCTGAATCTCAATACATAAGGGAGCTCTAGAAGTCAGTGATGACTGGCTACTGATAGTACAAGCAGTATGCATAGGAGTAGATCTTGGAACACCATAAAGGTTTACCCAAGTAATGGAATTCATTAATAGGATCTCCAATTAGAAAAGCACAAGGATGTAAATCTAACCATGCACAAGTAGGCTGTATCTTAGTGAAGCACCTCTACCTATTTACTAATGATACTAATAAATACTTCCTCCATATTATATCATTTTGCACAGTTTGTAAGGAACTAATAAAAGTAGTATTAAAATTACACTTACACGCTTTATTAGAGAATAACAAAATATGTAATGCATATATAATTAAAATAAGTGAGGATAAAATTGGCATGTTGACTTTTAACTTTTCCAAAATGACTTTCTTTTTTATATAAAAATTTAATAGCAGAATGACTTCATTTTTATATGGAGGGAGTAATAATCAGGCAAGAAACATGACTACCATAAAAAATGCAACTCCCCAAGAATATACAGACATCTCATCAACAAGCCTACAGAGCTCAGAAATTGCCCTAAATTTTATGATTTTTAGATTCTTATCTACGGTCACAAGCAAAGGAATGCCAAAATAAAATTACAAGCTTCAGTTTGGAAACTGAAGCTAACAAATCAGCATTGTATCTTCAATGTCAGTAGCTCATCAATATGCCAAGCACCTAAAGTTAAAACCCACTACCTACCTCATGAGAAAGGCACTGCAAGAATTCATATCAGAAAATGTATTCAAAAGATGGCAACAGAAGATACCGAGACCATGAAATTAATGTGGCAATAGAAAAGGATGGGATGTGATTTGTAACAAGTGCATTCATATCAACCAGAAATTGTGACTGCCAACAATAAAGGCAAGAAGCAGTTACACATGATCTGCTTCGGTTAAGTGCACAGATAGCTCAGGTTTCGGTAATAATGTGCTTATGCGAGGCTGGAGAACACCCAACAGACATTACAGAGTAAACACAAACCTTGGAAAAACTGGGAAAGAAAAAGTCCAAGATCTTGGCTCAACTTGACCCCACAAGAGTAAACGACATCAGATCAAAATCAGAAGTCTATACGGCCAAACCAACTTAGTAACCTGCAATTTAGATGTCCCTAACAGCGACAACCACCACCCAGCATGAATCCATCACAGACAGAGACTAGGGAGGTCCAGAGGTATGCAGCCTGACATCAACTAGCACGATGCCAGTGACAACTGACGAGTTCTTCCCAATAAACCCACAAAATGAAGAGTGTGGATATATACAGATACACACACACACACACACATATGATGGAAAAGGGAAATATAGTATTATGATTTGGACACTTTCAGTAAAAATACAAGTAATAATAAAGTCAGGCAATAAAATAATAAGTTTGGCTTTGAGAAGATATAATAATAATAATAATAATGGTCATAAATAAACACTAGTAATGTTGATATAACAACAAAAATCCCTACAGAACAACTAATGACTAATGTTGCATCGCCAATGAAAAGAATACAATGTCAGCCTGAGATCAACTCTGGTCTCACATCAAATAATAATTTAACACAAGATTATAGGCAGATTGTATCAAGTGCATTTAGTTTATCTTGTTTTTTTTTTAAAATAAGGATAAGCAGTGCAGAAATTAACCAAATATGGAATACTGGCATATGGAGGAAAGGAAAACTTAGATACAAACAAATAATTCCTAAATATACAAGTAATATTTTTGAATGTTCCCAAGGGTAGCAGTAAAAGACATCACAGTATCAACTTTGATTCACAAATATACAACTTTGGACTTGTTTGAAGCTACTTATTAAAAGTAATTTTTAGGCTACAAACAAGTAGTTTACCGTTACTCATGGGTGGTCTAAACTCCACCCAGAGTAAGATTTCTTGATCATATCTACAACGATGCCACCATATTCAACTAAACAATCCTAGTAGCTTAGAAATAAATTCCATATGAAACACATGAGTTAAGAAAATGCTTCAAAGAGGAGAAAAAATAGCTGTTGGCATGATATAAACCACTTACCTCCCGAACATCCTCAAGAAAAGCTTCGTAAGATCCAGTATAAGCCCCAGTGGCCAACCTTAAGTCAATGGTCCTAAAATCGAGTGGTCGAGACACCATTGCAGGAGATCCCAGCATCCCCTCATCATCATTTTCGGACAAATTCACCAAATTTCTACTAAGCAAATTACAAAAAAGTTTATCATCATCAGAAGCCGCAGCACGACGGAAGACATTCCGACATTGTCTCATTACAATTTCAGATTTTGATATGATAGTTTTCCTTTTTTGTTCCTTTGGAATTTTCTTCTGATTAGAACCTTCACCAAGAACATTTTGTAGCACTGAGAGCACAGCTTTCTGCATCAAAAATGACAAAATTGTTTACATTCAGTACAAGAGGATATGCACTGTAACGCAAATCCAGCCCCCAAACCAAATATAATAAAGTAAAAGTCATTGTATCTCTTGGATTTCAAGGAAATACGTTCTAGGATCCACTGCAATAATGTTCTCACATATAAGAAATATAGACAGTACTAAAAGCAGATAAGCATGATATCAAGCAACATAAGGAAGAAGCAAAGGCATCATTAAAGGTTTTCACATATCTAATTTTATGGAAGTACCACCTTAGTAGGTCCAGACGCATTGCCCTTGTAAACTTCCTTGCTGATGGAGTGCTCCAATATCTTTCTTGCCCATTCTGGTGGACCCTTCCCCAGAGCCTCATAAACACACCTCCTGATTCTTGTTCCGACATTAGTAGGCAGTTTTCTAACAGGCTCCAATGCCTGTACCCAGTCTGGAATACTATCATCACTGACCCCAGTGTTTTCATGATCACCATCGGCAAGAGGTTCATCTTCCTCTATGGTGAGAATATCATTTTGGGAGATTGAAGACCCACATATTCGCCTTGTAGCTTCTGCAAGAAGCTGAAGATCAAATGTCTTAATGCATCAGCTAATTTACCAGGAAATAACATCACTCCAACTAGAATGTATAATATAAAAGCACCAAATCAATGCTAAATTTGGGCATGGAGAGCATATCAGAAAAGATTCCCCTTCTTCAAAACACTAAAGTTTTGGTATAAGGAAAATAGAGG